>OX451348.1:21567051-21967204 GCA_949629155.1 Myopa testacea | reverse complement strand
GACAGTCAAAGATAGCATTTCATCTCAGTGAGCGCGACGTTGGTTGCTGTTTATATTTATGCCTAACTTTGCTACATTGTTTTTGGGTTCTTTTCAAGTGACTACTCGCCTTTTCGGTGCATGAAACACGAACAAAAGCAGCGCTCAAAAAAAAAGGCGCTCACAGAAGTTGAAGACAAAATCGCAGTTATTGATAACAAATACACACATACACATACACACATACACACACACACACACATCAGCGAGCATCACTTGCTGCTTAAGCATCTCCATAAAATGGTAAGTTTATGAAAATATTTAGCAAAATATTGAAACTGCATTTACGCAAGCTTATTTTGTTGTTGTTCAAGTTTGCGTTGAATTTCGCGTTAAAGAGTCTTCATGTGATTTCTTTGGGTTGAAGCATTTTATAATTATAGTATAAAAGAACTTTGAAAAAAATCTACCTATTCAACTTATTTAGCAACTTCTTCTCTACTATCAACATCCACGATGTACTATACCATTACGTTCTCCATGTTGTTGTTGTTGTTATTGTTGTTTGTATTTCATTTATTATTAAATGCTGCTTTGTGAATGCTTAATTTCACAGGGTCAGCTTATTACTCGCTGAATATGTTTTTTGTACCTCGACAAACAAACAAATTCTTTTCATGCGAAATTCAAAAATAAACTCTTACGTCTTCTTGAGCAGCACTTTCTGCCAGTCACAAGAAATGAACGACAACAACAGCAACAACAACAACAACAACAACAAAAACGAACGATTGTTGGTTGTTCTTTGCATCGAATTACGCGCAAACGAACGAGTAAACAAGAAGCATCGATCGCCGAAAGGAACTCCACGCGGAAAGCAAACAAAGCGAATCATTCGGCGATTTCTTAACGCTGGCGGCTCACTGAATTCAGCAATCTTTTTCCTGCTTTTAGAATTCAAATCAATCGCTTCCAATCGAATCAATTATCAGCGGATTCATTATGAATTGCAATTCCAAGGAGACGCTGATTTATTGCCCAACACGATTGGCTGCGGCGAGGATGATTCGGCTCCGTGGCTGGGCTCTGAGGCGGCGATGACCTTTGGTCTTCTGGGTGCCTCGGGCGAGCTGCACGTCTGCGACGAATGTTGAGTGGTCGTGCGCTGCTCGGGGGCGTGGCACGTGCAATTTTCGACGCCATCAAATTACTGTGTGCGATAAATTGTGGGAAACGTGCCCAACTCCGAGATGCTATCGCTATTGCTATTTATGCTATGTTTGTTTTCTGTTTTCCCCGCAGACTGAAATGGGGTAGAATGGGCGGACGCGGCCCATTCTGCGAAAAATATTGCCGCTAATTTAACGTAATTCTTGCATTTTTGTTGAGTTGTCCGTTTTTATTTAATAATCTCTAATTTTGCGTGTCTTTTAAAGGTTGCCTTTAAACACCAGCTGCTTTTTGACACACAATAATTAATCACAACGCCAAGCATAATTAACAATCTTCCACACACAACACACACTTCCATGTTGATGCTTCAACTCACTCACTTCAACGTTTTCGGACATCCGTGAAGCTCAGCATTTTGACGTGCGGTTGTCTGCACTTAACTCTGTTTGTAGGTCATTATATATTGTTGTTGTTGTTGTTGTTGTTGTTGTTGTTGTTGTTGTTGTTGTTGTTGTTGTTGTTGTTGTTGTTGTTGTTGAATACCTCTACAAGTGTCTCTGGACACTGTAAAGCTGAAGCGCATCCGAAGGTTTTCATTCGGTTTTAATTGCATTCTTCATTCGTCAGCCGAACACGATTAAAATTTAAATCGATTTTATTGCTGACTGCTTGCGGACAGTTTAAATTGCGGCTTCTTAATGAATATTTAAACGTCTTCACATTAAATATACGTACACAAGTCAAGCGTCAATTATTTGCGATTTGTCGGATCCTGTGATCGTTGATCTGTTGATCTTGTGAACGAGCCCGAGAAATGTGCAACAATATTTCATCAGACTGGACAGCAACTTGCATTCCTCCGCCTGCAGAGTGTTTCGAGTTAATACACTCGTAAATACTTCTAAAGAATAACTAAGCAATTGAACTGAACTGAAGTGAACTCGAGGACTGTTTATTTGCACTGACAAACTTCAAACTCAGTTGCCAGGAAGCAGACTCGAAAAATAACCTGGCTTAAAATACTTACTGTAAAGCGGTCACTTGTTTTTATTTGTTCGCCTCTCGTGGCATCAAAGAGTTCGTCAAACTCCAGAATTGATGCGCCGATTAATTAGATTGAGCGATGAGTGAGATTAAGTTTAAATTTCCGCTGCATTCGAAGTGATTTCCGAGGCGCTTGAAACGTCGCTTAAAAACCACAAACAAAGGAAGCCTCAATTTATGACGAAAGAACGCTGTAACAACAGACTCGCTTCTTAATCATCAGTAATCACGAAGCATCATCGACTTTTGTTCGCTATATTAAAGATGTATGTACATACATTATAATATAGTCGCAGTTCTAAACAATGCAATTAATAAAGTTAACTACATTCTGCAAACTTGATTTACGTGAGTGTGTGCACTTGAAATCTAACCACGCATCAATCTACTTGATCGGTCCATGAAGTATTCGTTCAGTAGATGGTCATCCTTCTTGTGGTTTTCTGGTTATTCAAAACTCGTTCACATTCAGAATCACATTGAAATATCTACGCGATATTACATGGAGCTATTAAATGCAAATTTTATCGCTGCTGAATTATTTATTGAATCACCAATAGAAGCATGTATGTCATAAACTATAGCTTTAATTAAAGGCCAACAGCAACGCACAGCGTCGGCCAGCAGCGACCGACGACGGCGCTGGCAACATGTTGATAAAAGCCACTGTGCTACATAGCTATGTACATGAAACCTACGTGGATGTTCGCATTCATCTCTGAAGCAACGAAAAGAATTGTAAAAATATTACACCAACAACAACTGAAGTGAAACCGGGTGCGCTGAGGTGCCACCTGGACCACCATGGAATCATTCGTCGAGATTCGCCGCTGTGACGCACACGAGATTTCAACACAGCACCGGGTCCGGGTCCGGGTCCGAATAGAATCATAGGGAAATTCATGTAATTTCGAAACATCTTCCTTAAATGATGTTCGCAACATAAACAACCCAACACATCAGGAAAGCGAAAGCGAACGGAAGCAATGCTTTCAATGGCTTCGCTGTGGAGTGAAATGACGACGCTCTGCAGAACTCAGCGATGACATAATTGCTGATGTGATGTTGATGTAACGTCGATGGCGATGGCGATCGAGGTCAAGAATCACGAAATCACAACAACTGTGGAGTCATTCTTGGTTGGTGCCTGGAATAAAGAACTGGAATATTTTTCCAGCTCATAGTTAAAGCACACTCGCCCAGATGTGTCTCTACTCTCTGCGAACTGGCGGCCCGGAATCTGATCGGCCCGCCGTGTTTCTCGGCTGTTCGGCTGCGGCTCGAGTCGTAGTGCTGCTCCACGAGTGGTGCGGCGTGTTGACCGTGAACTTGTATTCTTAAAAGTGCTCGAGAACTGCGATTGCCGTTGTTGTTGTTTGGTGTTGCTTGCTTGGCTCATGAGTTGTTGCTGGATCGGTTGCTAAGAAGTTTAGTCGAATTAAAAGCGTGAACAAGGTTTTTTCGCTTGTTTAATTGAACTTTTAATTTGTTGCTTAACTTGATTTGCTTTTGAATAATAAAGCATCCAGCATTTCTTTCATTTTTCAGCTGAGTTCATTCAACTTCGGCATGTTTTACTGAACGCTTTAACTAAGTTACAATGAGAACGATTGGGCTTTACTACGCGCCTGCTTCGGGAACAAAATCCCGCCGTAGAGGGGGCTGAGGGACCCCCTCTTTGGGGATACTCTTTATTGGCATCGATCGAAATTTCCCAAAACTATCGCGGCTATTTTCAGCCAGAAATGCTGCAATCATTATTAAAGGCTCATTACTGCGTTGCGGCGCTGCTTTAGACCAGAAGTGAGTGCGCTTAAGTGCTTCATAATTGAGCGGTTTAGCAACGACACCAGCACCAGCATCGGCATCGGCAGCCGCTCCAGCGACAACGATAGACATTTCGAAATGAATACCGAATAAAGTTCTGTCAAATTAAAGTGGAAGTTGAGCAAGAAAGCAACATTTTTAACATTTAAAAGCAACGGCAATTAACAGTAACAGTAACAACGGCAGTAGCAGCAGCCACCCGCTTTTTATTGGTCCGCCCCGGGCTGGAGCAACTGACAGCCGGAGAGGCAAACGAAACCGCAGAGAAGCGTTTTCTCAGCTGCGATAACTTTCCGAAACCTTTCGCTGTTGTTGTAAAGCGTAATGATTATTTATTGAATTGTGTTTTTGTGTTTAGTGGCTTATTTTCGATTGCTCAAAAGTTTGAAGCGCTACCATCGGCATCATTAGCCGATGAGGGCGGGCACGGAGGAGCGGCAGTCCAGTCGGTTGTCGGTCAGCTATACAAGCTGCTTAACCGCAAAGAAAACGCCGATCAAATGGCTTGGTTAACGATTCGGTTAGCGGAATATTTGTAAAGGTCGCGGGTGGGATGAAGTTTATTCATCTGCGTCACAACTTTTGTTTTTCCTTTAGTTTGTGGGTACTCTTTTATTCATAAACTGAGCTTTAAACTGTGGTTGGCAAATACTCGAGTCCATAAGATTCTTAAGTCTGAAATTATTTCTACACTTCCTGGATCTCTTGGTTGGATCATCATCGTCGTCATCACCATCACATGTGGTCGAGTGAAAAAGAAACCAGCCGATGGCCCAGCCCATATATCATTAAATACTACGAGTAAATATCAAAAAAGAGGGCCAAAAAACTACCTGATTTAATGAGCTGTCAAAAATATCTCGTAATTAGATGAAATATTAGAAGTTCGCAAGTTACAAGCGTGAACAACTTCAAGATCGAGAGCTCATCAACAATTTCTGAAGTCTTCAATTTTCAGGCATTCAGGTTGCTTCGACGCAAACGCAAGGAAGCGAAAGAAGCACGTAAGACGAGCCAAAACTTTACATAAAGTTCGAGGTTACTTACAATGTTACGATATAACCCCATTATACCACTCTGACTCCCCCTGCCCCTCCGTCTCTTTCTCAACCACGCTCGGTGCCTCTCTTTGCTGGTTTTTGGCAGCGATTAAAGTTAGCCTTGTGCAACATGTCGCCAGAACAGTAAAAAGAAGTGCTCAGCGAGAACGTGCAACAACTCAGTGCATAATAGTATTATAAATAAACAATAAATACTCAGGTACGTTGGATGATGAATTGACAGTAAAAGAAAAAAGTTACGCAAACGTGAAGACTTCAGCAAGGAAAAAACTGACTACACTTTTTACACTCGGTGACTTTTAATGCGATTTACTGAGTTCGATGAAGGCTGCTTGTGAAACGAGGTAACGACAAATAAACGCAAGTTTGACACGGGAAACAACACCGGAAGGAGGGGCGAAGAGGGGCGAAAGGGCACTTTACAGGAAGCCGATATAACTTCACAGCGAACGACGTTCGTTTATCATCTGCTTTTGATCATCTTTGTTTCTGTGCGGCTTCTTGGTGTTTTGTTTTGTATTTTCCTCTGTTTTTCAGTTCTTCGAGTGACTGCTTCGTGGATGCTTTATTATCAACCTTGAAAACGCCTCTTTTCAGGTTTGCCTCAAGTGATTTTAGTTGTTTTCGTTGCCCCATTTATTCATTATTCATTCACCCGTTATTCACTCTGCACTCTACATAAGCTAATGACGGTCAAGCAGAGGCTCATTATTGGCTAGGGTATTAATACTAAAGCACTAATTAAGTTCAACATGCAAATTAGATTGAGCAGATTTATTGTGGCTATAATTTTAGCCATTTTGCCCCGCTGAGTCGCCATTCAGCAGAGCAGATCAGAGTAGCAAATAGATTAGTGGGGCTTTTTTCAGCCTCATAATTAGACAAATTGCTCAAATTGTTGTTGTTGTTGTTGCTGTTGTTAGGCGGCTTCATTGTGGGCGATCTGGGCTGAGTCAACAAACACTGAGAGCACAAACCGACTTGAGTTCGTAGAGACCAACATTACTGCAGTTTTGTGAGTTCAGTTGGTTGAGTTCTCTTCTGATTCGGCTGCTGCGGCTGTCGTTGATTCACAATCGCTTTTGGGCGTCGGAAACGCCTTCAGGAATTCGTTGATGTGGAGTCGATGCAGTGTGCAGGCAGACTCTGTGCTGTGTTTCAGCTTCTGAGCAACACGCGATTTTGTGTCTCAAGTTTTGCTTGGAAACATTTTCTTTAGCAACAACACACATTATTATAGTATCCATACTCTATCCATACTCTATCCATACTGTATCCATACTGTACCGTATCTGAGAGGTCGGATCTGTTGTGGTCGAGCAGTGAGTGTATATGAAAACTATTCAGATATGGAAAAAAGACTGTTCAGATCATTGAAACTTTACACATTTATGGTGCATTGCAACACATAAAGTGTAATTGTAATGGATGCGATACACTATTGAAGTCTTCATAGAAAAAATACCAGTACGAAAAGCGCACGAAAAAGCAATAAAACTGGAATTAAATTAAATGAATTAAAATTTACTGCTTAATATAAAGAATACTTAACAAAAAAAAAAAAAAAACAACCACAAGCAGCAACGTGGTCCAACAGTGTCAACAGTGTTTATAAAGCATTCTTTATTCAGGCATTCTTTGCAATTAAAATGCATCAAAGCAAGAGCAGCTGTCTATGTTGTTGTTGTTGTTTCTGGTGTTGTTATTGTTGTTGTTGCTTACAGCATACTTGGATTCACTGTGTCAGTGATTGCAATTTGCGCAGCTGCTCCGCTGATGACGCAGCACTGGCTTCATTATCATCTTTAATTTAGACGATGTTGTTGTTGTTGGCCAATTAAATAATATTTAATAAATACAAAATAGTTGGCAAGTCGGTTGTTGTTGTTGTTGTTGTTGTTGCTATCACTTGAGCTTGACATTTTACTCGCGCCTGTCTTTTTTTGAGTTTAGAGTCTCAATAAAAATTAGAAGCTCCACTAACGATGTTGTAATTACGGAATGAGAAACGCTGAACGGCTGGCTTCGAAGCCAGGCTGCGACGTTCGCCTCGGCAAAAACGCGAACAAATAAATTTTAAATAATTTAGTGTCAAGTTCAGCAGACATCATTAATTAAAGCGAGAGAATTCAAATGCATTAAAATGCAAAACGAGACGAATGCTAAAAAGGAGCATTTAATTGGAAGCCTTGAGCTGGAGCTGAATCGGAGCCATGATCTAACTAACATGTGGCATGTAACTGGTTCGCAGTCGAAATGCAGTTTTTCTGATTTTCTGATAAGTTGTGAAAATGTGCTTTCAGCATTGACGCTGTGTCGCTCAGAATAACCACAGAATAACCACAGAATAACCACAGAACATGTGCATAGTCGCTGCTAATTGCATCGCTTCTCCAAAATCAGACGCTTGCTAGAGTTGAATGGAGGAGATGCCAAAACGAAAGACTTAAGACACAAGATTGCTCACTGCAGACACCTTTTCTGTGCTGTTGGCATTTATTTTCGACACATTATTTATGAAATCGAATGCGAATTAGCATCAATTAACGCGTTCGTCGCGAATTCTGTGCCAATTATGTTCCGTTTGTGTTCCGTTTGTGTTCAGTTCGTGTGGCGTCGCTCAGTTGCATCAAGCAACAAAAGCGGCCAACTGAAGAGCATTCCAGTTGTACGGAGTGCAAGAGAAGAGTTCCATACTGCTCAAAGCAATGCAAGCAAACTGCTTCGCCTGAAATATACCTTTATTTTGATTTGTTTCTCTTTAATGAACCTTCCACCCGAATAACCTTCTTACCACTTCTTCTCTTCGCCACAGCTTGCACACGAATTCTACCTGCTAGTCACCTGCATTGCGTCGCTGAGCAGCGCGATACGCGTCGACTGGAATACGAACCAGGGACCCATCGTGCCGCCCACGCCGCGCACAACCGTGCGCCCGCAGCCGCCGTTCCGCGAGCCGGCCGCCGTCTGGGAGCCGCAGCACAACGACACACCGAATCCGAATCCTTACGTGTAAGTTTTCTCCATCCATGAAACTCATCGACGCGTCAAATTCTTGCCTGAGGAGCACTCTTTAACCGCTTTCCGCTCTTCCGCTCTTCCGCACAGCTATGTTCTGCCACCGCCCTCACGACCCCGGCCGGCGACCAACAACTATCTCACCGCTGACCGCCAGCCAGTCAGCCGAGCGAACTACGACGACTTCAGCCGCAACAGAAACTACGGCAGCCTCCTGCAGTCCGGCGTCGAGCAGCGCCGACCAGCCGCCTGGAACTCGGTGCCCGGCCTCGGGCTCAAGTACGTCCCTAGTGTCGGCAAGAAGTACTACGCCGTGGTGCCCGGCGGCAAGGCGACCTACTCCAGTGCGAAGCCGGCGGGCTACTATTTCTCCGGCAGCGGGGCCGGCGACAAGCCGCAGGGCAAATACAACGCCAAGACCAAGAAATACAAGGTTTACGAGAAGCCCCGACACGCCGCGACGCAGTCGAACTACGTAAGACTCTATAATTACCACTACTTTTAGTTTGAGCCCTCGAATTTTGCATCAGAAGTCACGTTCGATCAGAAGTCTGCGCGTCGAACCGCGGGTCAAACGCGGGCTATGCTTAAAATGTCAAATCAGATTTCAGATTTCAGATTTCAGATTTCAGTTGATGTATGAAGAGAATAAATAAACGATTTTGTATGGAAATCCCACAGCTGGACACTGTTTCCGTTTCGTTTCCGTTTCGGGGTGTTTGCATTCTCACTCCTTCATTTCAATCGCACTCTTACGCCTTCCTCCCCATCATCATGTTTTCTCATCACTTTCTTTGCAGTACCACGTCCTCCCATCCGAGCTGCCAGAGAAGCACCACCAGAAACAACAACAACAGCTCGAGCAGCAGCAGCATCATTCTCAGTGGTTGGCCATGCAGCAGCTGCCGGTGCTTCAAACTGCGCAGCCTTTCAGCCTCACGGAGAGCCCAATCGACCACAAACTCAGCTCTGAAAAGCACGCCGACCAGAAGCTTGCCCTGAAAGCCAAGAATGAGGACCGACAAACTGCATCGTCCGCCTTCTCACTGCCGAATGCCGTGTTTAGTAGCAGCAACAAACTTAGTTGAGTGGCGAGAAAACCGCCTCCTGCGTGGCGACTCCAAACGTTCAGATCAACAGCGGCGGATAGAACGTTATTCAGTTTCATTTCCTGGTTGGTTTGGTTTTTCTTTTTTTTTAGTGTCACTTCGGCCATGTTTTTTGGTCGAATCAAATGCAAGCAACGTTAAATTTTATCACAACACGATTTGTTCTTCACTCGTAATGAAGTTGGAAACTTGTATTTGTAAATATTCTCAACTATTCTATTAAATGTTTCATTTAAAAGCTATGTATTGTATATAAATATTTGATAAACTTCTGTTTAAAATTAACTTAAAATCGAACTGGAAATAAAATAAAAAGAAACTCTCTTAAATTGAAAAATTAATTGCATTTTTAAAATTGCTCCGATAGAAGAATTCAGAGATTCTCGTCATTCAATTTCGTCAATCAAGTAATAATATAATTATTCATGTAAAACGAAGAAAATAGCCAAAACAGCAGCAAACTGCAGCGTAGAAGAAAAAGCGAAAGACTTAAGACACAAACTCGTTTCACTAACTAGCTACGGAATTTTGTTTGGCGTAAAACGCATCGCAGAAACCTTGTAACGACAAACAACCAAAGAAGTCTGATGTAATGAGCACGATTTGACAATGACACTGATTCGCAACCAAATGCAACCAGCAGAAGTCCTTCGCTCGTTCATTTCATTTAATTATCGAAGTGCTGAGGCAGAAACACGCTTTCACATCAGCCGAAACTCAGAATAAAAACGAAGAGACATTGTGTTGCATTGTTTGTACTTACGTATAATTGAAGTTGTGTGTAATGTGGCCACAACACCAACTGAAAGTGATTACAGCTGGTCGTCTGAGTCGCTGAGGAATGAGAAACCAAAAAAAAAGACCAACGAATGCCATTGAACTTTAATTATCAACACTTTTGACGTTCTTTGACGAGCCAAGTTGAATGCTTTTCGGCGCTGCTGTCGCTGTTGTTATATTTGTGATTTATTGGTTTTGGTATTTGAACACTGAGTTACAGGGTGCGATGGTGGTCAGTGGCTCGAGGCGGTTGTTCGCGGTTGTTAGTCGCCACACACACAATATTCACACCGAAATTTAAGTCCTCGCCAAGAGCTTCGCATTCCCACGCCACGCAAAACAAAGACCAACAAATTACGAATTAATTACAGCATTAATAACAACAAATTGAAACTGAAGGGCGCACTCAGCATGAACCCCCACTCTTAGCAACCAGCGCCGCAAACCCCTCGCCTTTCATTCCTTCTCCAGCTTCACACGGAAACACAATCGCTTTAAAGTGATGGATTTATTTTTCAGAATTCTATAAGTATTTCGCACTTACTTTCAGCTTACTTTCAGAGAACAAACGCCACCGGCTGCGCGTGACGGACGGGCTTCCTGGGTTGACCGCGCCGCAGCTGAAGCAGTTGGTGCGTGCGACTGGCGGCCGTACGCGTGCGCACCGTGCTGCGGAAGCCCTTCTCGCCATCCACCTCGTAGTGTACGTCGCGCACGAAGCCGCCCGGCTCCAGCAGGCCGTAGTGACCGCTCACCCGGTTGCCATGCCGCTGCTCACTGTGCTCGAGCTGCACGTTGGAAGCGGCCGCATCCACGTAGTAGCGAAAGGAGTAACTGAGCTGCAATGAAAACGCACTCGTGAGCTCAAGGTAAATCGCTGAAGTTATACTTAAGTTATGGCGACATCGATCCAAGCGAAACGATTCGCAGTTTATTCTGCACAAACAAACACAGTTGAGTTGGCGAAGATTTGGTTCGGTCACTTACATCCGCTTTGCGATGATGTGATAGCCAAGGTCAAGCCGTCTTTCATCGAGCGTCATCGTGATGGCATGCAGATGATCGATGATTATGACGACGATCATTAGAACAAATACTTGATCACTTTGAATAAGATTATAAAACACTCGTATATGGTTAGTGATGATCTGAGATGAGAATTTTAACGATGCAGATGATCACAACTGGCAATCAGCGTGTTGTTCCGTTCGACGATCGTGATACTTCAATGATCATGAGGGTCTTCGCATCAGTTATTCAGAGATCTTCGCCACAACCAAGTGAATGCCGACTGCTAACCTTGGAACTTACCTCATCTTCAATGTGATTCTTCTTGTAGTCCGAATGGAATTCCACAAACTGTGACTGCGCTTGCGTCATGCGCTGCCTCTGCGCCAGCATTGAAATGTTGAACAACAAAAGCCACCGGAGCGTGCCACCGCGCCACATGATCGCTGGGGGGAAACAAAAATAGAAAAACCAGAAAAGAACAAGAGCTGAGTATAGTCTGTGTGCCGTTAATGTTGTACTCAAGTGTAGGATAGTAAAAAAGGAGGTTAGAGTCAGGAAAACTTGTTCAATTCAATAGATTCGCGAAGAAGGAAACCGCATTCGAGTCTCTTCTAAAATCACGCCATCGCGAAGGCAGTAATCAACAATCAATGTACAATATTTCACTCCATCCTTTCAAAACAGACCAAAATAATGAACCTTATGATGTTCGTTTCATGCAAAATCGCGCCGATTAACTGGTTAGAAGCATGAAAAAACAGTGCTTTTGCGGTTTTGAGCATCTCTTTGCACCATTCAACTGGGACCGGGGGCGGGGGGTGGGGGGGTGCAGGGGTTGAAATCCCTTCCCACAAGTAGACATTCTCTTGAATTGATGCGGTGTTCATTGTTGTTGCTTTTGCTGTGCTCACATTTGTTGTTGCTGTGTTTCAAACACATTCAGGTTGGTGGCCAAAATAAAGATTTGATTAAGCCACCGATTGTTGAAATGGTTAAACATCAGGTACCCGAGCGCCCAAGCAAGTGTTTGTGAGGAGGTGCTAAGTTCCTCACCTTCCAGCCAGCAACCGACAGAAGTGAGCTCTTGGGGGGGGGGGGGGGGCAACTATGACGTCACTAAGGAGATTGAATTTATTGATTCGTTATTCATTCGTTCGCCCATAACGGCAACAGAGGCTCCCCAGAGGCCAAAGCGTCCAAAGTACTTTCAACTTATCTCGGATGTCTCGGATGTTCAACTTATCTCGGATGATGTCGGAACTATTTTATTATTACAGTTCATGGTGTAGGTTGCAAAATGAAACTTCTAAAATATTAAATTCGCCAGATCCAACTTTCGAAGGTGGCCGTTATTCATCTGTAAGTCTGCGAAATTATGGTGAATCCAGGTCCATTGTGAATGAATGAATGAGTAGCCAGAAAGAGTGATAACATGAATAATCAAGGTGATGCATTAATAATTACTTAAAAAGCAGACTTGGCACAGGTCCGATTTCTCCCATTTCCCAATCCAAACAGCCTCTGATGACAGAGAATATTCTGGCCAAATTTCATGAGGCCACCTCGATTCGTTCTCCTGTAATCGTGATTTCCACGGACAGGCAGACAAAAAAACAAATTGCAATATAATGAAAAATGTTGGCAAATACAAGTTATAATAACAATATACTACCATATAATACTCCTTATTAATAATATTACTGAAACAATTATTTTTCATTGAACCCGTAAAGCAATTCCATTATAAAAGACATAAAAGCAGGTATAAAGTATCCTTTAAATAAAAAAGTGGTTTCTTAGATTACTCAGGATTCTATAAAAGAATTCGAGTTTATAACTCAATATAATAATAAATTGCAAAATATTAAAAAACAAAAGAAAAGTTTCAGTTCTTATCACTGGGTAGTTAATAATACGCAATAAAAAGGAGCTGCAGTAAAAAGGAGATGATGATAGAGTAGTGAATCAGTAGTGAAAACTATGAAAAGTGATTTTTTTTTTGAACTGTCAGAATAAAGCCGCTGTAAGCCGCGTTAATGACAGCAGTTCAAACAGACGAATAATTAATTTTTTCATGAGCTTAAATCATTTTCCTGTCACGTGTTGGAATGACGTAAAGATTCAGCTGCAACATTTGATGGATTATTAAATGACAGCTTTAGAAAGGAGTCATAGGAGGGCAAACGAGGAGAATAAAGGAGTCAACAAGAGACAGAGAAGAGGTAACATGAAGAGAGAGAGAGAGAGAAAGAAAGAGAGAAAGAGAGTGAGAAAGATAGAGAGAGAAAGAGATATTGTATCATATTTACACACGAAGCTTTGGGTTTTACACACGAAGTAAAGGGTTTTCCAATAAGAGGTGTAAATTTGATATTCAAAGAAAAATGCCATTTTTTGAGATAAATTATCGCATGTATATTTCGTAATAAAGAGGAAGGTATGCTGTTAATAATGAAAAACAACATCAGGCAAATGGCCACCACGACCACGCTTACAGGACCATAGCTATTCAAAATTACACCTCTTAAACCTTTACATTAGAAACATTATCAGCCAAGGAAAAGAGGACGAAATATAAATGAAAAATATAATTGAAATAATTTATATAGACGAAAATCTCTCATTGCACTTTTTCGACTTTTCTCTCCCATGAAATTTACTATATTGTGTAAAACATTTCGTATTCGCAGTGTTGTTGCTGTGTTATTTTCTGCTTACACACCTAATTAACAGTAATCACAACAACAACAACAACAACCATAAGATCAAAAGCTAATCCGAGTATATATCGTGGCATGTGCTGCTGCTGCTGCTGCTCCACGGCTGCCAAGCGACTGCCACGCTGTTGCACCGTCAGAAAAGACGCATAAAATTATAATAAAATTAAAATAAAATAAAATGAATTCATTTGCAGAAATTCTTGCATTGTGTTAATAATGAAAACGGGTCACGATGATGCGAAGAGGAGCAGAGGAGAGGATCAGAGGAGGGCAGCGCGGAGGTGTTCCGAATGAGCTTCAAAACTTCCACTTCAATCGTCTGAAGAGAGAGACACTGGAGCCGATATTCCAACCGATTCAATGGAGTCGACGGTGCATTTGGTGGGTTCTGAACAAAGAATCCCCTCCACCTCCCATTGAGCCATTTACGGGTGTGGGAGAAAGCGATTTACAGTTATTATAATACACAAGTACATACATGAACTAGATTCTGTATCGTATAATAATTCTAGAAAATGCAATTTTATATTATTTTAGAGTCATTTTTATTTGAATGAGCTCGATTGATTCGATTCGAACCCGATTCGATTTAGCTTTGCTTAAATCCATCTGAATTGAAACACTGTAAAAGATTAGCATATAATTTTATAATTAGCAAGTCCAATATAGAAATCTTAATCTTTTTGCATTTAATTGAACTTTAAAATCCATTCAAAAGAAAGTTAGTTTGGGAAAAATAAGGATTTTTGTCTTTTTTCAAGTGAAAAATATCCACAATTTGAGGCGAAACTCTGAACTGATATTTTATTTCGGTGTACTTCGGGCAAGTGTACTTCAGACACCTTTTCAGCAGTTTCTGATACTGCATGACGATTGGGAAAACTACGGAAGCAGTGCCAATGTGCATTTTAATCGCGGTCGCAATCGGAGCAGAAGGAAAACAGAAACAAATGGAAACAAATGGAAAAAATTACCATACTAAGTAAGGGTAACCGTGACTTTATAGCATAGTTGATGGTGTGGCAGTTGTTGTTGTTGTTGTTGTTGTTATTTTATTAGTTACTACTGTGTTGGCTGTTGTTGTTGTTGTTGTTATTGTAGTTGTATAAGAATGGCTAAGATCAGTAACCATAAAAAAGGTCGAATGCAATCGAAAAGCGAACCGATGAAGTTCAGGGTAGCCTGTGGTCGGTCGGAGCGAGTCAATAAATCACGAAAGCGAAGCGCATTATGCAAAAAACAGGGGAAGAGGAAAAACATGTGCAAAAATACCGCTTGAAATTGGAAAAAGAGCTTTCGTGCGGATCGGAAGGAATTTCGTCGATAATAAAACGAAATATTTTAATAGGAGTATTTTTAGCATATCAGCCAGCTGTGAGTTTCACTTCGATTTCGTGCAAATTAAATTACCCTCCTTTGATGCTTCCTTTGCTGCTCGTTTTCCTTCGTCTCCTCCTTCGTTTCGGTCGGCTCGCGGCTGCACTGTGAACTGCAACTTCGGGTGAGCAACTCTGCCACTCAACACGATTGCAAACGAAGCTCAAAAGATGCACGGATTGCGCAACGAATCCCTTCAATGCACCGGCCACGGAGACGTTCACTTTTTACTGCTGTGTCTCCGCAGAGAGTGCCAAGTAGTTGCTTCAGTTAAGTTAGCTTGATGCTTGTTTATTGCTGTTCTAGTTTTTCTATTGTACAATACTATGCATAAGTTATTATTATTGTTATTGTTATTGTTCTCGTTGTTTTGTTGCTTCAGATGATACGTCGTTGTTGTGTTAATAAATTCACCAACGACTGCAGTCAGCACTTGTTTATTTCGTTGTTGTTGTTGTTGTTCGCTTTATAATCAAAATCCGTTCACGCAATTCTTCAATATTTCAAAACATTTTCAACGCAATCGCATGGAAGCCAGCAACGAAACGCGAAAACGAACGAAATCATCATCGGAATTGACAACGATTGCACCGACGACGACGCCAACGAATTCACACACTTAACAGCTGAAGTGCCGAGCTGCGTTTGAATTCGTTTCCGTTCGGAAAATACATCCATCTTAATATCGGGCGGACGATGAGTAGCGTCTTCGTCTAGCAGCGAGACGAAATGAGACAAAAAAAGCAACAACAGCAACAACACAAAACAATTCGCTTTAAAGGAGTGAAAAAGTAATCGCATGGCACAACAATAACAACAACAACATCTGACTGTCAACAACATTTGTTGACTTCTTGCAATATATTGTAATTGGTGCAGCCAGCTGATGATGATGATGATGATGATGATGATGTTGTTGTTGTTGTCGTTGTTGCAGTTGTCAGTAGCCGGTAATCAAAAACGCTAAACAATCAATCGTACATCACGGCATGTGAAGAAGATTGCTTGCAATGCAGTTGTTTGTCTGGTTGTTGTTGTGATTGTAGTATTATTGCAATGTTGTTGTTGTTGTTGTTGCTTCTGCTGATTGTGGGCGTCCCAAGTCGTCAATATTTCTTGTTTGGCCCAGAAAATTTAATTGATAGTCGTAAATAACGTGTTGCATGTTTTTTATGATTTCAGCTGCTTTTCATATTGTTGTTGTTGTTGTTGCTGCTGCTGTTGTTGTTGTAAATTCGTTTGCATTTCTGTTGCTGTTGTTGTTGTTGTTGTTGTTGTTTTATGTTACCTCTTTTTACGATAGACTCTTTAGCTTGACTGAAGGAGCAAATTGATGCTTTGATGGTGCGTCGTTGCGCTTGATTGCAGTTTGTTTACGATTCTTTTAACAATAAACCGAAAATCTTTGTTAACAACTCTTAAGCATAACGATAAAATACACAATCAATATTTTTTGCTTGTTTTTACCAACCGAATTGAAATTCGTCTACAATAATAATTTCTGGTGGATTGTTTACATTCCTCTCCTTTAGTGTTTTGCTCTATTTTGCTCTAAATACTAACTAAATACGTTCCTTAAATCAGGATGCTTCGAATAACTTTCAACACTAAAAATGCTTCGAAAGCCAAACAAACTGCCGGAAAATTGTTAGCGGAAAAGAATGCCGAAAGACCTCAATCACAACAAAGGCAACAACACAAACACCCCAGCCAACCAAACAAAAACAACAACAAGCAAAAAAGACTACAAGAAAAAAGTCCATGTTGGCCGCAGGCGATGCACGCAGGTTCGCATGCTTGAACACGAACAGCAACAACAACAGCAACAACAACAGCAACAACAACAACGACCACGGCATTGTAATCCACTGCAAATGAATACCACAAATAATAAGAAATTAAGTTTTGTTTTTTAAATACTTAACATTTGTTCAAAGACATTTTAAGTGCAGTACAAAGAAATGTTGTGTTTATTGTAAATAAGGTTTTTTTTAAACTAAAACTAGTCAAACGCGTGCCAGTGTTGGCAGCATGCGGTAGAGCGAGAAGGACAGAGAGAGAGAGGCAGAGCGAGTAGAGCGGACGACTGCAATGAGTTCACGAATTACGGTGTTTTGTAAGCTTTAATTGCGGCCGCTGATCGGCCGAAGTGTTTAAAAAAAGATTCAATCACAAATTAAACAGACAGCGACAGAAGCAGGCGCTGTTTTTCAACTGGTGACGTAAAATCCAAGACGTCAGCAATCAAAACGTGCACGGATGACGCAAGGCTGATGAATGATCATTTCGTAACTTCATTCGACTGACCGATTATCCGTTTATCACGAGATAAGCATTATGTGCTTAAAACGAGTGGACAGCCGCAACCCAGTAGGAAATCTCGTTGTCTCGATCGTGGACAGGTCAATATGATGGACATATGAACGACATGCCAACAACGTGCACGACAGAGCCAACAACATAAAAACAACAACGAAATACCATCATAAATCATAAATGCGACAACAGAAATGACCACAAATAATGTTGATGATGGTTGTGTTAATGATGAAGACTTCTTAGCAATGAAGGCATTATTAACTAACTTCAGAGAATGAAGAGGTTCAGCTTAAATTTCTGAAAATCATTTTGCCGATTCTGTTTTTTCATTTTATTCTCCTTCTCCACCTTCGACTGTTTTATTGGCCGGACTCTGGAAAACATCTTTCAATGTTTCAAGACTTCAAGACACGCGTTGCCACCTCCAGCCAGCAGCTTTGATCGACACTTTTAAAGCTTTAATCGAAAGATTTACAAAAACGCGAGGCGGACAGACAGACAAATACGCGAACAAAGAGGCAGCCACGCATTCCGACCGATAGACAGAATGTACATGAAGTGTGAATAAATATCTCTTTAATGTTGTTCGCTTAATTGATTATTTATTTATTCAGAGCTGTTCTGCGGGATTTTAAGCTAATTTTAATCCAGCTTAAAGCATTTTAAGCCTGCAGAATTTTGTTTGACTTTTGCACGAAACAGAATTGAATTCTAGTTCGCCAACTCTACAGTAATGAGAAAAAACATTGACAAAAACAATTAGCGATTACATACTATTTGTTTATTATTTTAATTACTTGCTGCTGCGAAGTGTATTTCTATAAATATTAAGTTGCGGGCACTTGTATCTACACTGGAAATAATCACTATCATCAGCATTCGTAGCAGACTACAGACATGTGTTGCTGATCACATACGAAATGCCGTCTTTGCATTAAAACCAACAGAAAGAAGGGCTTCAAAGGTAGGAAAGGGTAAACTATGTATATCAATACAATGTTTTCTATTGTCAGCATTAAATACTGCATTGGAAAAAATCACTCAGTTTGATAACATCGGATACACTTCTTAATTTAGAAATTATAAGTTTTAAAGATTCAAAATTTCACATTTTTTCCTTTATAAAAAAATGTGTATGGGTTCTATAAAGCAACAATATTTAGTTACTTTATTCTTGACTTCCGCTTTTTGAGAATCGCGAGAAAGCTGCTTTTCCCGATGCGATCGATTTCTTGCTTATTTATTATGCTTTTAATATTTAATATTCTTTGTAAAATACTTTTAAATTTATTATAATTTTATTTATTTAGAATTTATTTAAATTTCGTTTTATTATTGTTCTTATTACTAATAGTAATTAATCTAATTTATCCAATGTTTTAGGTTTTTAAATATTCAACGTTAAAAAAGCGAGGACAACAACCAATCATTAGTTTACATGAGCTGCAGTAATTTCCGAAAGGCCAAAAAGTATGCTCCAAATTTTTAACGCATTTCTTTTAACCACTTTTTTAAAGACAATTAGCAACTTTTTATTATTTGTAAAATTATTTTATTATGAAATTATTAATAATAGCAGTAAACTGAAATTATATAGAAATTTTAACCATTTTCAATTTCAGTTTGTATTACAATTATATTTAACTCAAGTTTTAAATTCAAAATAAAAATCAACCAAATATCAATTTCTAATAATTAAACCAAAAATCAATTTCTAATAATTAAATAATATATTTAAAATATTTTTAAGAAAATATCAATATACAAAAATACAATGTTAAAAATGTTAAATAAATAAAGGATAATAAAATGATTTTTTTTGGACTGTTGAGAAGAAGGAATCGGAAGGAGAATTTCTCCAATTTTCGAAGCAGCAGCAACGGTTTGCCGAAAACAAATCATTTTGTGGTTTATGTCTCTATTGTATAGAAATCTTGTAACTCAACCAGCCAATTAGAAGGAAGTAATAATAACCAAAGTCTACAAAGCATTGCATAAATACCATTAAATTACATAAATTTAAGTATTCAATTCAATTAACGTAATAATTAATTTTTAATTCTATTTTCTTATATTGAGATTTTGTTTAAAGCTAATCAAAAATTTATTGTAAATTAACCAGCATATCCTCAAACCATAAAAGGAATAATATTTCGTTCAAGAACCTCCTGTAAAATGACATTCATTCACTGTGATTCTCAAAGACCTCAAACTGGTGTGATACTTCAATAGGACTTGGTTTGTGTCTGCACTAATAATGTTGAATTTGTTTTTAACTAAACAAATTATTAAACTTTGTTACTAGACTGCAATTAATTTGGCTGCGTAACTGACGTATGTGTTACGTAAACGTTTACACGTAAATGACATACATACATGATTCCTACACACACGCAGACGTGAATCTATCGTCTAATCGTCTAACGTCCTCATAATCCGCCTTATAATCCGCCTTTGCCTCATAATCCGCCCAAAAATCCCCCAAAATTACTTCCTAACCGGATACAAAAACCTGCCGTGCTTAGAAAATGTCATGATTTTCCGCCAGATGGCGTAGGTGCTGTTGCAGGATAATAGTTTGGCAAGCATTGTATTTTCTCTGTCGATAACAAGGACCTCTTGCGCATTAGAAGTTGCTATAAGAGTAAAAATATTTCTAAACACATCTGATGATAGAAACGTAGAATTACAACAACAACAAAAATTGTTTAAACATTTTAAATGTTGTTGTTGTAGTCGTTAAGCCGGGCCCCCCCAATTTGTTTAGCCGGGCCCCCTTAAACGTTGACGGTAGTTCACAACATAGAATTTTGCAAAACTTGTGCGGTAAAAAAACGGTACGGTAAATTTACGGTACGGTAACGGTACGGTACGAAGTTAAATTTTTTTTTTTAATTAATATGCGAAATTTAATTAAGTGTAATTTTTTTTTGCTGCGTTCGAAACGAAATTGAACAAAAACATAATTAATTATTAAGAATTATTAAGAATTTATTAAGAATTATTAAGATTTAAGATTTAATAAAGATTTTAAAGATTTTAAGATTTAAAGAAATTCGAATAACAGGTTTTTTTAACAGGAATAACAGGAAGGTTTTTTACAACAAAAACAGATCAATCTCCGAGATCTCTGATTCTGAATCAATCAATCTGAGATCAATCTAGAAACTCCATTGAAATGGGGGGAGGGGGGATGAAAAGAGAAGAAGAGCAGTTAGTTAACTCTATTTAGTTAGGTAACTCGGCTCGTTTCGTTTTGTCCTTTTTCGATTTTTTCGTTTATTTGTCCGACGATTTATCGCCGCCGCCCTTTTCGCGTTTTGCGGATTTTATTTTACAACTATTGGTTGACTTAGTAGAAGTGGGCGTTTGTGCGCTTACCACGCCTTCATCTATCATGCTACACTGTCGTCTGTGGGCGTTGGACTATTGCTGCCCAAGGATGTAGCCACTGATTCTGTAAGGGGCAATCTGGAGAAAATGAAATTTCTTGATCAGCACATACAGCCACGCAAATCTTATCGCCTCTCCGCATTCGGCGAACAGCAGCAACTACGGTGAGTACAACATGGACTCGTCCAAATCGAATGGTTCCATGAAGGGTTCCATGCACTACCCACACTATCAAGATCAGCATGCTATGAACGCCCTTAGTTCTGCGGCAGCTGTCGCTTTGTTTTCGCTTCAACGTTATTGTTTTTCTTCTGGCTCATTCTTAATTAAGATTTTTAACTAATGTTACTCTTATGTTACAGATTATGTTGGCAGAGGTTTCATTGCGAATAACTTGTCATCAATTTCAGCCTTAGTAAAACATTATTTGTTGCCTTTTGCTGTTGGTCAACTTCTGTGTAAGTTTGTCTGAAGAACACGAAGAATTTCCAGCAATTGCTTGGCCCACTTTCGACTGGAGGAGAATCAATCGAATCATCTGATTTAATTCAACTGTTGTTGTTGTTGTCTACTTGATTGCTTCTGATTTGTTGAGTCTTTTAATTTGCATTTTGCACTATTATTAAGGTTGATTTGCCTGTAGATCGTTTAAACTGATTCATACAACGCGCTGAGCTGTAAACACTTTTGTAGAAGTGAACAAATCTAATTAAAAATTCAATTGTAAAAGATTTAATAATTTATGTTTTAATGTATTATGAAAAAACAACCAGTGAAACAATTTTTGGGCGATTTTCAAGGTCTTTGATATTAAAATTTTCCTTTCTGACTGACTTTGACGTTGTTATAACAAATAAAAGACATGTAATAATATATAATTTAAGAAGTTCTCTTTATAGTAAGAATAACGAAGTGCTTCAAGTCTGATGTCAAAAGAATTCTTTCGGATGGCGAAATACATATCGATTGCTTGAATATAAATTGTTGGTGGTCTCCAATGTCCTCCATTTGCTATTCCGAAACTAATCTCAGCAATCATTTTTCCCGATAATCCCAGGATGGCCCGCAAATCCTCCACAATAACATAGACTATAAATCTCCACCAAATCTCTTTGTTCAAACAAAAATATGGGTTATCTTCAATTTTATTGTTATTCTCCTTAGCAGAAGCTTTCCTTGGTTCTCCTTAACATGTGTTTCTAGAACTTAATACCCTCACTTCCTAGTGACGTCTTTTTTAGCTCATCCAAGCACGTTATGCTTCGCTATTATATTGCTACAATAATTATTTCCGATTTAATGGGTAATTAAATTATTACTCCGGAATCTCGATGTAGATGGGTTATAAAAATAATCTAGTGAAGCATGAAAACAACTTCAGACGAAATATTTCTGGTCTAAGAGTGTATAATTAACATTTAATGAAGAAATACTGTTTCAAATTTTCTTTTCTCTGCTTTATAGCTATTTGGAGTACGGTTATTGAGATAACGGCAACCACCATATGGTACCTGACCTGACCTAACATCTCTTTATTGACCTAACCTACTCGGAATCGCGGCCTGAAGTATTTCAAGCACGACGGCGACCAAATATAAGGAGATGATCATCTTGTGTCATGCTCAGCTGGCTTTTCTGAGCTGTGTTAATTTAAGCTCTTTACATATTACATATTAAATTCAACTTCATATATCAAGGTCAACTTTTGGAGAAAGTACGGTCCTAACCTTGGAAAAAATTGAGGTAAAGAAGCGATTCTCGCATCCGTGGTACAGATTAATCACGCTCTGTATTTATTGCCTTATTATTAACATTAAAAGTAAGAATTCAAATATCAAGAACCACTCGAAATATAAAAACGCATCGAAAACCATTGAAAAACTAATAATAATAAAGGAAAAGCAGACGGTAAATAATGGACTCAACTTCCGCTGCACCTTCGTTCAGATTCCTGCCACATCTCGTTCCACTATTAAGACAGGATCAGGGTTTATTTTAAACCCAATATAATGCCCAATTCAATTTGAACCAAACACTTTTAGTGTTCCAAATAATATTAATTCAAATAAATCCAAGTACTCCACTCAAGTCACTTAATATTCAAGCATTATGCTATAATCTTAAATTGAAATTTTATTGGAAGTAATCAATGCTTTAGTGTAAATTAACCTGCATATTCTTACACCATAAAACTAATAATATTTCGTTCTTGAAACGAATATTAATTAAACTGTCGATCTTCAAATGAGTGGCCTTTAAATAGATCGTAAATTTGGAAGTTGGCTGTAATTGAAAAACCTTTTTTGCACTTTTGTGTAGCCTCGGAATGATTTAAATTAGAATATGTTTCTTCTTTATAACCACCGCGCAAAACATTTGAAGCTTTCTACATGCTGCTTAAATGAAAATTCATAAAATAAAACAATGATTTGCTTTTCAAGTTCATTGAATTTCAATTAATTTCAATATCTTCACGAAGATTTCCTTTTTAATGGTTTCTATTGTATTATTTATAAAATGTGCAATTCTACGTTGATTAGTAATTCAATGAAATAACAATTCATGCTTTAAAAATCACCAATTTTCATATTGTTTCGTTTTCCTTACGTTCAGAGTTACGTACAGAAAGTGGATGGATTAAAGCTAAACGCGTTGCGTTGCCCGCTGCTCGGTGTTCAGTAGTGTCCACTGTAGTGGCCGCTTTCGTAGTCGTTGTCGTAGTGCGAGCCGTACTGGGGCACGTATTCCGGCACCGGGGCGACGCCGTTGTAGTAGCCGTCATCGTAATCGTAGTGGATGGGGGCGGCCGGGGCGTAGTGCTTGTGAGCTGAAAGAATGAAAGAAGGCCGTTTAATGAAATGCAGCAGCGAACACAAAAATTACTTAGATTAGTTACACAAGCTAATGAATTAAGAATGACGAATCTGTGGCACATCAGATGCAATGAAGTGTTCGTTGTTCAGAAGGCGCATGTTTAATTTAACCTTTTTTATGTATTTTTTTGTACAGATTCTGTAAAGAATCGCAACAACTAGAATTAAACGGATCAAACTCGATAATGAATGTTTTTTTTTTCTATTCTACTTCAACGTGAGAGTTGCGCTTAATAGCAAAACAGAGCCTCAGAGTTGTCAGAGGTACGTAAACAATTATCACGTAAATATAGCGCAGTCTATTAAAGCAAACCACATCAAAGTCGGTGTTAAGAGGTGGCACTACTTTCGAAGTTCATTTGTGGTCACGATTTGTGCATAGGTTTTAATTTGTTCCCAAGCAATCATGACGATAATTGACTTGAGTGTTTTAATTAATACTACAAAAAACCAATACTGATTGACTTGTGATTGTAAACAGAGTAAAAAAGGAATTCGTTCATGAAACAAAGATAAGAGATGCTTTTAAGCTACGAAAGTATTTAAAACTCGAGCGAAACCAAAGACTTAAGAAACAAACGCGTATTTTTGAATGCAAGCATTCATTTAATTTTGACTGATTTCTGACGAGTTTTTTGGTGTTTTTTGAATGATGAAAAATGCCGGCATTTTTTTCAATCTTAAATTCAATTACAAAACGCTAAAGAAATTCAGGTCAATGGGATAAACACTTTGCTATTCTATTCTTCTGTTGCGCGAAATTTTCTCACCGCAAAACAAAAGGCAACAAAAGAGAAAAACCGCTTTTGAAGCTTCAATGTTTTTGCTCGCGCACCACGCAACGCAAAAAAGGAACAACAACGCAAACAGAAGTAATTGCGAACCGCTTCAAAAATGAACACAAGAAAAGATTGTATGCAAAAATCACGGCGACATTGAGCAATCCGCAGCTGGTGCGTTCCTTGCTGCAGCACTTGTTTGATCGGTTCTTGTGTCATTATTGTTGTTGCAGTTGTTGTCCCTCTCCGAAGGCAAATCACACGCTCCGAGAAGCGCGATCTACCCGTGAATGCAAGCATCTCTTCCGACATGAGTGCCAACGAATTCAGTTTATTAGTTGTTGTTGTTGTTGCTGTTCACACGACATACTAAATTCATTTCTTTGTTGTGGCACAACAACTACGCCAGGATTTGAGACAGTTTTTGAGACAGAAACTCTGCAAAAAAAGCGCCAGCCACTATTTTTGGTGGGTTTTTCGCTTTGTTTTTGACTTTCCGCATTTCTCATTTATTTCTTTAGTTTTCTTTTATTTTTTATTTTGCGTTTTTTTGATTTCTGGTTTTTCTTTTTTTCGTTGTTTTTGTGAGTTATGGCATTTTTTAGGTTCTTTCTTTTTTGTCATTTCGTTGTACATGTTGACATGATGCGATGATGAATCAACAAACGTGTTAGTTAACCATACTGTAGATCATAATCGGGCGATGTAATTCTGTGTTACAAATGTGTTCTTCCCCCTCGCAGCACCGATTCTCCAACAGCACCCACACCATCGTTACTTCGCTTTTGATGCTCTGCCGATTTCAGGCACTCACGACGATGCACCCTGTCCGCATGCTTGTTGTTGTTGTTGCATGTTGTGTGCAGGTGTGAGTGAGTGAGTGCATGGTGTGTGCCTTGTATTTGTATTTGTAGCAACAATTAACAACATTTGCATTCCATAATTACTGGTATGGAGATGACTAGCGATGAAGAGCGAACCAACTGCGTTTGGAACACATGACTGAGTGTCTGTGTATTTGTATACAGACACTATACTTCATCTCTGTGCTAATAGGAATCATTTTTAGATGTACCATATAGTATATATATCTTTACATATAAAGTCCTTATTTGCACTGAGAGAAAACATCTGTTATTGCCACCGAAGAGCTTTTATAGCCAACGGACAACACAGTTAACGGACTCTGTTATGAGATAGGATTATCTTTCTTTACGAGTCACAGTGAACAATATTAAAAGCTTTATTGTGTTCATTGTTGTTGTATGTAAATAATATCGTCAAAGAAATGCTATCGAAACAACCATTGAAAGCGAAAGAAGTTCTAAAGATTATTGATTTAAATCTATTTGCGCCAAATGGTTGTACCAACAGAAATAATGCGAGCATAACACGAAAGTGTACAATGCATTTAACAGAAATTTCGATCTGAAGGAATTAAGTGGGAATTGGATCTTCGAGAAAACCCAATCACCGAAAATTGCTCCACTAAAAGAGCCGTTTTCGCAACACTATCAGACTGGAATCTGACTCTAAACTTTAGACTTCTAGAGCCGTACACTCTCTAATATGAGGCTTCAAGTATTGGAAATGATTCAGTGATTATTTCATTTAATGATTTCACTTTTTATTCGATTGACTTTTCAATGCGATTTCAGACGAATTCGCTTTTCTGGTCGCTTTTCTTCTTCTGCTTCTTCAGTAAAACACGTCATCGTCTTCTGGCCGAAGCTTGAGATGCTGTTTATTGAAATAGTGGGCGTGGCGTCGGAACAACTTAAGCATGCGGTAAGTATCAATGCCTGCTGAATATGAGAGAAGAGAAGAAGAAGAAGAAGCAGAAGAAAAAATACGCCATCAAATACGTTGCATGGTATACTTTGAGCTTGATTTGGAGGGTGCTATTTTGGAGCGTGTATAGGATAGATTGCACTAAAGTGGCCAAAAGGGGGCTGGGTGGTGGGTGGAGAGTGAAGCATTGCGTGCTGGTGGTTGTGCAGATGCTCAGCTACCAAGCAACTGAACTGTTTGTTAAGAGAGGGCGAGCAACAGCGGCAAACGAAAGACTTAAGCGACGAACTTGGATCAATTTTCTTGACAACTCTAACCCAGTGTTAATCGCCCAGTTAAAAGTTTCACATGCACTCACCGTAAGGCGCTGGTGATGCTGCCACCGCGTAGACTGGTGCTGGTGCTGGGGCGGCCAGGTGCTGCAGCACGGGTGCGTAGTGAGCTGCATGGTGGACCAGCGGCTTGGCGACCACCGCGTGTGCGTGCACCGTGGGTGCCGACTTGGTGACGACCGCATTGAAGCCGTTGACCGAATCGGCGGTGTAGTCGACTGTGCGGATCGAGCCGTCGGGTTCGACAAGCGAGTACTGACCTGTGAGTATGGAGAGAGAGAGAGAAAGGGAGAGAGAGAGAGAGAGAGAGAGAGAGAGAGAGAGAGCGGGTTGAAGGAGGTTGAACAAGAGAGATGATGATTGTCGATTCGAAGTACCTTTGACGACATCTCCATCGCGTGTTTCGTGCTGCGACTTCACGTCGCCGGTTGTGTGGTCAGCCACGCCGTAGTTGAAGGCGTATTTCGGGTGATCCTGCGGGCGAAAAAGACGATGGCGTATAATGTTTAGTTTAGCTAAAATGCGTTCAAATAATATGCCACAAAGCAACAAAGAAGGAACTCAGAACTTTGAAGCAGTTGATTCTCTTATGTTAAAAAGTATTTAAAAGAAAAACAACTGCTTTATGATTTCCTTGACTCCTGCCAAAGAAAACTTCTACGAAACTCCGTAAAATAAAGCATATAATCAATAGAAAGCAGTAGAAGTCCTGAAATCTAGAAAGGAATCCTGATTACTTGGAAGCCTTTCGATTGAGGCTGCTTAACATGCTTTGAAGCACTCAATTCCTCTAAAATCTCAACTGTTCACTGGTGCAACTCACGTAGTAATCGACGGCATATCCTGGTCTCGCCAACGCCGCTGTTGCGAAGAGTGCAACGCTGAGGAGGAGTATTGATCTGAAGCTGGCCATTTTTGCTCGTTTTCGCTTTCGTTTTGGCTTAGAATCACAACAAATACACAACAATTTTCGTTTCTTGAAGAAATTGAAAAATTCTGAAACAAAATAGAAATGAAAAACACACACACACACACAAACAAACGTGTGAGGAAGGAAAACTTTTAAGTAGCTCTTGGATTCTGCTTAAATCGAGAAACCGTGAAGAATGAATTTATTTTTACTTTCTTGTATTCTTGGGCGGCGATATGAACTCTTCCACTTCGGACGAAATACTGTGCCGATTCTAAGATAACGTTTCCATTAAATACTCACGGCAACTCGGCGGCGGACGTCGTTATGGTTGTTGAGGTCGCTGCTAGCTGCTAGCTGCTGCTGCTGCTGCTGCTGCTGCTGCCCTGACGCAGCCCGTGGCCGTTGTTGTTGTTGTTGGTTTGTGTGTCGTTTTACGCCTTCTGGTTGGGGGCGATTTTGTGTTGTGTTTTGCGTACAACAGTTGAGTTGTCTTCATTGTTGAGCTGGTTGTTGTCAGTGTCATTTTCAGCTACTCGAGTGTAGTCGGGAAAAGAGCAACAACAACAGCAAAAGCCAAAACAAATTCAACAGCTGTTGTGTGTGTTTTTTTCCGTCTTTGATATGCGCTGAGTTTGTGGTGAAAAACTAATGAACAGCACGCAGAGCAGCGCTGCTCTTTCCGCCGATTGCTGCACCGGAGCATTGCTAAGCTTTATTTAATACACACACACACACACACACACACACACACACACACGCAACCCCGACATGTGCGACTGGGCGATTGATTCATTCATTTGTCTCGTCGAGAGTCGTTGTCAATCGATGTCAGTTCTTCTGTCTGCTGCCCCACCCAGATTGGGGAAGCGCTACATATTCAGTGCTGTCGACCAGCTTTTGATAAGCCCGCTCCTTGCAGTTGGTCCTTCAAATAAAGATCCTTGCCGATCTTAATTCGTTCAACAAAAGACTTAAGCAACAAACTCGATCACTCTTTTTTGAGATTCATAAGTATTTACATGAAAGAACGACCCTCGTCTTTGTCCAAGACTTCATTTTAAACTCATTTGAAGGAGGATCCATTTTCATATACTCAGTGATCGACTTCCTTGTGGGAATATGATCAATTTATTAGATTAATGAGATTAGTTTTTATTAATTTTCTCAATAAATTGAATTTATTGATTCATGTTAACTTTGTTCTCACGACAGCTGCATTTTTACATGAAAATTAAATGCGATTGATTTGTTTTACTGCCTCAAACTTCGTTCTCATGACTGCTTTAAGTGATTAACGATGACTTCAGATCAGTTGACTTTCTAAATAAAACACCTTGTTCAAGATTTTCCAATTAGACTGATTTTACTCTTTTTATATCACTCGCAGTAATAATTATTATATTATATTGTAATAATAATAATAATAATAATAATAATAATAATAAGTGTGAATAGAAGTGTGCTCGAGTTCAGTTGATTCTGCGCTGTATTTCAGCTGCGATTCGGTCGATTACTCATGAATGTTCTTATGTGCTTCCTGCTGCGAGTTGTACAGCTCATAATTCACAGCCGAATAACTAATGCAGATCTCAGAAGTGCCAGAAAGGGTAGCATTTGAATACAGTCCAAGAAGATGGCCGTGGAATGGCGGAAAACCTCCTGCTCGAAAATACAATGAAACAATGAACACGGAAGAAGAGCAAATTTATGCATAATATTCAACTCACTCACATACAAGCCGAATAAAGAAATGAAACTGGTCGTTCTTCTTGTGGAAAATCTTCAGTCGAGTTTCGAATACTCAGCTTTACCGAAAGAAGGAAGACAAAAGATTCCATTATAATACAATCCAAAATATGGCAATACTCCGTACTTCTTTAAACCAGACTGAGTTGTCATCGAATGTGCATATTTTAAGATATGTTTTCCATGCTTTCAGATACGAGGTCTGTCAGTTGCTACAGCAGATAAGGAACTCATGTTGTTGTTGTTCTCGACGAATGCACCACAACAAGTGGTCTGGTTTCTCGGAGACCCACACAGAATTCTGGGACTGAGAACAGAGCTCAGAGTGTGTTTCTGAACAATCGCGAGCCAGCATTCGCATGCTCCGAATGCTCCGGCCCAGCATTGGCAGGTTGCGACACTCTCTGACCCTCGGCGGCGATTTGTTGCTGTCACCCGAAGTGGGACGAGCTGACGGAGTACTGAAGTTCGTCTCTGGGTCCGCGGCTGCGGCTGTAGGCATCAATGACGTCCAGCGTTGCTGCGGTTCCAATTACAGGGCATCGAAGTGGATGCAACGTCTGATCAATTGACAGCTTCGATGGGGGGCAAACATTCTGGCCATGACGAGGCAACAGCATGACAGCAACCGTGCTCCATCTGAACAATGGACCAGTTGAAGGAATGAAGTCGGAGGATCCTACTAGAAGTATTCTTAGCTGTTTGGCATCATGAAGAGCATGAAATCGTTTCGATTACGGCGTATTGCGCCATGTTCTTCTTCTTCTTCTTCTTCTTCTTCTTCTTCTTCAGTGGTTCTTCTGTAAGATCGCAATAGCAGAGGCTTCAGGAATACGATCCCGCCTGTTAACCGTGCAAAACGTACAGTTTGTGGGTTGTCTCTGTGGGTCTCTGTGGTGCCCAAATAAATGATTGGCACTGTATTGAAGTACAGTTATTCTGATTCATTCTCACTGCATTCGATCTGAATACGATACCTGCGCCGATTTCAACAGATTCTCAGTTCTGTGCTCCGATCGTTTTCGAATCTGTGGTTGCCGTGCGTTCGCATGACCTTAAAACGGGCTCAATTGAGTGTTGCTGCTGCGCCCGCTTGCGGTACACAAACTAAAGCATCATCCGAAGAAAACGACAGCAACTAAACATTATTTCGGAAAAGCATTAGAATAAAATTCGAAAATGTTTGGCGTTTCGCAACAACATTTTTTCTCGTATTTCCCACATCCAACGACGGCTGCGACGGCCGGCTCCGTAATTAATTCCGCAACCTTCACTGGGACATTTTCATTTTATGGAAACCTACGAAAAGGTAAGAAGTAGTCACCAAATGTTGTTGTTGTTGTTGTTGCTGTTGTTGTAGCCGTACCAACGAATTTCTTTACTCAGCCAGCATGCAACAAGTCGTCGTCGTCTTTTGTTGTGTGTAGCAACACGAAAAATCATTTTCAAGGTTTTCAACCACGCCCACTCGCTGGATGGGGTCTGGTGCGTTACTATTAAATTGCGGTAGTGGGGAAAACTATCTACAAAAATTATTTGTAGTCGTGGCTAGCCTTGTTGTTGTTGTTGCTGTTGTTGGTAATAAACATTAGTTTTTGCATGAGTAAAAATTAGAGCAACAACAAAAAAAGCATAACCATTTCTTCAATCGGCCGAAGAAGAAGAAGAAGAAGACGAAGCAGCGACAATTGCATCGAGCATGTCGATTATAACGGTTTTTATTTGCTTTACACAACACACGAAAACTGCAGTGCTGCCCAACCCGCTTCTCGGCGTTGTTGTAGTCGCCAACCAACATTTTTTTTTTGCATTCAGACGTCGACTCGGCGGAAATAAAAACGATCGCTTTTTATCGGCTTTCGTTTGGCTCCCAGACGCAGCCATCAAATTAAATGCAATCAAATTGCCAGTGCAGACAACATGTGAGCGAGAGAGAGACAGCGAGCGAGAGAGTGGATTGTGTGTCGTTAATCACTTGTTGCGTATTTTAATCACGTCCCTAATTTGTGGCCAAGTAATCCCATTTCGAGATTACACAATTACGGAGGGAGGGGGGGAGGCATTCATTTCTGGCATCAGTTGGATCTCCGTCATTACGTCATGCTGCCGTCTGACTGTCTGCGAATTCCTGAGTACGGACAACTTGTTAAGATTCGCATCGCTTCGTTTAGGGTTCCTTCCTAACTTCCTTCAACTTCATATACAAATCAAACTGTATGCATTAGCAATTGATACCTAATGGATTCGCTGAAATAAAATGCGACTAAATCAAGTAGTCATTTCATATCAATTATCTTCACATTTAATCGTGTTCCAACGTGTTCCGCAGTTTCAAACACGTCTCGAGAATCAGAACGAATCAATTGTTTAAGCTTTTTTAATTGCAAGCAATCAGCGCAGAAAATCGGATTCGCTTCAAGTTGAAAACCGAATTCAATTAAACAGAATTAAAAATCACAATTAAAGCACATTAAATTGTGGAAAAGTATGCTTTTATGCGGAATTTAAACGTTTGCTGAAATCTATTATAAATAAGCAATGAAATCATGACTTTTTCTAGTACTCGTAATAATAATAATAATAATAATAATAACAATAATAAAGCAGCTTCCATGAATCATTGAAACTTTTTTTTATTTTACTTCACACTAAAATTTAGTCTAAAAAAATAACCGATTTGCATTTTGGCCTGATTATTTTTTTGCATTAATTGAGTGACAAATTTAACGCCAATTTTATGGTCATTGTGAGAATTTTGCTTGACTATTTCATAGTTTTTTAGGGATTTCAGAGAGAATTACGAGTTCCATTTCAGTCTAAGCTGATGACTTGCTTGGAAAGAGCAGCAGAGATCACAAGATTCCAGAGGCAATCAGATAATCGACGGCGATATACATATGTATAATATAATGGCAGCAATTATCGCCGTCATTTGCGTGTATGCAGAGATTATGCAGAAATCACTCGGATCGCCATCCATTGTTTCCGGTGTCCACTTTTTACTGGCTTTCCAGGTGATTACTTGATCTGTAGCACTCGCACAGCGACCGAAAAGCAGCCGCTCGGACACTTCGATCCCAAACCGCAAGTTTTTCTGCGTACTTCTTGCAGCCGAGCACTTGAATGGTGGTGGGATATTCTATTGTGAGTTCTGAAGACTGCGATTATCGACTGATTACCGACTGATTACCGACTGATTATCGACTGATTACCGACGATTAGCGATGGCGAGTTTGCTGATGTTAACCTTGGAAAGTGCACTTTGGCCATCAGTTACACGACTCAATGTTCTCTGGCTGAAGTGATCTACGTTTTTGTAGAATATTATTTCCGAAATAGCGATCATTAATTTCAGAAACCAGAGACAAAGCCGCAGTTCGTTCCTTTTGTTATTCATTCAATGATGAATTTGAGGTCGCGCAGTAAAGAATTTGAATTTGAAAGTATAGCACACTTGACTCTTTCATTCTTCCGGCATCTAAAATTTATCTGTCCAAGAATATCACCACTTTTAATGTGCCACAGAAACAAATCACTCCAGAAACAACCCTGAGCACTCGTAAGCCAGTGGAAACAAATGCGTGCAAATTCCAAGTTAACGAAAACACACTTAAAAGCAGCCGAGCATTGAAATGAGCTGGTGTTGTTAATGAGAATGAGTGAATCTGACCCCTTCCACTCTGCGGTTCATCCAAGCCGAACACCGTCGGCGTTGTTGCTGTGCGTGAACTTAATTAATTCAGCTGCGGTGTGTTTTGTGTATCAAGTGAATTAATTGTAGCTTAACAAAGAACCCGACATGAACCCGATTACAACTGAACTTGGGCGAGAAACAGCGGAACAAATGTTAATGAAGTTATCAACAGAGGTCAACAGAAGCTCCGTAGCTCCGACTGCGCCAGCAACAAATCCGGAAAGAATCTGAACCGAATTGAGTTATTTCAGCGATTCTCTTTCCCAAAGTTGAAAGCTTCTGCTGGGGAAAAAGAAGCTAGCTGAGGAACTGATGAGCTAGTAGATGGACTCGTCTCGTCGAGATCAAATGCAGTTGCTGCTAACTTCCGGGCCGGTCTGTCTGGGCCACTATCAGGCGTATTTTAAGTGATGACGCCTTACATGATTACCCGAGTATTCGGCCTAAAGTAAAAACCACATGTATAGCTTAATACATGGATGGTGTCTATGAGTGAGGCGTGTTTAGGACTTTTCGAATGGGACGAAACAGCTCTACATTGCTAATTTGATCCCGTTTACGTTGTGTGGATTTTAGCAAGCGATTTTAGCAAAGATTCATACACTATTAGAAACAAAACCCGCTTTACTTTGCCCCGAAAATCGATCGTTCTTCCGATTTATTGAGAAATGGTATAGCATCATCGCCTAAAAATACAACCGTCTAGTTTTATTTTAATTTGAACTAAGAAAATATATAATAATACTCGTATATATACGATCGTACATACAATAGTACAAACGTTATTGAACAAGTGTAGAGATCTGTGAAAATGGTTTCGCTTTCAGTGCGAATTTCAGTTGCGCCCCGAAGTATGCAAGAAATATTTTCACTGTTGCAAACTTTCGGTAGTTAATTCGTTAGCAAGCAGCTTTTTCGGTGTTAATTCGAAATGAAATCTATGAATTAATCGATATCTTGTGACTATCTACAATAGAACAATGTGTAAATTCGTGTTCAGCACCAAGAATTCTGGAATTCATATTGTAATACTTATACGTAAAGTTGTCTAATATAATCGTATTTGCCGTAATGGTACCCGTAATTAAATAAAGAAATATTTTAGTAAGAAGTCAGAAGATTAACAGACGAAATGAGAGCGAGGTAATCGACGTACTATAAAAGAAGCAAATGATATCGAAACCAGAATAAAGGGTCGGGAAAAAAGTAGTCGAGAAGAGATGATGAGGATTATGATTGGTTTTGAAGGGAAGGGAAGGGAAGTCACCATCTTTAAGAATCTCTTGGAGAAGTTTATAGACTCATTTCACTTCCAGACGACTCAGCATCAAAAGTAGGCGGCAACATTTTCAATGCGTTCTCATCAGTTTTTTTACCTTTTCACTTTAAGCATTTCATTTGAAAGATAATTCGACCTTCTGCTCCCAGGCACCACTTCTGATCCTTGAACAGGAAGAGAGGAGTAAAGCAGCGACTAAATGAGGTAATTAAACAGCAAGTCATTTTCAATTCACTACATTTTTTATTTATAGCATTTTTTCAATAGTTCACTTAAAATTAAATAATATCATTTCAATATTTTATGCAAGTAGAAAATATTAATAATCCATAGAAATACAAATACAGTTATTTATTCGTAGTTTACAAAATGTTCTCATTAGAAATTCTTGCTGCTTCTTCTTTCTGTGTTGGCAGTTTGTTTATCTGTTTGTGTGTATACGTATATGCATGAGTATGTGTGTGTGTGTGTGTGTGTGTGTGTGTGTGTGTGTGTGTGGGTGTGGCAATCGTATTTCTTGACACATTCGTAGAGAAGCAATGACATTGTTTAGAGGGTTATCGCGAGCCGATATAAGCTCTTGTGGTTATTGTAGTTGTTGTTGTGAGAGAGAATGAGTTGCATGGGGCGTGGCTGTGGGGGCGTGGTGAGCAAGGAGCCAACAAATCGTAGGAAGATCCTGAACAACGCGGACAACTAACAAAGGACTCACTTAAGTGACGGGATTTAAGAGTGAAAAAGGGAGAGGAAGTGAGAGAGAGGGAGACGGAGAGAGAGCGAGGATATGGCGAAATTCAATGAGGGCAAGTGTCCCTGGTAGATAATAAAAATGAAATAAATGCAGAGATCTAGAAAACTATTTACAAAAGGAAACAATTGACTTGAGTATTAATGGTGCTAAGAGTATTTTGCAGGTTCAGGAAGTGGAAAAGAGAACAAGAGAGTGTAAGAGAGAGGAAATGTAGAGACTGTGTGGAAGTGGAAGTGGAAGTCGTACATCTATAAAATCTTTCAAGGATCATCAAAAGCACTATCATCGTCCTGTCGTGGCGTGGCGCTGCTCTCTCGCTCGCACTCTCTCTCTCTTTGTCCCTATCTTCGCTTCTGTTCCTGTTTGACTTCCCCCTGAATTCCTCCTTCTTGTTGCTTTGTTGTTGTCCATACTTGCCCGAGCTCCCTTCCTACTTTTCGTTGCCGTTTTTAGTTTTTGTTATTGTTGTCGATTGAAGTCATGATGTAGCATGGGTTGAATGCGAATATGGGCGTGGTCCATCAACCTCCCGCTCTGCTTAATAGTGGCCGACCAGGCCGTGCGCGCCGTGGCTGGCGTAGCCGTAGCCATGGCCGAGGGCGGAGGCGTGATGCGCCGCAGCGGCGTAGGGAACGGCAGGGGCGGCAGCGACGTGGTGAGCAATCGCCGGGGCGGTGTAAGCGATGGGAGCGGCGTGCGCGACAATCGGGGCGGCATGGGCGACAGCGTGCACGGTGGGGGCGCTCTTCGAGACGACCGCGTTGAAGCCGTTGTGGTCGTCGGCGGTGTATTCGACGGTGCGCACCGAGCCATCGGGCTCGACAAGCGAGTACGAGCCCTTCACCACATCGCCGTCGCGAACTTCGTGCTGCGACTTGACGTCGCCGGTGTGTGCGTCAGAAACGCCGTAGTTGTAGTGGTACTTCGGATAGGACTGCAGAGGAGAAACGGAAACAACAACAACAATTAATTCGCCCATCATAATAATACTCGTACAACTAATAATAATAACAATAATAATAGTCACTGCAGAAGACACTCCGCTGAGTTTTATTATTCCGACTTCTGTCAGTTCAAGTGTCCCGCTTTAAGTGTCCAGTCCGCTTTAAGTGTCTGTCATCACCACATTCTGTTTAGCTTCTTCATTGTTATTCATTGAAATTGCGTGGTTATTTTTATGAATTTGTGGCATCTGCTCTTTTTTCGCTGCGTTGCATTGACGCTTCACGCCCACGCTGCGGCTCGCTGCAACCGCGTGGTCTGCGGCTGAAGGTTGGCACACGTGTGAACTGCAACTCAGTCGAGTGCTGGGATTCTCTCAATGGGACTGCAATTCATTAAGTAATGAGTCAATGAATGCATGAATGCAGAAATGCTTGGAGTGTCGACGAACAGAGAGCTTTTCTGTTGGAGTTTTCGTCTGCTGCTTCGATCTCAAGAATCGCGACCGACATGCAGTTTGTTTCTTAAGTCTTTTGTCTTGCTTTGTCGGCGGTGGTATTTTTCTAGATACGTATGTATGTATGCTGTATGACTGCTGTTGAAATATTTGCGAAGAAATAAAAGATTTCATTTCGCGTTTTCATTTCATTTGCAGTTCGTTGCGATTCTATGCAAATCTTTGCGGTCATAGATTTACGTCAATGTTTTTCTCCCTTTTGTGTCTTTTGCCGTCTTCTCTTCTCTCTGCTGAGACTCTGAAATGAAGCCATTATTTCCTCGAATGCAATACGTTACACCGGAGCACCTCAGCATCTCAGCACTTCAGTATCATTGCAGAGCAGCCATTTCAGTAATTAATTAAAATAAGTTTCAGCTCATTTAATGACGCTCTCGAAGCTAATCAAACCGTTTAATCTAACGGCTCTAGCAAATGGAACTCTAAAGAGTTGAAGAAATTGTTTGGAGCGCAATAAAAGAGGAAAACACGGTTGCTCAATCATTTGCAAAATGATGTAAAACTCAGAAGAATTAGATAATGTAGTCGATGCTACGAATGCGGCTGCTGCTGCTGCTGCTGCTGCTACACTTTCGAGCGCTCCTCGTAAAAGATCAGAGTGCACAGCGGCTGCAAACTGGACACTTTTTGATGGCTCTTACGTCACGCTGATTACGCGACGCAGCGAACACAACAGCTGACAACGAATTAAATGCAAAACCATAGCAAACCGCTGTCCGAGGAGTACGTTTGCCAGTTAATTGTTACGATTGCTGCTGCTGCTGCTACTGCTGTTGTTGTTGTTGTTGTTGATGTTACTAGTGTTACTCCGATTGAGCTAGCATAGTATTGTTACCGATGTTGGTGCTGTTGTCGGCGTTTGTTTTCATTTCTCTCGGCGCTGTTCTCTAATTTAAGCCAGTTTCTTGCAGCTTCGTGCCGCTCGCGTTCGTCGGTAGTTTTGCCGCATATTGTGCAATATTTGCAAATTATTGTCTTGAAAGAAATGATTGACTGACTGTGCTTGCTTTGCGTTGCGAGGAAATGCGCCAGGATTGAACTCAATCATGTGAACCAGAGCTGTTGTAATATTCTCTGCTTGGATGGCATGCATCGAATTGTAAGCTGTATGAATTCTGATAGACAGTATTCAATAGTAGAGACTGTAGAAGATCTTCTTTGGATGCTTAGAGAACTTTTTGCTGAAATTATTGTTCGTATTACACTTCTTATTTATTTTATATCCTCCATTCGGTGGCCACGAAGTTCTTAGCGATGCTTTTGGAAGAATTAACAAACATCAAGCAATATTACGCAAGATTTAAAAGAATTCAGAGTGTAATTTTGTTTGAATTTTTCAACTGAAGTACTTTCGGCAGGCGGTTTTGAAAGTCTGCTTAATTAATTTGGGAATTTCAACAAGATTTATTTAAGTTTTCTGTAGAAACTGTGATCGAATAAACTGAGAACTGATAGAATAAGAAGAAGAGAATATATTGTCATATATTGTACAATAGATACATTGCAAGTGATAAAGTGTTCATCAGCATTTCGTTCGAAATGGCTAAAAATTTAGTTCGTATCAATAAAAGTGCAGCAATTCTTGTTTACTTTTACTTTTAATACTGATTGTGTTGTGTGATGAACACGAGGTTTCTAGCTTTCCGTGTATTTCAATTAAATAAGTATTCTTTTTCTGATTAAAGTTTTTAAACATGAGTAAATTTTGAACATGTGTTCATTTTCAACATGTACTCAGTTCAGATTCCGAAAAAGTCTGGAAGTATTTCACTTTAGTAACTCAGAATTTCGATTGATTTTCTTCGCGAAGAGACATTTTCCGAGTTTGTGTCTTTAGTCTTTAGTTATTGAAAAGTATTCCTTCTTTGTTTGTGTCTTTAGTCGTTTAACAGTGTTCCGTCGAGCTAAAATACTCTCGCTCTCAACTTACATGATAGTCGATGACTTCATCGTGTCCTCCGTGTCCGTACGAGAGCGGAGCGGCGGCGTACAGTGCTGCTCCTCCGTGGGCGCCATGGGGCAGAATACCAGCGCTGGCAGCGCTCAAGACAGCCAAGCAAAGCAAGGACTAAAGCAGGCGCAGAGTGGAAGAGTATAGAGAGAAGAAATCATTGATTAATTACAAGCACTAATTCGAGGCTTGATGTTATTCAAAAGGCACCACATTTTCACTAGCCTGCGGTTTTATTCACACTCACTTTGAAGAAAGACATTTTTTGGAACTGAGATTCGTTCGAGCAACGCGCTTGAGGAGGAGGTCTGAGTGTCTGAGTGTCTGAGCGTCTGAGCGACTGAAACGACTGGAGTCAACTGATAACTAGAACCAAGAAGGAAGCTGCTTTTATATAGTCGACTCCACCCGACGAAATTCGTAGTCAATTCGTAGTTTGAGTTCACTTCGCAGCGGCCTCGACTGGCATGCAGTGGAGCGGAGTGAAGGAACGTCAAGCGGAGTCGGCCGCTGCGGCTGCGGCTGCTGCTGCTGCTTCTGTTGTTGCGATCAATGCGCCTTCATGTGTGTGAGTGGAGCACTTTTGCCGCTGCTTGTTGTGTGTGTGTTCAGAGACACGTCAATGAAGCGTAGTGCTCGCTGCTGCTGCTGCTGCTGCTGCTGCTGTCGTCATTACTTTGTTGTGTGCACTTTATTGCTGCTGTAGCTAATTTTATATTCTTGTAAGCTCAATAAAACTAAAGCAGCTGCCGGACTCCGCGCTGCCCGCCCCGCATCACTTTAATTAAAACAAAATCAAATCTGTTTGGCTTGAAGTTTGGTCACACGCCCAGAGGTGGCGATGGCGATGGCGATGGTGGTGCTGGCGATGGTTTCGTGTTACTGCTGTCATAAGATATCGAGCATTGGTTCCTTCGAGTGCTGCTTACTCACACAACGCGCTCGAGGTGCCGAAGCCGTTGATGGGTGAATGTGACTTTTGGGGTCCATTGTTTTGGGTTTCAGCGACCGTCAGAACGATTGTCGGAAATTCGAATTCAATTATTGTATTTATATTACTTCAGAAATGTTATTTAAACACACGAAATTCGCTTCGCTTTTACACTGCCTGCTATTGAAGTTTATCAAATATTTTATGTTATTTCGAAATCATTAAAGACGCTTTTCGTATTGCAAAGAAATTCGTTTGGTTTCCCTGACAAACACGAAAACCTTCCGTCGCCGGTTTCTTCTCAACTACCAGCAGCAGTCCAGCAGCCTGTAATCATCTGAAGGTCATCACGACGTGTAACGGATACACAATCAGCCCGGAGAGCGCGAGCCCAACATGAATTTGGACCACGATCTGATTATGAGTGCGCGCTGCACAGTGGAGCAAATACAGTGGAGTACATCGAGTATGAACATGTACTGAAATCAAGTGGGAAGGAGAATGTTTCAATAATAATTATTATAGTAACAATATTATTAATAATATTATTAAGAATGAATTAATTATTATTATTATTAGTACTCTTTTTCTTTGTAACAACCATAGTTATCATTGTTAATTGTTATGTTAACCACTCTTAAGAATGATAAAATCCGTGTGTGTGTGTGTGTTTAATAAGAAGCCATACACCATCAAATGTGCTCCACTGTTCGAATGTTGCACGTTCCAGATAGCGATTTCTACAACTATTTGCTTGTTGTTTAGCTTTAAGTGATGTTTTATTATTTCGTGTGGTTTCTGGTTAAGGTTTTCGTACTTCTTATTGTTGTTACAATTTATCTTCAGATCCGCTACATCAATAATGATCAAACTATTCGTACGCCAACGAATACTCTACAAAGTGGGCTTTTCCGTTCCCTGCCGTTCCCTGAGACTTCGGTGACCAACTGAGACATGATCTATTGGAGTTGGACAGCGAAACATCAACAGAATACTTACAGGAAACAATGCAACTCATTGCAGTTGAGCACATTGTGTCCATATGTTGACTAATTCGACTTGGATGGGTTTTTTTTCTTTTCCTCTTCATTTCCAAGCCGGATATCTGTGTGTATGAGTGTATGCATGTCCCACTCTTGATCCATATACAATACATGTGAGCTGCGATAGAATTTATAACCACTCAAATCACAGTCAAGAGGATCATTGATAATGGTTTCTATTCTATTCTATTGAACATTCCATTCTATCGATCCGCAATAATTGAAGGACTGCCTCTGAAATCGTATGTCTCTTAAATTTTAAGTTTCCTGAATGCAAAATAAATATACGAGTCTATACATAATACTAGAAATACATATATTTTGTTGCGCTGTGCAAATCGTCTGACATCCAGGAAGATGTGAAAAACGGTGTTCACAATAAAACCGAGCAGCAGTTGTATTTGGCGCTAATTAAACAGCCATCAAGAGACCATTCCATCAAGTACTCTGCGTCCTCCGCTGTGGTTACTTGTTGCCCCCCCCATCGGTCCACCTTTAATTGGTTTTCTTATTGCTGAGATAATGAGATTTGAGTTCGTGGCGCAGCGGCGAACAGGCCCGCATTAATTTCGATCCGACTGCTTTTCTTCGATCCATTATTGGGGTGCCCACAGCTGCGGCTGCTGGCTGGTCTCTCTTCCAATAACGAGTGCAGATATCAATCAAACCCAAGGTGAGGAATTTCCAGAGAAGCAAAGCGCACACCAGAAACGACGCAGCAACCAGATGAAAACACCGCAATCAAATGGTTATGGCTTTAATGAGCATTAACCTTGAACACTCTGAGGCACTCTTCTCGCCTCAGGAAGGGCTTCCGTGGTAGCGTCGGACTTACAAACTTCGATCTGCGTGTCGATGGTTGTCTGGTCTGGTGTGCTTTAAATGATCTCAAGGTCACCACAACCTAAACAACCTAACGCGCTGTCTCGGCGAGTGGCTCAATCGAATGCTGGAATGCTCTTTGCTGGGCTCTTTGCTGGGCTCTTTGCTGGGCTCTTTGCTGGGCTCTGTGCTGGGCTCTTTGCTGGGCTCTTTGCTGGGCTCTTTGCTGGGCAGACTGTAATAGAAACTCGCATCCTGTCAAGTTGCGAGGTGGCGAGTATCTAACCACCACACGTATTCTCGTCAAACTCACTTAGTTTAGTATCGTGGACACCGAAACGTTTTGCAGTCCATTGAATTCCTGCCAATGCAATAACATTGAGTTTAAATGAAAAAATAAGTGGCCAATCTGACTGGAAATCGCCGAACTGACAATTTCAAGAACTGCAAATGGAAAATCGAGGAATTGAATGCTGAATGCATCGTTTGTTTGGTGAGCAAATTATTAACAATGAGAACATAATGTCTGTGGTTCCAAGAACTCCGCTGGCAGTTCTTCTAAACGAAAGCTTCAATAATCGGGGTTTCAGTGCGGATCGAAGGCAGTCGGGACCAAAGATCATGGTTCGCGTCTTAAATTTGTTCGTTTTCAAGTGAAGTGTTAGGATTTTTTTGCCTATCGGAAAGAAGTAAAGCAACCCGAAGTCTTTAAGTGAATAAGTGTATTTACTATAATAGAATATAAACACAATGAAGGGAAACAATGAAGACAAAAGGAGTAATCGAAGGAAACCGTTATGCCGAAATATTTACCTGATTAGTTTAACGTTTACTAGCATTAAAGTTCCGCAATAAAAGCATTCATAAGTCGGCTGTGGGTTTTAATAATGAACTTCAGTACAAAGCACACACACGCAAGTCAATAAATCAATGCGAGAAATGCTCAAAAATATCTGCATTGGATTAGTCATGCTTCGATCGAACGATTTTTCTGCCTACAGAAGCCGCAAAAGAGCAGCAACAACACCAACCTACTTCTGCTTTTTCCCATTATTTAATGTAAATCTGGTGGCCTTCGTTTAGGCATAAAAATAACTGAAGCAATTGAAGCACGGATCGAAGCATTTTTTAGTAATCGTTGCAGAGAATCGTTTTGCAATCAAAGAACAAAGGCAAACATTGGTTTTTCTTCTTGTTGTTGTTGTTGTTGTTGTTGTTGTTGTTGTTATTGTTATTGTTGTTATTGTGATGGTGGTTATTATTGTTGTTGTTGTTGTCGCGCCGAAGGTTTGCCAATTTTCATTGATTCTCATTTATATTACGAGCCGCATTTTTATAGCTGCTGATGTTGCTCTTTGCTTGCCTAATGCGAGTCATTTGGGCGCATACAACCGCGCCGGTGGGCGTGGCAGTGGTTACTAAACATCCGCTTGCAGTTGTTGTTGTTGTTGTTGTTGTTGTTGTTGTTGTTCCAGTCTTTGTTTTTCGCCGTTCGTTACGTTCTTTCATGGTTCTATCATACTTTCGATTGCATTGATTTGCAGCCGCCAATCAAAGTCTGTTTTTATTTTGTTTCTTGTTGTTGTTGTCGATGTGGCCGTTGATGAAACAATTCCAATACAACTCCGTCGGTTTCTGACACATAATCTGGCCATATGAATGGTTAGGAAATTCGGTGGCTTGTTGAAAAATCGTTGCATACACGATCGCACGACGGTCGCTCTAGTTTAAGTGATGAGGTTGGCTGCATCGTAAACTGAGCTGCTCCCCATGGATTGCGATTGCAGTACGCCGCTTCGTCTAATTGATGTGGTTAGCTTCGGTTACACGCAACACACACCGCAGACATCGCTGACACCGCTGACACCGCTGACAAGCACCCTCTGCTTCTCTGTACGACTTTCGGTTTTGTCGCAATGCATTACGTGGCACCCGGAGCCACGTTCGGGAAACCGACTCGACTGGCAACGCTGCTTGTTTTCACGCCCATTCAGCCAAAGTATATCCTGCTGGATGGTGTAATAGTGAATACCAACAACAACAACAACAACAACAACACACACTATGCACACACTAATTTACGTCTTCGGAATGAAAAGAATCATGAAGCAAGAAGAACGGCGACAGCAGCACATGCGAAGAACAGATAAAAAATAGCCGGTGGATGGTTAAAGTGATGACAAAAACAGTGTTGTACTAGAGTAATCGTTACATAATATAGTATACGACTATAACTACAATATACCAGCGATTCGATTCAGTCCTCGATACATCCACGATCTTTGGATATAACTTACTGACGCTTAGAGTGACCTCAACTTCCGAATACCAGAGCTGAAGAACCTTTCGTTTGATGTACTCGTTGTTCCCTAAAGTACACAAGTATCACATGTTTCTGTTGTTTCTTGGCTACTATCGTCGGGGTCAAATTAATTGCCCTGCTTTATTTGATTGCCTCCATTTTATATGCTTCCTTAACCTTTTAGCATTTGATTGCGCTACGTTTCTCGCAGAATGCAGATCATTTTGCCCACCCTCCCCCTCCCCCTCCGCCTCCTCCTCGCCCTCGCCCTCGCCGTCCTTCTTTCGCAATGACGCCTTTCACAAAATCTGCAACAACAACACTAAAGAAATTACGTCGGAGCTGTTTACCGGACTTGGTCCAGAAACCAGAGCGAACCGAGTTGCATAACCTGGTTAGCCGCCAACACTTCGCGACGGCGACGGCGACGGCGACAGCGGCGGAGTAGCTGATGCTGATGTCTAGTTGATGCGAAAAAATTGAACTCAGCTGCAGTATTGAAGGATTGAAAGTGAATGCACTGTTCACTGTGCTGGGGCGGGGCGGGCGGGGGCTGGGAGGAGAGGGCAGGAAACGCCGTGCTGCGCGAATTTGAATACGCTGACGTCGCACCACATGGCATGAATCGTGTTACTTTAGGAGCTATTTATAGATTCTTAACAGCGTGTTTTCGGCCAAAAGAAGAGGGCGTGGGTGGAGCAGGTGGGCGAAATTTTAAATGCGCCTGGAAACACTTAATGACACAAATGACATGGATTATTAAAGGTCCCTTTATACCACATCTTATAGTACATCATCAGTTCTCTGCCTATAAACGTGGCTTATTCTCTGCTCTACATTTTTGGAGTTTCCTTCGAAAATTCCTTCTGCTTCTTCTGGGATCCTACCCGCCACCCGCCCCCTCCTCCACCGCCAACCGTTCTTCGGTCCTGCTGGCGTTGATGCAAATTGCCGCGACGCCACTTCAGAGTCTGCTCGCATCGTCCACATCGGCAACATTCGTGCGGTGGCTGCGGTGATCCAGTTATGAGCTCGCCCCCCTCCCGCCAGCGCCGCCTCGCCAACACCCACATAAGCCATAATACACTAGGAAATTTCTTTCCATACGGTGCAGAATGCAAAGTTGTTGGTTGGTCGGTAAGGCGGTCAGTCGGTCAGGCGGTCGGCTCGCTTTTGAGTACTTTTCGTCTCTATTTGTTGGTGGTTTTATTATTCACTTTTACCTGATCAACTTTCAGCGATAAAAAGCCTCACTGCAAACAATAGTTTTGCTTAATATGTCGAAGCATGTAATTTTTGTCGTTGTCGTTGTTTTTGTCGTTGTTGTTGTTTCTGCCGTTGTCGGGTCCAACAGAGAGCCGTGTCGCAGTCGGTAACCTCTTTGTTGTTGTTGTTGTTGTTGTTGTTGTTGTGTTGGATTTCTTTTTTTCTTCTTAATCAACAACTCAAGGAAATTGAATTTTGCTACAACGCAAAATGGAGCGAATTGTTGACCGACGTTGTTAACTTTTGGCAACTCAGATGATTATGAAATTACGAGGTATTTATTCATTGTTAACATGTTTTTCGTTTCTTCTTTTCGACTGTTTGTGCCTTTCTTACTTTATACAATAGAAATTGAAACGATCTTATAAAGTTATTAAGTTGGTTACTTTTTCCCAGCTTTTGAAATTGTTTTTGCTGCCAGAAATGAGATGTGGCTTTTTTCATATAATTGAGTTATAAAAACACTTCATCTCTGCAGTTAATCATGCGTTAAGTGGTCGTCCGGAGGTCAAGAAAGAAATCAAATCTGCACTGCAAGCGACACACAAGCACACGCAACGCTGTTATCATGTTGTACTGCTTACAACAGCAGGGTTCGTGCCTTAAGTCTTTGAGCATATCGCTTAAATTGCGGTCACCGTTAAAGCAGTTCTTATCATTAGTTTTGCGCGGACTTTTGGGAACGTTGGGAACAATTAAAAGTGTCCGCGCTCATTTCTAAATTTTAATGCTAAAAGCATTTCAAGAGGATAGCGAAAGTGTTCGGTGTTTAAATGAATGCGGCTATTTAACAGAAGCCACACTCTTACTGCCGCCTACCCGCGGCAGCGTCTCTCCGCGGGCCACCACACCCAGCCGGTACCCCAATCAATGAAACACGAGCAACTCTATTAATAAATTCTAAAGAGATTGTGTGACGGCAACACACAGAGTGTGTGGACGATGCAGAAACAATCTCACGATGCTGGAGAAGCCGAGTGACAAACCACCAGAATCACATTCGAGCGACGACGACCACTCGAGGTGTGGTTAACGTAGCTTTGCGCCCTGCAGTACCGACCGCAATCTGGCGGCTCTGTTAGCGATTCCGTTCGCTTTTCGCTCTTAATAAGATTTTTCAAAATAGAATAGAAACTGCACGCCGCAGTTTGTACTGCAACGAGTGGCACGGCAGAGCGTACTGCCAACGAACGACATTGACAAGGCCACGCGTGGTTGCTGCCGCCTCACCTCCTGTGTGCGGCGTGTTTTCACAAGCTTAATGCCACGCTTTGAAGGACTGGTCGAGTGGTCGCTTTATACGTGCGCCTGAGTGTGTGCGTGAAGGTTTATTTGGGCCTCAATTATAATTGCTCTTCACACCACAGCAATGCTTCTGGCCGGCCGATCTGCTGACCATGGTTCGCTTCGTAATGAACACCTTCTGGCAGCTTTAATAATCGCCATCGTTCATGCGCATGCGATCGCTTTAATGGAGTGTTGAATGCACTTCGACGGGGTTCCAAACGAGGCACTTCGAGGCAAACTCAATTCAATGCCCCAACAACGCATAGAAACCCACAGAAACCCACAGAAATTGAAGAATTTATTTCACTACCCTTCAATTGAGTCAATTAGCTGCGAATTAACTCGTAGATCGTAGATCGACAACTGATAGTTTAAGTAGTCGGCGCACAAATCGGCACAAATGGAAATTGAAGACCTCCATCGATCGGTGATTCAATTTGATTGACGATCGATCACATAGTTTCAACTAATCGAAGCTTAATTGCTTCGATTTAATTGAAGTATTCCTCCGATTCGGTGTCTGATTTGCGAAAACTCAACGCGGAAGCTGAGAGAACGGCTGACCGACCACTCAGCTAACCAGCAAACAAATTAACAGAATGCAAATTAAAAGTTGCGAAAAGCATGCGAATGATTGATCCGCGCATAACCGTGCAAATGCTCGCAAATGCCGCAGATTTCTAAACTTTAGACTTTACTTAATGTCTCAACGCAACGCAATTTCAGTTTATAGCAAAAACAGATTGACAACATCGATAAAACACGGAAAAAATGTGGGGCTGAACAAAGAAGTGTGGCAACACTGGTGGCACAAATTGTGTCAACGAGTTGGTTTCTTTTGTGAACGAAATTTCCTCAAGCGACACACACGCACACGCACACTCGCACACGCACACTCGCACACAAACACAACTACAGACAAGTTATTTGTGTCAAGTTCATCGTTTGTGTTGTTAGTTTTTCGTCGTCGTTGTTGTTGTTGTTGTTGTTGTTGCGGTTGTTTACAAATATTACAATTATTACGTTGTTTCTTTATTGTTGTCGTTGTCGTTGTTGTTGTTGTTGTTGTTGTTGTTGCTGCTTCTGTCTGACATGCACTTGCATAACTCGAAACTCGTGTAGTTGTTATAAACTCACGCCCCCACCAGCACTCGCACACAAACACAGTTTCAAAGGTTGTTCGTACATCCGCACGAAGACTTAAGACGCGAACCTGCCGCTGGGTTGCCTGAAATTCTATTAACTCGCACTCGCACACGCACTTCGAGTTCCTGCCGACCGACCTACATTCCAAAACTTGTTAGCTTCGCCGGTTTTTAAACCGTTAGACAAGCAAAAGCAACGCAACGCAACGCAACGCAACGCAATTTCAAGTCAAACAACACAGTTTACGCACTTGCCGCCAACAGCGCCTGCCTCCAAAGTCGTGGTCCATGCATTTTCGTTGCCAGCGGTGCGTATTTCGGAGCCTACGCCACGATATCCACTGGATGTCTGTCCGGGTGTAGCCGGCACTGATGTCATGTGTGTAGTTCAAGTGAAACCTAAACGACTTTCGTGTGCGTTGCGAATCCGCTGAAATCGCGTTGCGTTTCACGGAAAATCGACGTGTTGTGTATATAATAAATTCAGTCATAAACACTGTTAGTTAGAAGTTATTATATAAAACTGTGAAATGACTCAACGAATTCTCAATCCGGATCGATGGCTTTTAATCCGCATTCAGTTTTAGTCACTGTACTCGTAAAACTATTGATTTTGTTGTCCGTTTCTGGTGATTTGCTAGGGGACTTCAATTTAAATACTTTCAATCAATCGCATCCACTCACTTGGGTCTTTAATTAGAATTCGCAAAGATCCTTGACTTCATCTGCACCGACAAAACCAAAAAACCAAAAAACCAAGAAACCTTCGTCATCTCAAGAGCAACAACAACTCCAGTTTAGCAGGGACGGCTGTTAGCGAGGGTGCGAGTGTTGATCGCTCCATGTTCATAGTATTTCACGCTTGTAATTGAAACGAATGCAAGCGAAAGTTCAAGATTCTAGAACCAGATCTTAAGGCGGTCTATTGAGGCACCGCACTCGCTGTACAGCCAACTCTGACATTTTTGATGGGCGTCGTGGCTGGCGTTGATGTGCTGCAACGCTGCGAAGGCTGCAATTCACAAAACTACTGCCGGCCGCAAAGCTACTCGTTAGCCGGAGCACCAGCACCAGAGTCGAAGTGAGGATGAAGCAGAACAGCAACCAAGAGTTCTAAGATTAGTCATGAAAACCAGATTGCGGCGACACGAATGCGGTAGTCGTGGCTGCGGCCGACGGGGCGGGGTGCGGGTGGGGGTGTAGGCTACTCATTCAGATTTCAGTCTACTGATGACGGTGAGAACATCGTACCACTGCACCACTGCGAGCTGCTGTACGTCGACCCGGGGGACAGACACGATATGACGTGGTCACCGGCGGACCCTGTGAACAGACTTTCCAGCTCTGCTGCTCTACGCTGCTTCGCGAAACGGCGGAGTGGGGCGCGGAGTGGGGCGCGTAGTGGGGCGCGTAGTGCAGCAATAATATGCATGCGCCGCTTTTGCGGTGCTGATTGTGGTCAATTGTCTGTACTACGCGTCGTCGCCTAAGCGTGGACCTAACAGGCCCGGACCCTGAAAAGTGATTCATGTTAACAGCGCCGCTATCGGAGTTGTTCTTGTCGTCAGTGTGTCGAACGACAAATTGAGCTTGCGTTCCTGTTGGCAACTTTTAATGGCTGCTCTTAAAACGCTTTAAGCGCTGTGGGAAATTCTGAGCAGCATTATTAATGTACTCGAGTTAATTACCGCTGCAATGAATAACAATTAGCATGGAATAATTAAATGCATGCCTCGAAAAGTGGGCGGAGGTGATATTTTTTATAATAACATTCATTTGTAGCAATCTTCCGGACATGATTGATTCATAGCCAGCTAAAAGTTTGGATATTTCGAAATTGGGAATGGAAAACTATTTAAATTCGGTTGTTCTTTAGAATTAAATGTATTTTTATTTTTATTCTTACTCAATTCTTGTTCGACTTGTGAGGTTAATTGTTATTTTTAATTTAACAATTCAATTAAATCCAATTTAAATTGGAATTTATATAATATAATTTATATAATTTATTTGTAATTTCTTTATTATTCTAATTACTAATTCATTAAACAACTCAAGGAATGCGTGTTTTTTCATTATTGTTATTGGTTTATTAACTTTTATTATTACTGGCGCCTAAAAGTATGCATTCATTGTCACCTGCTTAATTCAGATCAGCTCCTGAATGTATGCCAGGCCAGTCATAAATATCAAATCTCTTCAATAATCAATCTCTTCAATCTCTTCAATCAACACATTGTTACCGAATGCAGCTTTCAGGTGTTTCGGTTGTTTTTTATATTTTTTAAACATTTTATTTAATAAATATTTAATATAATAATAACAAAAATATATTACAAAAATATTATGGTATTATAATAAATAAAAGAACAATAAATAAAACAAAGTAATAATAAATAATTAAATAATATCAAAACACAAATTTTTCACAAATTCTATATAACAAAAATTTCCTGAGCGAACTCTTTTGCTATATAATCGGCTTTCCGATATGGTTCATTTATTAAAGTTATATTTAACAATACGGAACGCAAGGTTCTGAGTCATTGTATTGGGAAGTATTTCGAATCACCCTCAAAAACGTTCTGTATACTCTCAGGCTCAGCTCATTCCAGTTGGTCTTTACGTTTGCGAGTTCTTCAAAAGATTCATCAATAGAATCGCTTTCTATCCGGTCGAACACATCATATTTATCGCCCATTGGTTCATATGACTAACCGAGAAGCTTGGGTCTCACAACCGAACCTTGACTGCAACTTTAGAATGCAGCCATTAATAGGCTTTCGAAGGCATGGTCATGGATTTGTCTGAATTGATTCAATGAATAGGGCAATCAACTGCTTTGCTATGTTGTTTGCTGTTCCTTTTGTTTGCTCAAATGCACTCAAGGAGGGCAGTCGTGTAAAAGCCTCGCCAGCGGAGGAAGCGTTGAAGGTTTCCGTGTTGGTTGCAGTGCATAAAAGCGCTTCGTTTCGCTGGCAAGAAACGGTTTTGACCAGCGGCGGAAACACGCCGAAACCGCCAGCTGAAGACACGCCAGATTCAATGCTTCAAACATGCCAAACACAAAGCTTCCGATGTCTATTAGCGGTCGGTGAAAACACGCAAGCCAACAGCTGCGATTAAGTCTGCAAAAGCCACCAGCAAAAAGTTGTGCACTGCACATCAATTCGAGCAGCCGACGGTTTCACTTTCGACAGCGACGTTGTCGGCAGTGTTGCCAGAGTTGCCAGAGTTGGCCGAGTTGCCAGAGTTGCCCGAGTTGCAGCAGTTAACGCAGTTAAACGTGTGGCTACTGAATGCTGTTTCTGGCACGCGCACTTGGCAAGCAGCTGATGCGAAGCGCTGCATTCGGGCGATTTGTTTACCAAGTTCAATGATTTCTGATTTCCCAGCGCCGGACGGTCCAAGGAAAAGAAAAGACCGGCGCGTTGGCTTACTGGCGGCAGGCAGCTGTGACAGGTTTTCTTTTCTCAGAGTTTCTGCTTTATTTTGTTTGCTTTTGTTTCGCTTACTTCACTGCATTCACAGCAGCTGAGTGTGACTGCTCTCGTGTCCAGTTTTTCTTGTATCCACTTGTGTCCACTTTTGGGCCGATTGGGACCGAGCTCAGAAATGATAAACAGCAAATAATTCCAGAAATGTGGGGGAAATAAAACAATTGCGACTTAAGTACATTCAATGCAGCTTTTTCACTTTGTAATTTCGCTTTTAGTGAAAGAAAGTGTTTTCCAAGCAGGTTTCCAGATGATGCTTTATAGATCGATAGATTTCGAGTTCGCTACTCAAGTCTTTTGTTACTCAAGTCTTTGCGATGACTAACCTTGGTAATTAAACTCTATTATTGTAAAGTGAAAAATGCCAATATTCATTCATTTTTATTTAGTTACGATATATTTTTTTTTTTGCTTTTGCTAATTTATATACTTTACAAAAGTTCTGCTTAAATTTCTACAAAGACAACAACCAGACAAAGCAAAGTACTCGTAGTTATTTTTCACATGTCCAACTAGCATTCGAGCAGTCTGTTTGGGGGCGTGGAATGGCAGAGTGCAGGTGAGAAGGAACACACAGAAAGAGAAGACATCACATAAAGTGGACAGTATGAGTGAGTATTGAGTAGTGACTACAAAGTAAAGTTAAGCTTAGATGTGAGCTCAGATCAGCTGTTTAACTATAATAGTAAAGTGAGTAGTTGATGCATCCAGTGATGCAGTAAAAGCAATGTGACTAAAGTGAAGTTGGTCCTTTGCACAAGTATAATTTAAGTATTTAGAGTGTACAAATTCTTTTTATGCTATCACAGAAAAAATGATGATGTTTTAAACAAGTAATTAAAGTAAGTAAGTAAGTAATTAAAGTAAGTAAGTAAGTAATTAAAGTAAGAAAGTAAGTAGTTAAAGTAAATAAGTAAGTAAGTAAGTAAGTAAGTAAGTAAGTATCGTCAGTAAGTAATCAAGTAAAAAGTAAGTAAGTTGAGTTGAGTGTATGGTAAGTAATTAAAAAACCGCGTTGGAAAGAAAGGGAAATTAAAATTCGGGCAAATTATTTGACTTTTGAGTTTTCTACAAAATTCCGTCCGCATAATTTTGATGACCAAACTTTGGTCTCTTCTCCGCTCTTAGTACGAATGGGCCTTTAGTAAAGCTTAGCTTAGGTTCCTACCATCGCTTAGTAGTGCTCATGTGCCTCGCCGTGGACGGGCTCCGTTTTGTGGACGACAGCGTTGAAGCCGTTGTGCTTGTCGGCGGTGTAGTCGACGGTGCGAATGGAGCCATCGGGCTCGACCAAGGAATACTGACCTATAGAAAAGAAATGGAAAGCGAAGGATTTCAATTTTCAATACAAGAAAAGTTCACAGAAAAAGGAAAAAAAGAGAAAACTTTAAACTACGGTCAAAGCTGAGAGTCTAAATTAAAATGTTGATGCAAAAGTCAAGGTTTAGTTTAGAGACCGAGTTTTAGTTGACTTCTGCACTTCCATAGCGACCATTTTTACAGTTTATGTAACTTTGGTAACTCATTACAAAGTTACAACTCAGGGATCTGCAACGTACCATTTACTCTCTCAGCGATGGGAGTATTTATTATATATTCGAATGCGTTTCAAAAATGTTCGTTTTAATAAAAATAATAAAAAACACGTTCGTTTCTTAAGTCTTCTGTCAAGCTTCTCGTCAAGAGCTCGTTGCTGAGGATGTTCAAACTTACCCTTTACAGAGTCCCCGTCACGTGTCTCGTGTTGTGACTTGACATCCCCGGTGTGATAATCATTGACGCCGTATTTGAAAGCATACTTGGGAGGTGCCTAGTTTGAAAAGAGTAGAAGAAGAGTCCTTGCTTTACTGTGTATCTGCAGCATCAGTTAATTGAGACCATGTTCTACATCTACAATAAGCTCGCACGTCCCTGTGCCACTTACATAATAATCAACATGTTCATCCTCGTGATGTTCCTCCTCGTGGTGCTCGTAAGCGCCGTGGTGCTCTTCGCCCAATGAAATTCTCTCAACCTGGTGATGGTCACCGTAGCCGTGGACATCCGCCTGCTGCTGCAAGTGCTCGTAGCCCTCGGCTGGCTCATAGTAAAACTGCTGCTGCTGCTGCTCGTGGTGATCCAGTGGATAGGCCAACGCCAGGCAGAGGACAGAAGCGAAGATTGCATACTGTAAAAGCGGGATTTCTCATTATTACATAAGCGCGTTTCAATCCTCAATCTCGACACTAAATAATACGGTATACGGTAGCATTCATTGTCTGCATGAAGTCTCGAGGGTATACTAAACAACTTCGATTAACAATTTGCTGAAATGACTTTCATTTCGGATTTCGCAATTAATTGCTTGGACAGCAGCCACTTCTTCTGGTTTTACGCTAGATTGAATGACGTTAAGAGGCGTGACAGACTCAATTTCGCTGCGAACGACAAGAAACCGCAAACGAACGGTCGATTAAAGCGACCGGCCAGGCGACAGGAAGGCTTTGTGACGGCTCGCTGCTTTGCGACTCTGGCCGCATGACATGTAATCTTGATTAGAAATGCATGTCCATTAAACAGGCGGATTTCTTTAACAACAAGCTAACGAATAATTTAAGGATATCGCATTAAGTAAAGCCTACTTGAGTAAGTCTGTCACTCTCATGGTCTGTCTTTTGATAGACAAAATTAGGGACGAAAGCAAGGATTTTTTAGACTAAACAAACAGAGTTCGGAATTGAATTCTAATTCGGAGATTAAGAAAAGCTTAGCATGTGTGAGTATTATTTTTGTTTTTAGCTTTGGACCTCAGCAAAGGGCAACTTATAAAAACTTCTAGAAACTTGCACCAACTACGAATGTGTTTCCTCATGCTGCATTGAATACTTCATCAACTGATTCCAGCGACGCGACAAATGAAATAACCACAACTGATTGAATGAATGAATTGAATATGAAACGCATTGAATTGCGCTCAATTGTGTCTCATCTCTTGTTTAATCTAATGACTACATCAGTGAAAGCAGCTTAAAATCGCACTTTCAGGCTCTACTGAAATTTCACCAGCTGAGATTTCAGTGTTTCTCAACGATACTGAAACAGTTTTTGTGATGAAACGAATTGATAACTAATTTTGAGGGCAGAGGTTTCGAAATAAAAATGATTTCGATTTTCACACAAAACATTCGCTGAGGAAACTTTGTTTCATCTTCGAGCGGTATTAAAAACGAACGTTGAGCGGAGAACACAGATAATTGTTGAGTTCACAGATCGGGTTCATTTCTGCAGTCTTTCGTTTGAAGGCATGCAGTGTCAGTTATTCAATGCGCTTTCATTTTATATCCAATTATTTTAGTCGTGAAATAATCTAGTCACTTGTTTTGTTAAGTTTTTGCTTTCTATTGATTTTATTTGCGTTTGCGTTTGTGTCCTCGTTGGACATTTATTTTTACAACAATAAACACAAGCGAAGCGTCCTTTTCGCCTACCTTGAAAGCCATTTTTTCTTTTTTTATAATATTTCCGCAGTATTGAAACACAGAGGATTTTTAAATATTTTTTGTTTTCTCGAAAGGAATCGAATCGAATTCGTTTTTCAATTCAGTTTTATGCGATACTTTTTGCGATGTGCTTTTTTTGTTTTGTTGCCAAAGAACGAGATCACTTTTTGCGCTGATCCTAACCAAACCACTTTCCACCACGGAATAATGTTGAACCAACGAAAATTTGTTGCTTTTATATATTTAGGAAGAAAGTGATGTCAGTGGCAATGGTAGCCAGCAGCAGCAGCAGCAGCAGCAGCAGCAGCAGCCGACGGCCGTCGACGGCCGCAACGAGCCAATCTAAAAGCATAACGTAACCGAAGCAACAGCGAACACGAAAACGTAACCAAGCCGCGGTGCAATCAAATAAAATGTTTGAAAACACATTAAAGTGTGGTAAGCGTCAGCAGAGGCAGAAGCAGCAGCAGAGGCAGAGGCAGCAGCAGCAGAGGCAGCAACAACAGCTGACAGCAGCATGGAGACGAGCGCTGCGCTCAAATTTTGTGTGCTTCTTCTTGGTATGTGCAATCGTTGCAGCAGCAGTAGCAACAGCAACAGCAACAACAACAGCAGCAGCAGCACCCAACCTGACGAGGTAAAATAAATCAAAAAAAAGGAAAGCAAAACCGCAGAAACAAAGACAAGCACATGAGCTGCTTTCAAATGCTTCTGAACATTAATTTTGGTCTGCTTTTAATGAGCGCCGGATTTACGATGCCCGCCACAGATTGATTGGGCAGTTCGGAGTGCAGGAGCCTTGGAAGCTATGGAAACACATGGCCTTAGCTACTGTCGCGGCCCATGTCCCTGTGTCCAGCAGAGAGCCATCAAGCGGCGAGCGGCGACACACGCAGATGAGCACGAGATCAGCCCACATCTACTATAAGTACCAGGGTGCGAGTTCTGGTCCACTCAACAACACTTCACCACCTTCGTTAACGATTCCTTAACGATCCCCCTTAAAGATTAGTTATTTGAACAAAATTGAGGCCGATCTTAGATGATAGATAAACTGAGTTTAATTGTGGCGACGAGCAGAAGATGAAAGGAAAAACATTGTACATTATTTAGCAATCGAAACTGAAGAGATACGTTAAAAGGATTCGATTACAGCAGCCAAAGTAGCATCAGCATTACGAGCGACATCGGTGATGACTTCAGTACAACAACAAGTTAAGTGAATTTATGAAAAACAAAAGAAAACACAGAAGCTAACTAAGCTCATCAATGACAAGTGATATGTTGCAGCATAAGAAATCCCTTAACGAACGGTTAAACATGAAGTATTGAGACAACGTCAGAAACAGCAGCAACAACTACAATCAGAAGGCGACAGGCGATCAGGTTGCGTTGCTGAAAACGCAGGCAGACAGACGGACAGACGGACAGATGGACAAACTGACGGACAGACGGACAGACGGACAAACTGACGGACAGACAGACGCACTGATGAGATGCACAGCTAGCGATCTTTTGATCTCACAGCGACTTCGACTCTGCGGCTGCGTCTGCGTCTGCGGTCGCGCGTCAGATTATTTTCCACATTAACAAGAAAAGCAAAACGGTTCATAAAAAGCAGGATCCAAGAAAAACCTACGGATCATATACCATCTGTACCTCGACAAAGCCGGCCGATTGGAGGGAAAGAAATCAGCTTAAAAACTACGACAAATCTGGGTGACCGGGTAACGAACATGAACACGAGCTCTGCCAGGCACACGGACAGACGCATGGACAGCCGGACAGACAAGCCGACAGACGGGCGGAGAGACAGACAGACAGACCGACAGACAGACCGACAGACAGACCGACAGACAGACAGACCATCTGAATGGAATCTTATCGGGTTGGCTTCAGCGGCAGTAGCGGCAGCGTTCCACGGCTTCTTGTGGTCTCTATTTTGTGGTCGTTGCTGCTCGTCATCATTAAAATGTGTTTTTAATGTCTTCCACTTAAATTGCAGCAACAAGTTAAAGAAACAGAAACAGAAAAAAGCAATCAAATCGAAAAAGAGTGCAAGTAGCACCTGTTGTTAAGTGCTGACTGTTTGAGTGTGTGTGTTTGTGTGTATGAATGTGTGTCTGTGTGTGTGTGCATCCATCTGCTTTATTAACCGAACAACATCCTGCTGCCTTTGAGCAGGGTTGCCACTGCACCACGATGGGAGCACATTTAATCCGCTCCACTCGCGCTGCGCTTAAATTCGATCATTTAATTTTCATTGAATAGCATTTATTTCAAGACATTCTTTCACTCTATTCGTTTCTATCCATATTTGAGGATTTCTTTGATTTACGATGTCATTTATTACGATGGATTCAACTGTTATAAGAGACATTTTTGTGACTTTCCTCAAATGGCGTGTGTTAACTACTCTTCTCGCAAGAATTCACTACTTTTTTTGGAACTAAACAAATGCGTGAGCTCTGAAATGACCAAATAAATTAAAAAAAAACATCCGAAATTTTTAACCACAGTTAAGTAGAGCAACTGTTGTAGCAACCTGTGGCTTTCGATATTGCAACAAAAATTACACTAACAACAACAACAACAGCAACAACATATGCATTTGTATCATGCGCTGCCATTCTTCGGTAATTCACTTGAGTACGATTTTATGGCAACAATAATTAAACAATTTAGATTTGTTGCTGCTGTTGCTGTTGTTGTTGTTTGGCTTCACTTACACTAAATTTAATTTCTATTGAAATATTTTGCTGTTGCTAAACTTTTATAAATCGTTGCAACGAACTGTGATTGCATAATTATAGCCATCAAGTTGCTATCATCAATACTAGCAACAGCAACAGCAACAACAGCAACAACAACAACAACAACAACAACAACAGTGGCAACAACAACAACAACAGTGGCAACAACAACAACAACAGTGGCAACAACAACATAACAATTCAAAAATCATCAATTACATTTCGGATTAATTAACGCTTGAATTGTTGGAATTTTTCTGCACAATTCGTATGTCTTTCATTTGTGTTTATTTCTGTGTTTATTTCTCATTGAAAATTTGTAAATATTAACTCATTCATTTCTGTTTATTTTCTCTGCTTACTAATGATTTCAATTCTCGATTTTAACCTCCTTTCTTTAGTTTTGTTTAAGGACTTCATTGCTGCAGTCGCTTAAGTATTGTAATCTTATTTTATTACCTGAGTTTGTATATCATTTTATTCGAATTTAAAATAAAAGCACTTAAAAGTAAAATATAAATAATAATAATACAATAATAGAATACAAATAAATCATCTTTTATAAACTAACATGGTTTCTATTGATTTAGAATAAAATAAAACCATTTATTTTCATAATTCAGAATGAGAGTGAGAATCTTAACTGAGAATTTGTTAGTTTTTCTCCGTTTTTAATCCTGTACAGCTGTCTGTACAACGTTTTGCCATGTAATACAATCAAAGCACTTAATTAGTACTCTTTTATTAATTCTCATGTTCTTCCTATCCTAGATAAATGGTCATAACTTATAATATTTTTTCATCCATTTAATTGCCTTCGATTTGTTCACAAATCAATGCCAACCTAAGAACTCTCGCGTTTTGTTTCGTTGCATTAATTTTTGGTGCTCTGTACTTTTAGTTACCACAAAATTAAGCAATCTTCGCTGTGTTGCGATTCGACGCGGCCATGCTTTGGCCCTAAACCACTCCAGTTGCGGCCACCGATGAGCTGCTGGCGACTTGCGTCCCATCGTCGATCGCGTTTGCAGTTGAGTTGAGCAACTGCTGTGCTTCGCTTGCGTTGGATGCGCTCCCACGCTTGCTGCTCGCCTGCAGTTCGTTGGCCAAACTGTTGTGTGTCCCAACCGAGTCGATGGATCCATGCGCCGGGTTCCTTCGCGCATTTTTTGCTGTCAGATTCGCTGGTTGCATTGACACCGACATGGAAATCGGCAGTCGCTTAGTTGGCTTTCCTTTGCTATTCAGTTGCTGCTTGCGTGCAACTGGAAATACAGAAGAATTCGATCAGGATTGAAATTTTTCACCAGAAAAAAGTACTGCGATTCTAGCAGCTCGATTGTGTTGAGTAAAACCGCATCAAAGCTGTTGTGGGACCACTGAAATCATGGGAAATAAAATCCAAAGGAATACAAATCACAGAATAATTGAATGGATCGAATCCTCAGCAAGTATTCTGCATGTCGTCGCGTGTCCAGCTACAAACACATTAAATATTGAATTGATACCCACTGAAAGTTTCCTGTCTCCGCGCTATCACTCGAAATACCGAACTAATTGTGAGTGTTGTTTATTTCGACTTTTAATTAATTGCATTCGTATTTAAAACACAATCTGCGAACAGGTTTCGCCGCGGACGCGTCGCTGTCACGGGAAAATCCAGCCGCTTATCATCCACACGAATTGACTTCCTCGGTCACGAAGGCGGCGACGCGACGTCGGGCTGTCAGTGACACGTCGCGCCGGAGCGGCACTCGACTCGAAGCGCAGATCGTCCACAGCTGGCCAGGTCCAAGTCGAACTGCTCGACGTCGAAGTGTCCGGGGCCCGAGACACTCGAGTGCTCGCTCAATCGGCGGCTTCCATGAGTACGTCGCTGTCGCAGTTGTTTAGCATTCGATTGGCGTCCCATGCCACACATCCAGAAACGGTATCAACGGATGGCTCACTTTCTGGAGCTCCACCAGCTTCTGAGGGGAGTGCCTCCCCTTCGGAGAGTGTCTTCAGTGCGCTTCATTTCCTTCTTTCGTCAGCGGTTTTTATCGCAAATGAACACGAGAAGAAACCGTCCACAACCGTTCGTAGACGCTGTCTGCTGATTTATTGATTTCCGTTTTCTGTTCATTTCTCGAGTCACGAGTCTCGAGTCAACAAACGAGTGCATTCGTAAAGATTAATTGTCCGCATTTCACAACGCAACCGGAAGCTCGTAATTTTCGAGTCGCCGTCCATTTCAGAGCTCGTGTTGTCGGCGGAGGGCGGCTGGCGGCTGGCAGTCAGCGGAACGGCTCCGATCCATGAGCCGAGTTCAGAAACTGGGTCCGGATTGAAATGATTTCAGTTTTCGTAACTTAAAAAGAAAAAAATACTCAAATAAATTAATTAACGTCAGAAACCCATTTCTTCAGTGGTTTCTAACAGCTAATGAAAAAACTTAGAGGGGGGTCATTAAAAAGCTATTTAAAACCCTTTACTTAGCAGCATCGTTTAAATCAGCCACAACACTGATGATCATTAACTTTGTTGTTAGATTGGCAACCGGCCCTAACTTAAAACTAACCACCACCAGAGAAGTGGACTTCAGCGCCTGTCCACTGAACGCGTTCCGTGCGTAAGGAGGGGCAACCGGAGAGGGCACTTGAAGAAAGACAGCCTTTTAAAGATGGCAACCACGTTTTTTCTTGTTCTTCGCATTGATCCACAATCGCTGTGCTTCGCTGTCTTTTCAAAGTCGTCCAAAAACAATGGAAAAACAATTGAAAAGTCATGCGTTCAAACATGGTCGGCCCATCGGGAGCTTAAATGGGCTACCAATCAGCCTCAGCGACGTAAACGGCCTCAATTGACAGCACCGCCGTCCGGCGAGCAGCGAGCGGCGAGCGGTGAAGTTGGAGCGACAACAACAACAACGACAGCGACAGCGACGCACGCACGCGCACGCACGCATTGAAAACGAACGATTTTGAAATGCTTGCAGAGTCAACGTTCGAGTTCATCGGTCTCTGCGCGGACAACGGAATCGTGGATGGTGAATCAACCGGTGATTTACGCTGATTTACGCAACTTTTAATTGAGCGACTTGCTTGGCTCGCAATGTAAACCAGTTTAAAGTGTTTCTCGCTTTCGGTTTCTTTCTCCAGCGTTCGCAGTTGCCACTTCATTCACTTCATTTCATCCGCGAAATTCCAGCGGATTTAATGTCAAATGTTTGTTCGTAGAAAGTAACGTAAAGTCGAACGTGTTTGCGTTCTGCGCAGCTTTAAAGTTCGCTTTACTTGCGGTGCAACGTGACGTATACGCAACGCCAACGATTTGCATGGAAAACGAATCAGTTTTAAGGGGGAAATCGCTCAAAGTACTCACCGATATCCAGCTACGCTTCAAGATAATCAAAAAGACGTCCCACTGTGTAGCCAAGAAAGCAGAGCAGAGCAGAGCAGCTGATAGTAAACGCAGTTCCGAGTTTTGGCACGTTTTCGCCGGCAGGAAAGGCAACGGCAACCAAATAGTACAGCAACTCCTAATAACTCTATTATTTCGCCCGTCGTCACCAGTAATTTGCAAGCTAATAAATTAATTCCTCCGTCGTCGATGTCGCACTCGGACACGCAAACTTGTGCGAAATTTAAAAGCCCTCGAGCTACGAGTAAAGTGAAAATATAAATGATTGCCATTAATTATTAACTTCTGTTTATTGTTTCAACAGCTTTTATTTTGAACAATTTACCCACTTCGCCTTTAAGCGACTGAATTAATTAGGATCCGAATGAAGCTTTGATGAATAGAAACTGGAGTTGAATGGGGAACATTATCCCTAAGTTTATCCTGTGTTCTTTAATGGTCATGTTCTATTATTATACGTTTCGTTGTTGAGCTTTATTATATACGCTTTTGTATCTTGAGGAAGTTCTACTGTTTTAACTACTCCGAAGTATGATTTTCTTCGCAATTTGCTGGTGGTAAGGAGCTTGCAATGGCTAAAGTAATGCATGGTTTAATTGTGTGTTTCTTCGTTTCGATGAAAAACAAAATTTATTGCTGAATGATTTAACTACAATTTAATAATCCATTAGCAGGTTTTTTACTCGGTTTTAGTGAATGGATTGAATATCGTCTCGATGGAGTGTGCAAAAACAAAACTCTTATATGACAGCACATTAAAATAATGCTTTCCTTGACTTTACGTATTACTTTATAAATCACAGAGGGAATTCAATTAAACGGCAACAATATTTGCGCTTTATTCTCTGGCGGAAAGTTTGACAGACAGACGGACGGACGGACGGATGAGTAGAGATGGAAATGCAGATGTTATTTGAATTGCAAGCAATCGCAGACTGAAAAGAATTTTCGTTTGCAACATTTTACGCAAGACTTACCTACATTTTTTACAGACTGCATGCAACATAAAAGCGCACGCGATCTTAGAAATGCACCGAGAAAAACGAGAAAGCAAACAAAAGAAGAAAACAAGAAAACAATAAATGAAATGCAAACAACAACAACAACAACAAGAGCACCAGCAACAAAGCAACAAGCAACAAAGCAATAATCATTCTACGAACAGCAGGTGAAATATTTGATAATTCTTCCGGGTGATTGCGCTCGCGCTTCGAACGCAACAACAAAACATCAACATCGACATCAACATCGACATCAACATCAACATCAACATCAACATCAACATCATCATCAACATCAACATCAACATCAACATCAACAATAACAATAGCAACATCAACAACAATTCATAGCGGTAAAAGCAATACACACACACACACACATGCACACACGTATGACGGCAACAACAACAACTTCGAATTAAATCGCTTGATCCACAACCATCACCATTACCAGCAACAACAACAACATCACCACCGATTGGAGCAGATGCGGCTTCCAATCAACCAAGTGAATGTGTTTTCCTCTCCATGGCGATAGTATGTGAATGTGTGTGTGTGTGCGTGTGTGTTTGTGTGTGTGTGTGTGTGTGTGTGTGTGTGTGTGTGTGTGTGTGTGTGTGGACTACATAAGTATATCAAGCGATCATTAGGTTGTCGAGTTATGCGCGTGTATGGCACAGTTTTTAACTAAAATGCAAAGCAGAAAAATCGAAACGGAGAAAATAAAAGTGTTTTATAATCGCCACCGCAAAACGTAGAGATAAAAAATCAGCTACGAAGCGATAAAGTTTCTGCGATTTGCATATTTTGCCGATTCTGCTGCGCTGCTGCTGTATTTCCTGAAGTCAACGCGAACGCGAACGCGAACGTGAACGCGAACGTGAACGTGAACGCGAACGTCAGCGACGTAAGACACACAGCGCCATGCAGCGGCACTCGTTCAACAGTTGATCACTAAAAGCACTAAAAGAAGAAACGCAAGCGGAAGAGAAGGCAAACGGAACGGAAGGAAACGGAAAGAAGTACCACACACGAAAACAGCGAACGAGCAAACATCCGCTTCGTATGAATTGTTTTCATTCGCAAAACCATTTTAATTGCTGAAACTTGTTTTGCATAAATTAGATTTCAATTCAATTTCACGCTTTCCTGGCGACGATAACATTTCTTTTGACTTGACGCGTTTCGGAATCATTCATCAAGAGTTGCATGCATATAAAATGAGCACTAAAACGCCGCACCGATGCCGACGCCGATGCCGATGCCGATGGCAACCCTATAAAAAGCCAGGGATCCCGAATTCACACCGATTTTCTTCTTCGACTCATTGTACTAACTGTTTGGGATGAAAACGTTGCCCCATCAGGTTTCGGTAACTCGCAAGCAGCTAACGTTTTCAGTGTTACGAACAAATCTTTCCAGTGAATGGCTCCCGTGGCGAAAGTTTTACTTCTCTCATCCTCGATTCATTGACTGGCTGACGAACTGCGGCCGGCTTCATTCCGCCGGCCAACGCTTCGCTCGACGCACTCGAGGCCTCGTCGCTTTCAAGCTATGCTTGTGATTGCGTTTGGCGGTTAGCGGAAAACATCCACGACAGAAGCTACAACAATAAATAATTGGAAAACATATGCGATACCCACAGCCTCCGTTTTATGGGTATAGCACAATATAGGAACACAAGTGATGCTTCTCTGCGTCCACCGGCTGACCGGCGGCTGTCCGGCGGCTGTCCGGCGACATACGTAAGTCCGTCTGTGGGTTAATAAATGAGGTCGAGTGCGGCCATTGTTGTGGTCGTCCGGAATGCGGAATCTCTTGGCGACTCTGGCACCTACTCTTATGATTTCGCCTCTCTTCCCACCCCGCTTTGCGTTTCATCCCGGTCTTTAATGTTACGTCTCTTCGATTGAAGTGAGGAAGAGTTATGATCTTATTAAATATGTAGTTTCAATTTATTACATATTTAAGTATAATATATACTATACACATACATATGTACATACAAATATATTCACTACGATTTTAAAATGTTTAAATTAATGTTTAAAATGTTTTCGTCGATTTGCCGGGAAAATGAAAGGCACGCGATAGACTACAGATTTCCTAAGAAACATTTTCGTTTTTCTACAAGCAGATAATCAATAGAAGACCTTCCGATGGGAAGTAGCGAGTAATCAGTGTTGTTTTTCTTTATGGTCTTTGGACGAATTCTTCCAGTTCTTAGGTTTTCTATGCTTCTCTGTTCCAAGCTCGAGCCTTTTCAATCGCCTTTGAATCTTTGTCCTGACTGCTTCTGTTACTGATTACATCCGACAAACGTATCGCTGTCCCATTGGTAATCAGCGCTGCCGACTGTAGAGTTCCTGATCCTGTCTTTTCCAAGGTTGAACTCATTCTATCGTCTCCCTCCGCCGGAACTTCGTGAATTTCTCTCAGCTGCAAGCTTTCTCTTTGCGGCTCTATACTCGTCATCCATAATTTCATTTGTGCACTATTTTCTTTCGCTTTTTCGTCCTTATTGTCTTTGGCTGGGTCCTCCTCCTGCTTGCGCTTATCATCCAACCTGTTGGGCAACTCAAAGGACACAATGGGGAAATCTCTCGGTAGGAAGTTCTCGACCTTTTCGATACCCACCACGCTGCTGTTTTCATTGGCCTGCAACTGCAGGGGCACCCGGCCATTAATGATGTCCTCTACGATGGGGCTCAGTGCTGCGTGGTCGGGACGCTGTTCCGACTCCTGCTGCGCCGCGAAGTCATCCCCCTGCTGTTCTTGTACACCAGCAGACATCGCTGCTTCGGTAACATTGAAGTGTTTATGGGCATTCTTTATAGCCTCAGGCCAGCCCAGTTGGGCCCACTCTGGGTGTGTCTGCACTTCATTGGGTTGATAGGTGCTCAGCTGACTCCGGTAACCTAGCTGCTTGTCCGCCTGGTAGTGAGTAACCGTTATGAGCCCATCTGGCCGCAGATAACCGTAGTTGCCATCAATGGTGCCGTTGACGTAGCGACGCTCATGGCGGAACTGCGTATTGGCGGAGCTTTTATCAACGACTTCGTAGCCGAATGCGTACGTATCCGGACCTAAATAAGTACGGGGGGGGAGGAGGGGAGAGAAAAACAACTCCGATTGCAGTGAAAAGGGTGTTGCTTCTATTTTGCAGATAGGGAAATTTTGCCTACCTTGCAGCTCGCTTTGAAAATACGAAGTCGTGTAACTGTTGTTGGGTGGCTTTGCAGCGTGCGCCTGGGTGTATGCTAAGCTTTTCGAAGGCTCATCTATTTCCACAGCGGTGCATAGTTTTAGAAGTCCCAATAAAAGCTGAATAAAAGCATAAAAAAGTTGAAGTTTCTTCATGCACTTCATGCTCCTTGAAGTTTACGAGGAATGATCGGTCAATGAACGGAGTTAAATTAAATGAATTGTTAAAAACTAAGTTAAATGAAGCTGATAACATTTCGAAATGAGCATTCGTTACTTAAGAGCGTTGAGTTAAGAGTGAGGAGAAAGAAAGAAAGATAGATTAAAAGCGAAACTAAGCGAATCTTTAGAATCTGAAGTGACGCAACACACGCGTAAGAATCACGTAACTTAGCACTTAACTTTTAATTAACACTCTTCAACGATCACCAATCAGTAGAGTTTTCGCTGCCGTGGACTTACAATAAAAACTTGTCGTTTAGTGCTCAACATGTTGCACTGTCTGATGATTGATTGAAAGATGGTGGAACTTTTACAGTGGAACAGCTCTCTCTTTGGCGTCCGCACTTATGAACCTTTGAACGCGTCGCTGTACAAAGCATTTCTAACTCGTACTTTTAACTCAGAAGCCGAAATAATTAAATAGCAAGAAATTCCGACTTGAAAAGTGAGCTCAGGTGCGAGACAAGTGAAAATTAGTGAGCAAAATTATTATGTGGCTTCAAATTAATGGTCACGACTACAAGAAATAGGTGTTAATTTCTCAAGTCTGGTGTTGTTGCTCAGTTGTAATGCATTTCAGTTCAGTATTTAGACAACTTTTTAGCACACAAACATGCAAAGCAATTTCAGTAAAGATTCAGTAAAGAGATTAGGTAAGAGATTAGTTTATAGAATGCTTCCACCAATAATAAAGGGTTTTCCAATAAGAGGTGTAATTTTGAATAGCTATGGTCCTGTAAGCGTGGTCGAGGTGGCCATTTGGCTGATGTTGTTTTTCATTATTAACGGCATACCTTCCTCTTTGTTACGAAATAAACATGCGATAATTTATCTCAAAAAATGGTATTTTTCTTTGAATATCAAAATTACACCGCTTATTGGAAAACCCTTTACTACGGAACTATGTACTTGTATTGTCCTTAGGCTCGTTTATTGTGAGCCGATCCGTAATGAGACGGATAAAAACATAGATACAACAACGTGGCATAAAGGTTGAAGGGTAGAAACCCCGCAAGGAGTCACTGTTGTGGACTACTGAATCGGAGTAACCTGGGGATCCAATGAATGGCAGTGTGACCATATTCCACAAGTCTAGTTGAGAACGTCGTCGGAGTCTACTGTACCGGAAGATGTGAATGGAGTCCCGAGTTGATAGCCGAACTGGACTACATGAGTACGCAGAAGGATCAAGGATAGATCGATGCCACGAACTGTGTTCTTTTCTACTGTAACACAGTCTTATGGAGGGTGCGAAATGGTAGTATTTCAGCGGAATTCAGAGTGTCAGTCGGCTATTAAAGAGGTAACGGAACAAAGCACCGTTTGTTTTCCGTACTTTTTTCTAGGGCTGCAAAAAAAAAAGACTATTTTCAAAGGCTTGGCTTCTCTAAGGACCAAGAAATTCCACTTGTATCCTTTTTTAATTGCTAAGTCTTCGTGAATATTTCAATCTTCCCAGTGAAATTTCCAAAAAACAAAAACTGTATTATGGTTTTACCCTGAAAAGAGGCATAGAAATGCAATTATTTACATTTTATTTTATTCATAAAAATCTTTTATTTTTCGTAGAATTTTTTTAGTGCTTTATTTACATAAACATTTTTATTTTCTTTCTATAATATATAAGTGTTGCATATTTCAAAGGACCTCCCATGGTGAAAGGACGTGAAGGATCCACTCGATGTGAAGTGTATGCACAGCGGATGAAAAACAACAAGTTACAAAAACATGCGAAGCAACACGGTTGCCGGTGAATTAAAAACATATGCGATACAATAAAAATATCGTTATAAAATACGTACACGTGATAATGATATGACAGAGACACACCCACACACATACACACCTGAAGCTGGTAGGACATCCAGGTCCATGTACCCTGCCTGTGTCATGGGTGTCAAAAGGATATTCGAATGGTTTTCATGAAATCATAGATAAAAGCTGCGCAAGTGTAAAATAAATACGACAGGATGTATGAGTGGCAGAGATGCAGAGACAGAGAGAACGTATGAATAAATGCAATAGTTACAGCGCGATAGCAAAGAGAGAGAGCGAGAGAGAGAGAGAGAGAGAGAGAAGGAAAGAGAGTAAAGCGCTCTCTTTCAGATGGCTTTAATGCACGTGACCGGCTCGCTACTTAAAAGTGTTACGGTAAAACAACAAGAACTACATTAAAATTAAACAGACACTCGAGTTACTGAGACTTAAGTTTGCGTAGGATCAGTGAGAAAGAGAGGCGGAGAGAAAGCGAGACAGAAGACAATGTCTAAGAGCATCATTGTTTTTACTGCTTCAACATAATTTTGATCATCGTCACGCAGCTTTTTAACAAACAATGGCACAATTCTTCTCTTTACGCTTTAAATGTTCTCTCTTTTGCAGAGCCTGCGCTCTCTTTCGCTCGCATAAATATTATGCAAAAACTACAACAAACCTAATCAAAATTAAGTCAAAGTGAGATGAAGAAGTAAGATTGACTGGATCTCAAACCGGGGAGGAAAAAGAGGCTTTCTCGATCTCTCGCTATATTTTCTCTCTCTATCTCTCTCTCTCTCTCTCTGTCTTCGAGAGAAGGAAAAAATTGAGATTTCCGAAATGGAATGAAGTGAGCACACGTCCAGTTAATAGCATGGTTAGAAAATTCATCAAGAGAGCGTAAAGAGTGAAAAGAGAGAGCGAGAGAGAGAGATCTACGAGAGAGAGATCTAAAGCTTAAAGAGACAGTTAAATATTTTACAAAAGCTATAGCAGTTTGTCACTTAAAGTGTAACTCAAGTATTTAAGACTGAAGACGGTGGTGTAAAAGCGGCTCCCTTCCAGATAAAAACCAAAGGCCGGGCTCCTTCTCTTCGGACGGCTCTACTCACTTGCGATTTCCGACGTTTAGAAAGAGAGAGAGAGAGACAGAGAGAGAGAGAGAGAAAATAAAGGAATTCTAACTGAGATGTGTTAAAGAAAGAGAAATGAAGAAGTACCTCTGAGATGGCGAATATGATAGAGAAAGAGAAAAAGAGGAAGACAGAGACAGAGCGGCGGAGAGTGTTACATTACATAATATGAACGATGAAACATTAATAAATCTATAAAAATACATACAAATATTAAACATATAAAAATTAGATGGTTACGTAAATTCTATCGTAAGTTCGTTCGTTTGTTTGTTTGCTTTGTTCTTCCCATGTTAATGCTTAAAGTTCCTGCTTTCCTTTTCGCTAAGTTGTGGATGTGAGAGTGAATGAGTACTATATTGCGTGTTGATGTTGATGTTGGTTGATTGGTTGGTTGGTTGATTGGTTGGTTGATTGGTTGGTTGGTTGATTGATTGATTGATTGATTGTTCGTCTGCAGTTTTGTCTTCGATTTTCGCTCGCATTCTCAACATTATTTGGACCCGCCTCCAATTCCGCTTCCATTCCGTCGCGCCTCGTGCCGAACCGTTAGTAACTACGTTTTAATGCTTTTAACTTTTCCTAACTAATGGTGGCTCACTTAGTAGTGGTGCAACAAGGGAGCCGGTGCGTGCAGCAAGGGGGCGTGGGCGAGCACGGGGGCGTGGGCGATCACCTTCGGGGCGGTCTTGTGCACGATGGCATTGAAGCCGTTGTGGTCGTCAGCCGTGTAGTCGACGGTGCGCACCGAGCCGTCGGGTTCGACGAGCGAATACTGGCCCCTGACCACGTCGCCGTCGCGCTCCTCGGCCTGCGACTTGATGTCGCCGGTGTGTGGATCCTTGATGCCGTAGTTGAACGAGTACTTCGGGTAGGCCTATGGGGCGAGAGGGGCGGGTGGAGGGAAGGATGACAAAGGGAGTGAATTACTTGCATCCACATTCGAATTGCGTGCTTACCACGGGTTCCGCTGCGACGGCATGCGCCAGAACGGGGCCGCCGTGCAACAGGGAGGCCGGGAGGTGTCCGTATTCGATGGGGACGGCGTGCGCGGCCGCGATGAGGAGGGCAAAAGCAATGACGCACTGAAATGAAAGTGCGAAATAATTAAAAATCATGATGAAAAAAGCGAAAACGAAACTATTTTTTTATGTTTATAGAAGTTATGAATTACAATAAATATGAAAATGAGACTAAAATATGTACAGAATAACCGAATATAAGAATAGATTATTTTTCAATTAAAGTGCACCTTCTTTTAAAAGTACTCGTAGAAGTTAAAACGATCTGCACGTTTTTTTAGCTTTCTGTCTATTGCAAAAACTACTTTCTTTGGTGAAATTCTGGAATGTGATCTTAAGTACTTTAGTATATCATTTATTATTTTTAATTATGAACTAAAAATGCCCTAAATTCGGTAGATTATATAGATTGTAATATCGTAGAATATATAGAGGATATTGGATAGTATATAAGATTGTGTGTATATGGAAAAAGTGAAAAAGTGCCGGTCTTTTACTTTTCCAAACATTCTTCAATCTATAATATCCTCTATAGTCGTGTATGTACTTTATAATCTATTATAGTATAGTCCCAAAGTCTAGTTTCTCTAATTGAATGCTTCTGTAGTGAAACTAAATCTAATAAAAGGATAATATAAAGGATAATACATAAAATATTAATATAAAAAGATATGTATTTGAGATTTCTTGCAAGAATATTACAAAAACCTGAAAGCAATTCTGCTGAACTTAAAATTTCGACCATTCCTTAAAACATTTCATTTCTATTTTCGATTCTGGGAAAACGCAACGACGCAAACAAAATTTAATTGCGATCTCAGTTTATCGATTCTTGTGGGAATCGATATTCAATATTTTTCTGTGTTCAAAACTCTTTCGCGACCTTTTGTTGTTCTCACAAAAATTCAAAACTCAAATCCTTGCATAACTTCTAAATATTTATAATTTTTTCAATTTTGTTCAGAAGATTTCCATCTTCGTTCACTTCGCGTGGAACATTTCGTTCTTTTGCTGTTTTTCACACTTTAAACACTGTTAATATTTGGTTATATGTATCTGTAAATTATTTTATTATCTCTGTAAACTATTTGATTATTTGTGTTTTCTGCAATACCTTCATCTGGATTTTTGAACGCTTAACGCTTGAGTTGAAAAACTGAATATATACGAGTATAGTGTATATCCGCTATAAACGGACGATGCACACGCTGAAAGGACGACGTGCAACTGAACGGTGCCTGGCGTGTGTGCAGCTCTTGAAGCGACGGCGTACGAGTGACGTTCTTGGCGACGAGTGACTACGATTGCGCTGAGAGTGGCTCCGCTGAGACGAGTTCTTTTGGTGGAATGAGTTTCCTAGCCGTTTGCAAGAAGTCTTTGAACTGATGCCTGCCACAGATGACCAAAACCATTTATATACGTTGCACGAGTGCCGCACGATGCCGAAGACGCAAGCGCAGACGCAGAAATACGAAGTCAGAGAAGCCAAAAAAAAAAAATCGACGAAGAAAAACCGTTTTCCCAACAACAACAACAACGGCAACAACGGCAAATACGATCGAAACAGAAACAACAACCACATTAATACCAATAGTAGCAATAGTACAAGTAGAAGCAAAAAAAAAAAAAAAAACAACAGCAACAACAACAATGATGGCGATGGCGATGGCAACGATAACAGTACACAGCATCGAGAGAGGGATAAAAGTTCAGCTTAAAATAAAAGACGAAAAACTTTAATCCATGCAACGACAAAACGCAGCACACACACACACACACAGACACTTTATAATATTTTTATATGAATACACACACGCACGGTCTTTTTTTGGACCTCCACGCATTCACAAGAGCCCGCCAAAACGGGCGAACGCCAGCCGCCAGCCGCCAGCCGCTGAGCGTCGATCGGGGAAAAGTAGGTGCGGCCCAGTTGTTGGCGTCGACGGCGCTGTCGATGCTTGGAAAATAGGTTATCGTGGCAAAGGGAGGCGGACTTGCATCACGCGGCGCGGCGTCAGCGAACTTGTCTGCGATGACGGCGACGACGGCGACGACAGCCGCACAACGTCGATGACTTTCGGTTTTTTGGGGCCTGCGAAATCGAAATCGAAATCGACACCGACACCGAAAGCGACACTTTTAGCATTTTTAACGCACCGAACGATCGAGCGACTTGAGATGGCGTGGGTTTAGTTTATGAAACAGTTGCTGATGTTAAATAAGGCTAAGAATTAAACAATACTTTCGAAATGATTAAAAACAATCCATTTATTTGCAATATTTACATATTTTCACATATGTATGTACATAGTGCATATATTAAAGACAGGCAAATATTATAGAGTAAAGTTTATCGAAATACTTTAATGATGTCTTTTTTTACAGAGTTTGTCAAGATTTTATCAAGTTTTCCAAGTAGAAATGACACACATGTTGTGCCGCAGGGTTATTTTACGGTCTATTTGCTGTATATGCGAGTATCTTTGAAACCATCACCGCAAACGACAGTGAAACCAAATGAAGGTGTTGATTACGTCAGTTGATTTCACGTACTTATGTATTTGCTCACACTTCTGTACTCATTGTTTGTTAATATTATTGGTCGTGTTGTTGTTGTTGTTGTTGTTGTTGTTTATGATCTCAGTAACATTATATTAGATCGCACTAAACCACAAACACAAACACATTCACAACAACAATAATACGAACAACAAACACAAAAACCACGCGAAAATTCATCAAAATTAAATGCCAAATAAAAATACATGGAATGCACATAATCTCTTGAAGTTTATTCGAAAATATTGCATGGATTTTAATGAACATTTCATTAGCGAACACTTCAAACAATTTGACTAAACTTTGAATACTTGTAAATTGCATTTAAACTATTCTATCGCATGAAGCATTACAAGTTCGTGTCTTAAGTCTATCTGAAATTCACCGCTAATATAACCGCCAGACAGCAAAAGATGTGTTATATTTTTAAATGAATACAAAATATATTTGGTAAATAACTATGTATATGTAATGTGTATACGTAAATCAATAATATTGTAAACGAACAACAAATTGAACCCCTTAAAAAAATATTAAATATCGTATTTTCTTCGATTGTTGTTGTTTCTCCGATTGTTTCACTATCACCGTGTAGAAGATTCCAAATGAAAGTGTCATGTGTTGTCTCTTGTGTTCGCATCCAACCCGGGTGACAACAGAATTTGTTTCCATCGAACAAATTAATGAATATTCAGCAAATTAAGACTACATATTTGAATGCAGCTATTTAATCGATTAATGAAACCGTTTAACATTTTTTTTTGGGTTCAAGTAGAGTGAAAGATTTCTGCAGCGATGACTTATCAGCGATTTTAGATTCAATTTACATTTTTATGTTTTCAAAGGCGCTTCATAGAAATTGCATAATCATTGTAGCTGTTGTTGTTGTTGTTGTTGTTGTTGTTGTTGTTAAAGCTGCTTACGAGTCCGTCGAGCAGCTGGTCTCGCGTCTGCTGTCGCTTTGCTGCCACTGCACTGTTGCTGTAACAACAAACCTAAATCGCTGCAAGATATGGGTAACTAAGCTAAACTGAAGCTGGTTTTTCCAATTTTCCTTCCATTTTTTCCATCCAGCAATTTTAGGCATCTAAACAAACAACGACAACAAACAACGACAACAACAACAACAACAACAATAGCAACAACGATTTGCACTGGCGACCATCTCGAAACAAGTGAAGTCGTGATTCTGCGCACAACTCTTGTTGCTGTTTTTCTCTGTTTTCTCTGCGTTTGTGTCCATGTTTTAACTATGAACCTTGCAAATGAGTTTAATGGGTCTTGTCTGATCGTATTCAGTTGTTGTTGTTGTTGTTGTTGTTGTTGCGGTTGCGGTTGTTTTATTCTCTTGTTTCGCCGATTCAAACAGTTTCCCATCATTTAAATGCTGTGTGAAAACCGTGTCGCTTGCGTTGCTCCGGCCGCCGCCGAAGCCGCCGCTTCAAAAAAAAAACGACTGTTCGCCGTTCATGCTTCTGTTCATGCTTCTCAGCCCGAGTGCACGCTGAGTACGTTGAATGCTAGAGTTTGCACCGTGCAACTATCATCAAAAGTAGTCTTATCGAAGCATTTGATTTGACTTCAGCGATAGAGGATTGTCTGCTGTTTAATATTTGGCGAGGACGTCCCACTGTGCAGCTGTGCAGCTGTGCACTGGAAATCATGCGGCAGCGCTTCACGCATTGACCTCAAATACATTAATACTGCTCTGAAGCGTAGGAGTAGAGTTGGTCGTTAGCTGCATCGCCCGATGTCGCAGCGACATCATCAACACAGCAGCCACAACGTGACACACATCGGCTGAAGACTGTCTGGATTTCGCCAAACGCTTAACAACGTAATCAGTAGAATTGCCGAGCTCCATAGCGTCCAGTCGAATCATCGTCGTTATCGTTAACAATCCACTCAGCATCGCGTCTTCGCCATTCAATTGGAATTCAGACGCGTCATCGTCATCATGATCGTCATGGTGATCGTCATGGTGATCGTCATCATGATCGTCATAATGAATTCCCATAATGTTTGTCGCATCATTGAGCAGAGGAGTTTATTGCTTGTTTATGTATTAATTGTCAGCGCGCTCGTCTTCCCCCAACCCATCCCCCCCTCCACCCCCCCTCCATAACAAGTCTGTCGCTGAAGCCTGTTTCTGTTCGCTGCTGCTGCTTACAACTCGAGTGGCATGAAAGTGCAAGTGCAGCAGCACCTCACAGCGCAGAGGCTGCTTCTCCCTCTTCTCCTCCCTCTTCCTCTCTTACTCGTTCCTCTTCGTTTGACTTTTAAATGCAGCTTCGTGTGCTTGTGTGCTTGCACGATGCTCACTCGGATGCTAATAAATTCGCTGTTCGTTTTCTTTGTCGATAACGAATTGTATTAGTTTCTCAATTTGATAGCAGCTAAAAATGCAGTTACTAGGATATGAAAATGAATTACTAAAGCAACAAACACTACAGTTTATTATGGTTTTATTCGCAAAGGTTCTTGCATTCTTCTTGAACTTCGTTTTATTGTTATTCTTTTTGACTTTTGCTAAAAAAGTACTCCGGTGTGTGTGTATTTCGAATCTTTGTTGTGACTCTTTGTTGTGCAAGCGAAAGACACATGTTTGCATACTGTTAATTGAACGCTTTGCAGAATTTATGCGTGACCATTAATCGATGAAAAATCACCTCAATTATTTTAGCGGTTTATTACACCAACGAAGGGGTTTGTGTGAGTCTAACTCACCACAGAGTTGCAGCTCATAAATTTCAAAAATATTACCATATTAAAGCTCGTAATTCGTGGACTGCATGCGTGGCTACTGCTGCGAACTGCTAATAAAGAGAAGCCCACTAGCAACACAGGCACACACACACACACACACACAGGCACACATTCACGCACGCATTCGCAACCAACCAACAGACTTCAAACGAATCACTTGAAATGCCAAAAGCACGAGTTCCTTGCTGCCAACAGTTCTAAACTGGGTCAGAATGAATGGAACTCTGTCGCTGTCGCTGTCGCTGTCGCTGCTTTAAGTGCACGCTGCCGAAAGTAACTCTGCTGGGATCTGCTGCTGGCGGTGTTCACTTACGACGGCGACGGCGGCGACGGCGGCGACGGCGGCGAAGTCGAGTGACAGAACAGACAGAGAACAGCTTCTCAATTCGCTTAATATTCTTGCATTTGTGCTTTATTTCTTTTTTCTCAGTGCTTTTAGTCTAATTTTAGGATTATTTTGTGTGTTTGCACAATCGAATCGAATTGGCGATCGTAAATCAACTGAAACTGAACTGAAATCGCAAAAATATGGCAACAGCTTTGTTGGAGTGCGTGTGTTGATTGTGGTTGCTGTGGGACATGTCCACCCGATGTGGTGCTTTTTTTTATTAAAAATAAATATAAATTTATTAAATTATGCTCAACATGACTTTTTTTTACTATTCACTTCGATAAGAATGGTCGCGATATGAATTTCAACATTAATAATACTGTTTGATGTCTTTCGAATAACGCATTCGAAAACCAACGATAAAAATCGACGTTTTTCATTCAATACAAAAGCAGTAAATAAATAAATAAGTCATTAAGCTAAAGCTTATAAGTTATGAGAATAAATCGAAAGAAATTGTCAATTTATTCAGCAATATAATAAATAAAAGACAGGACAAAAATTGTTGCCATTTAAAGAATGGCTGAAAAGATTTTACTTCTAAAATTATTCATTTTAATCCATTTTATCCTTAGAAACAAAATAATATAATATTGTTTATATAATTGATAAAATCTCATTTACAATACGAATTAAATCAAAGCAATTTATTCGAATTAATTAACATCTTATAAATCAGATCGAGTTGGTGATGTTCTCAATTATAAGAGCCGATATTCCGGGTCAGCGATGGTAGTAGCATCTTCCTGGACATCTGCCACGCCTTCTTGGATGCCTTATAAGCCGCAGAAAAAAAGGGTGATCCTTATCCCTTCGAGTGTAGGATGTAATAGCAAATAACTTTTGATAAATTTACAGAATGTATTATTTATTGTTCTTGTTCGATTTTTCAGTGTAACAACTGAAAGAAGGGCCCCTCAATTTGGCTTCTGTGTTTAAGTGGTCCATTTCAGTGGTTTTCTTTTGTACAACATGCGGTTGATTTGCGTGGCCTGCATTTCTTCACACCGAACAACAACAACAACAACAACAACAATAACAACAACGCCAATTCGCCAATCACTGCAATTCAGAACTCAACTCAAGCATGAATTTCAATTATAAACATTTTCCATTTACAGTGTTTTCCGTTTTCCACGGATTCCGTTGATGCAGAAGATTTCCGCAAGTCGCTAGTCTATAAATAAAAAGCAGGTGACAAAAATCGCACACTTTTTGAGCGGCAGAGTCGCAAGAGTGTGTTCAATCAAAGCGTTTTCCTGGGGAATCGTTGTCTTCCATTTGACATCAACTGACAGATATATTATTAAAGTAATAATATGCAAATCGCCACGCATCCAACATCAACATCAACAGCACCGGCATTCGCAGCGACTCCGACACCGACACCGACACCGACACCGAGAGCACCGACGTCGCGAACGACATCGACTACCCTCAAAAGGACGACGATCGCTGTACAAAATGCCATCCAGCGCATGGATCTGGAGCTAATCTCCGGCTTCCGCATTTCTTGGGCGGCATCATCTTCCAGCCGCTTGCGTGTCGCTCTGCTGGCGCTCATCATTTGCTGTTGTGCCGAGCTGCCGATTCGCAGCGTGGCCGTCGGTTACTCGTACTCGCGCTTCGTGGGGCCTGTCAGCGGGCCGGAGCACAAGGTGCTGGTGTACGACGAGCAGTCTGGGGCGGCACATGTGGACTACATCGCCAAACCGGAATATGAGTTCGCTTACGGCATCGAAGACGGGCCGACGCAGGTTTTGCAGAACCGCAAGGAGACGCGCGACGGGGACGCGGTAAAAGGGGTCTACAGGTGAGGACGTGAGGTCTAAGAAAGCGGTGCGTGCGGCACACTGAAGAAAATGTTTGGGGAGAGGAGTACAGATGGCAGACAGCGACAGATGGCAGATGACAGATAGTTTAGTAGATAATATGATAGTTTAGATAGTTTCTCACTAAAGTCGACATTTCTTCCACTGTATTTGAACTCCTCTTCGCAAAATTGTATTAGTTATTTGAAATTGATTTCTTATGTTTGTGGTTTTCCTTCCAACGCCTGCGAATACACCTCCGGCAACACCAACAACACCAACGACACCAACAACACTATGAACCGTCGACGATCGATCAACGACCACGCAGTGTCGTTGACCCTGATGGCACGTTGCGTGTAGTTAAATACACTGCTGACAACGTCAACGGATTCCAGGCCGAAATCATTACGAACGGCGCGCCGGCGATTCAAGGTCACGATGAGCAACCGGCCACAGGCGCCGCCGCAAACAGCGTCATTTGGCAGCCGCTGCAGGCGTTGCGGCCGCCTCGAGTGCATGAGCACGTGGTGCAGCATGTTGTGGACAACACGAATGCGGCAGCGGGCGCGGACAGAGTCGCCGCTGCCGACGACCAGCAGGAGGAGTACGACGAAGCGGAGGACAATGAGGGGGACGATGATGCTGATGCTGATGCTGATGATGACGATGACGACGCGGCTCAGCAGAATCTGAAGATGCACAACGAATACAAGGGAAGTGACAACGAGAGTGTCGATGAGAGTGAGAGCGGTAGCAAGAGTGTTCATGATGATGACGATGATGATGATTCTTACGAGGACGCTCTGGAGGACGAAGAGGAGGGCGACGAATACGAGGAGGGCTCCAAGGATGCTGAGAGCGATGAATATTATTGAAACAATCGCCGAGAAAACCTTTATTATTGCTTTCTTATATAGAAAATTTGAAATCTGCTTTATATTTAGCGATAATTAAGAATGCGTTCATTAGTGAGCGAACGTAGCAGAAACCACAACCGAAAGTAAGCGAAAAGACAAATAAATTATTTCGTAACGATTCCATTTTGCCGTGTGTTATTTTTACTTTCATCGCGCCTAAATTTATTGATTGCAATTAAAATGGCGGCAGCGTTGCGCATGCGCAGTCGACGCGCCGCTTCCTTGCAGCAGTCTGCCAGCCGCGTCGCGCGAAAGTGGATCAGACCAGACGCTGCGCAGAGCAGCCAATCGCTCACATTCGCTCGCCGCTACACACGAGTTCGGACGACGGGCATGTGGCTGTGGCATGTTACATGATTGCGGCGACTCGTGAGTAGATGCTGTGCAGCGCGCGGACCGACTGACTGACTGACCAACTGGCACCAACAACGGCACAAACGACCAACAGCAAAACCAACCACAACAAGCAAACCTACGAACGGCAGCATGCAATGGACAATAATTGACAGCTGCGGGTCCGTCACTCCGGCGCGCCGCGGCGAGTTGTCGCAGAGTCGCGCACACAATACGCGCTGCGCATGTCGTAATCAGCGTTTAAAGTGGAGTACTTTTTGAAACGCCGCCGCTTGCGTTTCGCGACCGTTCGACAAAAATGCTGCCCCATTTAATGAATACGTCGTGCGAGCCATAAACAGTGCGAGCGATTTGAAGCACTAAAACTGCGCCGTTCGATTGGGAGAATTACCTGGGCGATTCCTTTCGGCGGTTACTAATCTGAGATAGCAAAGGAAAATCAGCAAGAAAGACGCGCTGAAAATCTGCGAACAGCTGGCGAAGGGTGACAATGCAAAAGACTTGGGACACGAACTCGATTGACACTGAAGTCGGTTTATTGTACTTCTGGTTGATGAAGGTGAAAAATTATAAAGTTATAGTAATTATAATAGTAAATATAATAGTAATACTACAGTAATACGAGGCATCGAAATAATGATGCCAGATGATGCTGTTATTTTGAGCTTTTACAGGTGTAAAGGGGTCATTTACGAGAACAAAGCAGCATACAAGCGTCTGAAAAGACGTTATGATGTGTCAACACGAATTTCATTGACCATATGGCAGTGCTTGGTCTCTGCTTGTGCTTATTTGTAGTTCCCATGTACGAGTATGTGAGGAGTAAATAGGAGCTGCGTTTTGGCACTCCTACGCAACATCTGCCCACTATTTGCAAATCTTTTCATGCTTTTACTTTCGAAATTCTAAGCTCGAGTCTGTTTTCTGGTTCTCAGATATTCAGCAAATGATTTAATCTTCAAGTGCTGAGCAATCACACGAAATGTGTTCTCGGTCCACTGCTACACTGCTTCGTCACAGTGAGTATATCTCACGGACTCTCTTGCCACCGTTTACGCAGCTAATAAATTAAGCTTAAAGTGCTCCAGTTAGCAACACGAACGTCCGTCCCGAAGTCGGTCGAACAACTGCCACTCGTTAACTGCTGCTGTTGCTGTTGCTGTTGCTGCCAGTCAGCTCAGCTCAGCTCAGCTCAGAGATTCGAACAAAAGATATCCAGCGAAGCGATTCAGTCACTCTCGCACACTGCAGCTGATGATGTATTCGCTGGCATGATTGTTTGGACAGAATGTGACAGGTGAGCAAACTGATAAAAGGACGTCTAACAATTTATGGGATATTGTTTGGTCGTGCTTTTCCCTGAATTCTGCTTATACATATGTTTATTTAAATCTTCATCTCCGCACATCCCACACATGGAAGAAGTCGACTTTTCCAACCAGTTCTCATTCAAGGCAAGCATCGATGTAGGCAGAATATTTTCGACTTTAGTTTTGAAGATTTCTCTGATCAAATGTGAGATGTGAGCCAAAGAACGCTGGGGTCAAGCGTGTCGAATCCACAAAGCATTCCAAGCATTCCGACCGCACGCTGCAAAACGCTTGACCTCGTAGTGACCTTTGGCTGTGCTTGTGGCTGAACGCGGTTATTCAAAACTTTGAAACTCTTTGTTGCGTGGGAAACGAAACGAACATGAAACGAAATAATTACTTTAAATAGGTACATATATTATTTTTATTTTATTTATTACTTTATTTACAATATTTCCTTCCACACTTTTACTTTTTACAGCCTTACATACTTACAGCGTCATGTGGCAGCTTCGCCATATCACTTTATAGAGTTGCCTCGAGTATGAAATCCTTGCGCTGTCCGCGCTGTTGTATTGCTCATGTCTTTCTTTCTTTATTTCTCCTCCTTCACTGAAATAACAACAAATTTGCAGCGACAAAATTCTGCGCTTTCGCAGCAACAAAGCGCAGAGTAAAAAAATGTAGGCGAACAAAAAATAGAGCTCAAATTAATTTTTACTACAGCTGCAAGTGAGCTCAAATGACCGTTATTCGGGCAAATAGCACTAAAACACTGACAACAACAACAACAACAACAACAACAAAAGAGGTGTCTGCTGCTATTTCTAGAGTTGGACACCAGATGGACATCGTTAATATTGCAAGTCGGTAAGATCGGCCACATGAGCAGCGAACCCTAGTTTATTGAGGAGATAAATCGAGCACACACACACACTGCGCCCGGAGTGAAATGGTTCCAACTTAGGTTTATGTAACACCAACCAATTCGTGTGTCCGCTCACCCCCTTGAAAGAGTTGATAAGCTCGCGCCGATCCATAAGATTTTGCTGCCTGGCTGGCTATCAAGAAGCAGTTACTCCATAAAACTCTCCAGCCAGCCAGCCAGCCAGCCAGCCAGCCAACCGTCCAGCCGAATAACTCACGTAATAAGAAATAAATTTAAATTAAATCAAACACTGCAAAATACTAAAACAACAAATAAAAGTGGGCGAAAATGAGCGAGAAATCAACCAAGGCGAATCGCACACAAGCTTCAGTGACCATTTTACCTACCTACCGGAGTTGCGAGTAGCTAACATTTTCCTGGTTGCAAAATATTTACAATTACAACAACGGCAGCAAAATAGAATGATATTCATCAGCAGCAGCCGCAGTGGACTCGAAATCAAAATTCAGGTTGCTTACTGACCCATATTTGAATTTCTAATCTTTCTAATGACAATTATTTGTCGCTTAATACTCGAATGTATGTCTACCTATCTGTCTGTCTGTCTGTCTGTCTGTCTGTCTGTCTGTCAGGCTGCCTTGTTTTTTATTTTATTTGTGTTTATCCATCGCTGTAGCTCGGTCCGTCGCTTGTCTTTTACTACGCTGGTCTATTCAACGCTACACTTGCTCCAGTTTCAAGTGTTGAAAGTAAATCTTTGTTTTTTTTTCAGCTTTGTGCAGTTTTCAATGCTTGTGATGGAATTTTTGTTGCCAAGCTTATTGCACTCCAATCATCGAACATTTCCTTTGCAAAGATGCAGTGCTTCTGTAATTATATAAAACGATTTGTTGTTGCCAGTGTCGTTGGCATAAAGTTTATTGTACTAGTATGCATTTACTAAACCTATGAATTTACTAATGAATTGAGTACTCAAACCTCGACAGGTTTATGAATTTATGAAAGTAGATGAGAATTTAAAACTATAGTTAGTATGTTGAGAAAGAATTCAATCCCTTCAACTCAATCAAGCACTTTCGAAAATCAAAAATAATTTCTGCCAGAGCACATCAGCAGGCGACATATATTCGACATATATTTTTTATTTTTTGTCAAACATACACGAATAATTTAATATAAGTTCTCAGCAATTCTTACAAATACACAAATAATTATCTTAGAAAAATAGTTGTTAATAGAGGACGTTAAAATATTCATTACAAAAGAGAAAACGCTGCAGCCAAAATGCAAGACTCATCCGAAGACAGCCAGGTAAGTTTAAATAAGATTTAAATAGAAAAATTTATATAATTGAATATAAAACGGATGTATGTATGTATGTATGTATGTATGTATAGGGTTTTCCAATAAGAGGTGTAATTTTGATATTCAAAGAAAAATGCCATTTTTTTAGATAAATTATCGCATGTTTTCGTAATAAAGAGGAAGCTATGCCGTTAATAATGAAAAACAACATCAGCCAAATGGCCACCACGACCACGCTTACAGGACCATAGCTATTCAAAATTACACCTCTTATTGGAAAACCCTTTACTTTTATAAAGGGTTTTCCAATAAGAGGTGTAATTTTGATATTCAAATTTTTTACTTCCCAGACTTAAGACACCCGCCTGCTTTGTGAAAACTTAATTTATCTTAGAAAACTTATAGACAGCATCGAAAATGCTGCTCCTTATTTTATTGTTTTCTTAAATCTTTAACGATCTTCAACTATATCGTGAACTATTCTAACACTTGGCCGGTGTAACTAAATTTAGTTTGCAGCTTTCTAATCTTAAGAAACATGCACTTTTTTTATTATTAATTTTGTGTTTGTTCTTGTCTTGTAAATTTAAAAAATAACATTGAACAAGACAAATTTTTCTTTATATTGTTTATTGTGTTCTCTTCCGACGTTGTTCGGCCGCTCTGTGCTCAAGTTTCCTATGAACATTTATACTCGTTCTACGCAAGAAGAAACAAAATAAAATACAAGCAAATACAAGCGCAACAATTCTGAAAATTAGTCGGCTTTGCTAACCCAAATGGCTGGCAATTAATACGGTCCAAATATTGCACCAACGTCAACGAACAAAACGCTTCACCAGCATGTGAGTTTTTTTCTCACAATCTGTCACAAGATTGCTCCACTTTTCTGGTTGGCGGGCTGACTGGTTGACGGACTGGTTAGCTGACTGGCTGTCTCTCACATCGCACAATCGGCGGTGCTGTGCACGCAATAAATAGTCTGTCGCCTTTTGTTGACCAAACTTAGATTAGAGCAAGCACAAGTACATACATATATTTAATTAAATTGTCCTTTTGGAAACCAATTAAAACAAATGCACTCAAACACGCTGAAACTCGTATTAAAAATGTATTCGAACTGCGTTTTAATGCGTTATAATGAAGACATTTTCATTTTTAGACTTAAGTATTTAAAATTCTATGCAGATTAGATTGAACCGCGGAAAAACGTCACAACCAGAATCATTCGCTTAGTTAAAATTCCCCTTGCTCGCCACTCCTCTTCGGCAAAGAAATACTACAAACCAGACGTGCATTTTTCTCAGCAAAATATTGCAGCATTTTAATGAGCTCCAAAAACCAACTCCGTTTATATTGCATTCTGAGTTTTTTGTCAGTCGATCTCGGATGCATTTCGTAACAATATTGTGCTTTCTGTTCTTGATGTCGGTAAATTAGGTATTTTGATTGAAGTTTTGTTGGCAATGCAGGTAAACACACTGGCGTGTCATATTTTCGATCTGTCAAACAAACAGCGGAGAAGCGCGCATACATTTTGCTCGAATGGTTGTTTTGCTCTCCTGACGGTACGGAGGGTACATGGAGGAGGTGCTGCGCTTGTTAATTTGACTCTTAATAATGCGCTTTCATACCAATTGCAAAAGATTTGCGAACGTACCGCGGCACTGCATTTATCCGCATTGAAGAGCATCTCTGCATTTTGCCGCATTCGCTATTAAAGCTATTCACCACATTTTAAGCTTTGAGATGATGGGAAAGATGGACACTGCTCTTGTGTCAAGTTTGATGAGCAGCTCTGAAGCTCGTTTTAACATTCATCCGTAAGCAATTTAATGATTAATAATTTCTCGTTGCATATTTTTGATCGATGCGTGCTTGGACAGCAGCATTTGCTAGGCTTTATCGATCGTTAAGAGATTTTCAGATGAATGACACACAATATTCCATCACCTGCACTTCACAAAGAATCAGCTAGCGACCTGCGTAATTCTCTGTTATTAAAAAGTACTTAAAATTGATAATCACCAGTGCACTTTACATTATGTAATATAAGTACTTTAGGCCGAACGCGGATCCGATGGCATTTGTTATCAGTTTCGTAATAACGACAAAGGTGGCGATAGAAACTATTTTGAATCAGATGCATTTAATAAAAATTGTTAATGCTATTTATTTAATATTTGCAAATATTCCTTTCATAAAAAGTGGTTCATTTTACTCGTATTATTAAATTATATTAAGTTTTCTTTAATTCCCATAAAATTTTTTAAATAATGCCATAAAACTTGAAACTCATATCGTGTTTATAGTCTATTCCTTTTATTTTCCAACAGTTTTTAATATTTAGTCATATGAATTATTAACCTGGAATCGTTTTTCATGTTTCTATTTAGTATATTTTCTTGCATTTGTTATTTTTCGTGTATTCAAAAGCAATTCAGGCATCGAATAGCCAAGCCAAGTTTATGCTAAACCAATTTAAATCCACGCATTGAGCGTGTTATTCATTGGTAAGCAAACAAGAGTAACTACAACAACAACAGCATTTAATTATTGGTACTATTTTCTTATAGTACAGTTTTGTGGTAATTTTTAACAAATAATAATCGCAGCTGAATTTTGAGAACCGTGAATTTTTGGTGCGCGTTATTTAATTCGGCGCAAAAGCTGAAATAAATCACAATCAAGCGCGTTTGCTTAAAGAGCATTAAAGGTGAGCTTCAAGTGAGCGCAGATTATATTTAATGATCCGTATTAAAAGCGTTTAATTTGATTTGAAAGAAGTATGAAAAACCGAGCCTAACTGAAAAATGAGACATTTATTGTTGAGAGGTTGAGATGAAGTTGTTGCTGTTGTTGTAGTTGTTATTTCCATTTCATTATTGTTATAAACTGAATGGTATAAAGTGCGTTTTTCTGCGTTTTTTTTTTTTTCTTGTTTTTTGTATTGTATTGGTTGCGAATTTAATTGAAAAAGCAAATCAAAAGTGATTTAATTTATATGCAAATGTGACCTACTTTAAAAAGTAGTCTCGAAACAATAAAATTTGCTGTTTTCGGAATGGCCAAAGAATAACTTGCTCATTTATGATCTCTGTTATATATCATGGCGAAGTTCTTAAAAGCCTTATAAAGTATAAATGTCTATCATTTATGCTGCCATATATACGAATACATATCAATTTCTCTTTACTAACTCTTGAGGCCACATTCTGTTGTCGCTTTTAATAGCATCAAACTTCCTCGTAAAAAAGGCAAAGCGAAGAGTTATATTGTCGCTTAAGAGAAACTATACTGCAATATACTGGAAAATTTGCTGGTAACAAAACGATTTCCTTTTATTTAAGCCACCGAAGTTAAATAAATTGATCTGGCGACCTGACCTTAGCGAGATCATTCATCTGCCCCCTAAAAGAGTATCGAAGCTTATGTAATAGTTTAGTATTTAATTGCTATAAGAGTCTCTATATGATTTATGATGTATGCAGTTCATTAAATTGTGCAAGAAAGAGAAGAAACCAACGCATGTCAGGTGCCATTTTTTAAAAGGCTCCTCAAGAGTGAGCGAAAACTGAAACTAAGAAAAACTGAACGTAAGAAAATAAAAACTAACCGAAAATAATTAAATATTGGATAAAATGCTTAATTAAAATCCATTGTATTGTACGCAAGCGGTCCCAAGACGGCAGCGTGGTAAAGCACAATGCAGACCATAAACAGCACTTTGTGAACACTGTAAATGGACAGACATAACAACAACAACAACAACAACAATTGCACAGGCATGCACCGGTTTTAAAAAAAAGGGAATACAATTCAAAGAAACAAAACAACGGCAGACAGCTCGCCGAACCGAATGATGGATATATTGTTGTTCAATTGAATGTTTGCGTGTATGTCCAACAAAGTGTGGACGTCTGGCGTTGTTGTTGTAATCACTGTTGTCGTCAAAGCAACATAATATCCGCTAATGTCAAACATAAAATCACTTAAATAATCAAAGTACGCCTTCGCGATTCGGCGGCAACAAAATCTATTCGTGAATATGGTATTATGGTAAATTATGAATTATGTTGTGTGAAAATCATATTGATTATTATAATACATATTTGATTATTATTGTTTGCTGTTTTTATTCCCTATTATTAATTTCGGTAAAAGTTACTAAATTAATCAATTTTGATTGGAAATTTCAAGATGAATTTAAAAACCTTGCAAGTAACTGCTAATAATAACATCGAATATGAAGATGATTGAAGATTGTTGAAGGATTAATAGAATTCTGCAATAAAACTAAAAATAAATTCTGCTTTCCCAATCGTTGGCAATCAAAATATTCAACTTAACAAGAAAATTATACAAAATGCGCTATTAAACAAAAGTATGAAAGACTTAAGAAACAAACTTGAAATTAAAATTAAACAGAGACATAGTTTTTCAATTATTTCTGAAACTTTAAGAATTTTTGTATATTAGTAACATCATTTTTTTACATAACTTTAATCAAGTATAGGAATACATTATAAATCAAGTAGAGACAAAAACTCATAAAATATTTCATTTATTCGTATTGCCAATTGTATTGTATTGCAAATTAACTCGCATGACTTGAATATTGTTTTATTTGTGTTCGGGGTACGATATATGCACATATGTATGCATGTCTGCGCTGAATGGCTGGACTTTTGGGTACAGTTAAAAGAAAGAAAATACATATTGTCTTCTGTTCATCTTTACTTCTGTCTTCTTTATCTGAATTCTGTCGTTCTACATTCGACGTAGATAAGGAGTGAGAATGGTGTGCGGAGACGAATAAATTCCCCCATATCGTGACAGTGGCAGCTGTAAGAGAAGTTGGAACAGCTGACACATTACGTTACATTACGTCTCAACTAACTGACCCTTCCAATTGTTTTCAAGGCATAAGAAAATCCATTAACGATCTTTTCAACTTTATTCTTATAGTAACTGCAGTAACTTTATTCTTATAGTAACTTAAATTGAATTTAAATTTAAACCAATGTTTGTAAATTTCAAAAATTGTTTGTGAAAAATTTAAAAATTTGAGTCAGCCACACGGGACTCACGAACACACGAAATTTTAAAATTTGATTGCTTTGTAAAAAATGTAACGGTATTTTATTTTAACTCTGTTAGCACGCACAGCTTTTCACGCAAATCTCAAAATTGCTGAAATTTTATGTAATCAATAGAAAAAGTTATAAAAAAATTAGCATTATTTTAAATTTTAATTTATATTACAGTTACATTATTTGATTTAATTGAACTGTTAAATTAAAAATTAAAGAGATTAGATATAAAGTAAATTTCTTGAGAATTGAGTGTATTGAATATTTTCGACTGCGTTTATTCGCCGCCAACAACGACTCCGCTGTACGAAAAATTCACAATAAAATATACTTTAACTTTTGTTTCCAAAAGCCACCTTTTCACCGTACTGTACAATTATTTGACAATAATGTCAAACTATCTGCTTCAAATGTAATGCTTGTTTGAAAATAAATAAATTTTTAACTGCTATAAAAACTGTTTATCAAATACGCAATAAACAATATAAATTTAATTTTTTCTCAGGACATGTCCAGCACAGAATCAACCAAAAACAAAAAATTTTTCGTTAAACTTGGAAAGGGGAGGGTAGATAAAACCAAAAGAGCTCGTATCCGTGCTGGTAAGTCCGCTTACCAGAAATTTAAGAACATACCAAATTCGAAACGGCAACAGAAGAAACATACAATAAAAGGTGAAAGTAATATAAAATCCCCAAAAAAACAACGCTCCGCTATTAAAATGGGAACGAAAATTAAAAACGACGAAAAGGTGGCTGTTGAAGCAACGCCACCGCAAGTTGTAACTGAATGTGAAGCATTGAGACGAAAGCGTAAGATTTCGAGCGAAGGTACACTGGATCTAGAAAACGGCTCCGAAGATCCAAGCCCAATGAAGAAATTCAAAGAAAGCGAGACGGACCCATCCAAGGAAAATGCTAATGGAACTCTCGACAATCCTCAAGAAAAAACAGAAAACGAAGAACACGTACCCGGAGAGGAAAAGGAGAAGCAAATGCCACCGGTAGTAATTGTTGATGATGGTGAGAGGCCAAGTACATCGAAAGCAGCGAGAGCAGCGCTGGCAGCCGCTGCTCGAAAAGAGAAAAGAGCTGCAAAGAGACAGTCGAGAAGCCTTCGAAAAAAAATAAATCGAACTGACATACCAATAGATGATCCGTCCACAGACTGCAATGGTTCGACGATAGCACCGCCACCGGTAGTAATTGTTGATGATGGTGAGAAGCCAACTACCTCGAAAGCAGCTCTGGCAGCAGCCACTGCTAGAAAAGAAGTCCAGCCTCAAGTAAGAATCACTTGCTTAAACAATAGTTTATATATAGTATATGGTGTAGTATATTAACAGGCTTTTTATTGTTTACTAATTGTTTTCAAACATGACCCTAATTTCTCAGCTTGTTTCTGGTTTTTTTTCCTTATACTGGCAGTTACTCACGTCCTTACTGCAAAGCTTCTTGATCACATCACTTTATTGAGCGTCTGAATGTGTGAGCTTCGATGCAATTGAGTTGAATATACATATGTATGTACGTACATTAAAGTGCAGTTTGTCAATATTTTCTACTGTTAAAATCTCTCTCTACGTAGCACAACTATAGTTTTTGCTTTTGGTTTGATTAGGGGAAACTTTTACCCTTATACGAAACTCTCCCACTTAAGAAACCAAACTAATAATTTTATCGTACAAGTAATAATAATAAAAGTTTTAAATAGAAAAGAATCAAATAGAATTTCGCACCTTCTGAGAAAAAGAACTAAAAACTAACTGAATTCATTCATAAGTTTAAGAAATGAATGTGAACATGATTGTTTAAACGATATGAAAACAAAAAATATGAAAATCTAAAAAAAAAAGTTATTTTGCTTAATTTTATGCACCACAATTTAAAGAGATTTCAAAAAATTGGAACAAATGCAGAACAGCTGCCAAGCTCAGATTTTTTTTTCTTTTTTTTACCGTTATAACCGGAAGTGGCCATGTTTTTTCGGGGGCTGGTCAGCCATCTTGGATTTATGAACGTTTGAAGGTCAAATAAATGGTACTAATAAAAGGCACTTATCTCATAGACTAAGTGAGCTAGCGGAACTAACGAAGTACTATTGGAAAGGTATTTTTAATATCTTTCATTTATGTAATATAAATTTTTGGCCATAAGAAGTCAGTTAAGGAGTTATATTGATTTTTAGAAAAATGTGACAAGTTGACCTCGAAATAACAATTTTTTTCTTCAAAACGGACACATTAAGGTATAAAACAAATTATAGTTATGTATAGCTTGTTCTTTTACCTTTAAAATGGTGTATAATATGATATATTTACTATTTTATTACATTAATTTAGCTTTACTTTTCAAAATTTCAATTATAATACAATTTTGCCTGCGCCGCTCTAATGGAAAACATTTGAAATTAAAAAATTTTTATGAAAAATCGCGTGAAATTTTTTTGTTAAGTTAGAGCGCCGCAGACAAAAAATTTGTATTAAAAATCGCGCGATTTTTCATAACAATTTTTTAATTTCCAATGTTTTTTCTGTGTTTACACTTGTTTGTTTACAGAAAAGTAAAGCTAAAGTAATGTAATACAATAGTAAGTATATCATATTATATACCATTTTAAAGGTAAAAGAACAGGCTATACATAACTGTAATTTGTCTCATACCTTAATGTGTCCGTTTGGAAGAAAAAAATTGTTGTTTCAAGGTCAACTTGTCACATTTTTCTAAAAATCAATATAACTCCTTCACAGCCAAGTTATGGACAAAAATGTGTATTACATAAATGAAAGGTATTAAAAATACCTTTCCAACAGTACTTCGTTACTTCCCCTACCTCTCTTAGTTTATGAGACAACTGACTTTTATTAAACCATTTCTTTGTCCTTCAAACGGTCATAAATCCAAGATGGCTGACCAGCCCCCCGATAAAAATCAGCCACTTCCGCTCCTGATGGTCCCAACTAACGGTAAAAAAAGATGAACAAAATCTGAGTTTGGCAGCTATTCTGCATTTATGCCAAAAAATTATTTTAAATTTTAGTTTATATTACAGTTACATTATTTGATTTAAATGAATTGTTAAATTAAAAATTAATGAGATTAGATATAACGTCAGTTTCTTGAGAATTGAGTGCTGATTTCAACAACGACCCAGTTGTTCGAAAAATTCACAATAAAATATACTTTAAGTTTTGTTTCAAAAAGCCACCTTTTCACCGTACTGTACAATTATCTGAAAAGAACGTCAAACTATCTGCTTCAAATGCAAGAATTTGTTTTTGTTTGAAAATAAATAATTTTTAACTGCTGTAAATGAAAAATGTTAAAACTGCTGTTTGTCAAATACGCAATAAACAAAATAAATTTAAATTTTTCTCAGGACATGTCCAGCACAGAAGCAACCACACAAAAAAAATTTTTCGATAAACTTGGAAAGGGGAGGGTAGATAAAACCAAAAGAACTCGTATCCGTGCTGGTAAGTCCGCTTACCAGAAATTTAAGAACATTACAAATTCGAAACGGCAACAGAAGAAACATACAATAAAAGGTGAAAGTAATATAAAATCCCAAAAAAAACAACGCTCCGCTATTAAAATGGGAACGAAAATTAAAAACGACGAAAAGGTGGCTGTTGAAGCAACGCCACCGCAAGTTGTAACTGAATGTGAAGCATTGAGACGAAAGCGTAAGATTTCGAGCGAAGGTACACTGGATCTAGAAAACTCCGAAGGCTCCGAAGATCCAAGCCCAATGAAGAAATTCAAAGAAAGCGAGACGGACCCATCCAAGGAAAATGCTAATGGAACTCTCGACAATCCTCAAGAAAAAACAGAAAACGAAGAACATGTACCCGGAGAGGAAAAGGAGAAGCAAATGCCACCGGTAGTAATTGTTGATGATGGTGAGAGGCCAAGTACATCGAAAGCAGCAAACGCAGCACTGGCAGCCGCTGCTCGAAAAGAAAAGAGAGCTGCAAACAGACAGTCGAGAAGCTTTCGGAAGAAAATTAAACGAACTGACATACCAATAGATGATCCGTCCACAGACTGCGATGGTTCGACGACTTCATCCCCGACGGACAAAGAAAAGTCTTTAAGCAAGAAGCTATCGTTAGTTATATCTAATTTGTATTTAAACGCCACCGAACGTTTGAAGCTGGACTTTCCACCTCGTTGTGCCCGCGATTTGGAACACTGCCACCAAAAGCATTACCGGGCATCATTGCCACCAGCGCCCAGTCACACACAGTCCAACAATTTGCGGTGCGCACTGCAGCAGCAGCGCTACTTGTCATTCATCAACTGCTCGTACAATATGTGCCATCGCGGCGAGTATCCCGGCGAAGGGATATTCACGAAGATAATCGAGTTGGTGTTGGCAAGTTGAAATTTTCCTGTTTTCAATATCAAGAAATACGAATTGAATTGGCTTTAACACATTCTTTCCTTCCAGAGTTTGAACACCAAGTGCTTTAACAATTCCGTTGCTTATTTACTCAATAAATTCGTTGGACTCTTTCGCTTTATTGTGCGAAAGTTCCCACCGTGTTGGCTATCGCTGCGCCAGTTCTACATCAATTTGTTCGAGTCGCCGTTGGACGCAATGAAAATCTCTATAAAAAACAAACAACCGTTTAATGCCAGAGGGTTGTTTGAAATTCTAATTGAACTTCTAGAAAAGAACTTGGAGCTGTGCTCCCCTGCCGATCTTCAAAGTAATGATGTTGAGGTTAACCCAGTGCCAGAAGTACCGGATATGTCAGGTGTTCCTGCAGCCGTACCGGAAGTACCGGATACTTCAGAAATCCCTTCACAACCACCACCACCACAAACACAGTTACCAACAGACCCACAGTTAACACAACCATTTTTACCACATTTACCATTAGAGTCTCCACCGCAGACACCGCCACCGCCACAGGCAGCGCCACCATCACCGAAACCGGCAATGGAACCGGCAACGGCACCGTCACTGGCGCATTTGAACAACGACAACTCTGAGGCCAGCGAGTGCCTAAATATTTGGGAGTGGGAAGCAAAAGAGAATCGCTTGCAGACGTTTGAAGCCCTCCAGTCGCCACAGATACGTTTGGATCGACTCTACATTTCGCTGAAGTTATTGTTACAGATTCTTGAAAACGATATGGTTATGTGGATTTTACAGCATCACACACGTGCTAGGGATTGGATTTTCAGCGAAACGGGCCGGCCGCTCACTGTGCTTATTTTTGCCATGTCCAAATATTCACGTTCTACTCAAATCGTGAAGAAACTCTTCGAGCTTTATGCTGTCAGCACAAAGAAGCGCGCCAAGCGTTTACATCTGTGTATTTTGGAGGTTTGTTCACCTTATTCAGTTCAAAGGATTTCATTTATTTGTTCTGCCTTCAACAGCGTCTTATCAGTTTGGTGATGGTGGTCAGCAACATCGCTGACTTGAAGCATTCCGCAGCTGGCGTAAGTTATACCACTTTGAGTGACGAAACCAAAACTATGATACACGAATTCTTCAAAACTTTTAAATGTAAGTATTGTGAGCTTCGTAATCGCAGTTTAAACAATCGTCTCTCGTTTAGCCCACAACCCATCGAGCGTGTCCAGCTACATCGAGACTATTAAGCTGCTGCGCATTCCCTACGTACGTTACGAATTCATCGACTGTTTTCTGCAGCTCTTCCACTTCTCGCGCTCTGAGCCGATGTCACCGAAGAAAATCGCCAACGACATCTTCAAAAAGCGCTGGATCAAATATAAAACACGGGCTGAGATGCCAGACGGCGACGACGAACATCTGACACGTGAACAGTACCTCCAACTGCTACTCTTATCACTGCAAGCCTACTGCGACTGGCATGGCACCAAAGAATTCTTTTTGCTACTAATCAAAAATAAGCAAATCAAAACCATGAAAACAATCACCAGCACCATGCAACGCAGCGTCGTGAAAGATGGCGATTCATTTAAGCTGCCGTCAACGAGTGACGAACTCAAGCAGCAGGAGAAGCTGCCCATGAAGGAAGGGATACAAATACCGAAAATCGACTTACCGCTCGTTGACATCTGCATCGACGCCGAATTAATTTTAAAATATCGCACAGACTTGAAGTGCCTGACGATTCTAAATGAAGTGGTGAATAAAATGCCATCAGATCCGAAGGAGTCGGAGACCGAGGTGGCAAGTGTAGATTTCACAGCTTGGCGCACGTATCTCTCCGACTATGAGACCACTAAATAAATCGAGAATTAATCTTGGTGAGCAGCTGCTGGTCCAAACGTATAAATCCTCAAAGGCTTTATATTCTTTCGGTTACTTACATCCAGCTGTTGTACTTATAAATCTTAAGACTCTTTTGACCATCCAGCTTCATGATAAATATTTTTTGCTGATGCAAATTTGTTTAGTCCCCACTTTGTTGAAAACTTTGTGAAACCTCCAAATGTCATTAGTGAAACTTTTTGTCATTTATTATCTGTATGTTTATGTGAATTATGCATCTAAATTTACGATATGCAATGTAATTATTGAAAGCTTCAGGCCATGTAAGAATCTTGTCGGAGGACTAAGGGTATTAAATAAAATTTGGAAAATTAATCTGTTGTACATTTGCGAGAAGAAGGCATCCTTCACCAATATTCCGTTTGTAATTTGAAAACAATGCGGGTCTCATTAAGTGAATTGCACCTTAATTTCAAAACAAGAACACATTTTCGTATTTACACACATTTCTTAAAAACGTTTTTTATTGACTTTGCCTGCACAAATTTGATCAAGTTTGTTTTTCAATTCGCTTGATGTTCCATGTTTGAAACAATACAATTATTTCAACTATTGATTAATTTATTATTTATATAAATGATTATTACATCAAATGATCGTTTCTCTTTTGCTTAATAAATTCGTTTTGAAAAATCATATACAACTTAACTACTACAATGAATGCTTTATATTTATACCTGCACCTATTTGTTTATATTAATACGCTCAAAGTACTGTCAGTATATAATCACTTGCTTAGCCAATAGTTTATATATAGTATATGGTATAGTATATTAACAGGCTTTTTAGTGTTTATTAATTGTTTTTAAACAATGACCAAAACATGACCCTAATTTCTCAGCTTGTGGTGAACTTCAATGCATTTTATGCTGTATTTAATTCCTATAATTTTGCAACAATTACTTTTACAATTGAGTTGAATATGCGTACATTTAAGTGCAGTTTGTCAATATTTTCTACTGTTAAAATCTCTCTCTACGTAGCACAACTATAGTTTTTGCTTTTGGTTTGATTAGGGGAAACTTTTACGGTATTTTTATAGTATAATTTGCCTCTACAAAATATGATTACTTTTATTTGAAGTCATTTTTTCAACATTTAATTACACGTTTATACAAACTACTTATGCTAATGAATTACGTCTTTTAATATGTATGTTTGTATATATGTATATTATACCACTTAAGTGTCTAGAAGCATTTCCCACACATATTACAATGAACATAAACTGAGAAAGATCTACCTCGCTGGACGTCCTGAATTTCGACATTTTATTCTTCAATCAATATTAAAATGTTTTTATACGTATACAAAAGCTTTCCCACTTAAGAAACCAAACTATAAATTTTATCGTACAAGTAATAATAATAAAAGTTTTAAATAGAAAAGAATGAAATAGAATTTCGCACCTTCTGAGAAAAATAACTAAAAACTAACTGAATTCATTCATAAGTTTAAGAAATGAATGTTAACATGTTTGTTTAAGCGATATGAAAACAAAAAACATTTTGCTTAATTTTATTCACCACAATTTAAATAAAATTAAAAGGATATTGAATTAAAAGCATTAACTGTTATAACTTGCTGTTAGTTTCTCCAAGATTTTCATCGTTCTTACTGTGGGTAAGCAGTTCAAGTGTTAAATTAGGTTCCTAACAACTAATTCGGAAGATCTGACATGAAGAATCCAGGTTTTGGTCTTTGAAAACAACGAAACTTTCAGGAAAAATTCAAGGAGATTCGAGGGGGGGGGGGCAACTATCGGGGTCGGTCGAAGTGGCTAGTTGTATATGCGGAATATTTCTAACCGGCCCCGGGTGGCAGAAATTCATGCTACGCCACTGATAGAATCCAATTATCATTAGGCTTTAGTAAATCTTTAGTCAGTGAAAAATCGCATTTACTTCATTGACTGTTAATAGGCAGAGGAAATTAACTGAAATCCCGTGCTTTCTAAAAACCATCTGTCTTTACTGTTGATTCCCTCAAAATAACTGACTGTAAATAATAATTTTTATGTTTTCATGATTTTAATACATAACTTCTGACGATGACGCAGCAAAATGCGTATTCTGTGGATATGAGTACAGCTTTTTTGATTTACGGAAATACCTCTTGTGTTGTAATAAAGAAAAACAAACCAGATGCTTCAAGGCTTATATTCGCTCCTCCTCCTGTAGAGCGTATTTTCAGCATTCTCTTTAAGCATTCTTGTTTTCGCAACAGTTTTGATACTAAACATTCTTCATAATGTAGTCTAATCACTAATGAAGCAATACTTCATTATATAACCGCTTCGATATAACCGGTATATCTCAATGACAATATAGAGTTTGAAGGTTCTCAAAGTGTGTAAACTGAAATTGAGCAAAGTTCGTCATTCGTCATACTCGAATAACTCAATCTTAATTTCTAGAGTTACTCTCTATTCCAAATTTTATTTTCTTAAACCTAAGCTTTGTATCAACAATTACTACAATTAGTTTCCGTTTAAAGACTTTTGTTAAAGTTGGCTTTTTGTTTATTCAATTTTAGGTCTACGTTATTTCTAAAGAAAAGCATTGAAAAACTTAAAGAAAATCATGATTTTGAGCTCTTCTTCCTTCAATACATGTGTAAAAATGTCTTAAAATAAAATTGCAGAAAGTTTTCTATATTTAATTTTTCTATTGTAAATACAAGCACGTTTAATCTGTTTAATTTTTAATCTAGTTAATTTCGTGAATACCTGCTTTTTTAAAATTTCATTTTTACATGTTATTCACCAGTCAATATTTAGTTATTTTTGTTGGGTCTTTTAATCTATTTTGATCATGTCGTTTTCTACCTTTTGAAAATTTCGTATACGTTATACACACGAATATACACATTCGTACATCCTTAAAACACTTGAAAATAAAAATTATTCAATTTTAATATCAACCTCAAAGTTTGGAAGAAATTAAAAACGGACATTTGTGAAATAACTCTATAAATTTAGTAACGAAAATGAAAGTTCTGAAAATGTGGTTAGCAAAAATGAGTTGATGAATGAATAAATACAAAAAAATGCTGACTGCTGAAAGGAATTTTTGTGGAAAATCTTATCGATCGACTTATTTATGGAAAAAGAAAAAATCTAAATTAAATACTTAAAAACTATACTTATTAGACTTAATATTACGTCGTTCTTGAACTGGCTTCGAATTATCCCATAAACAATAAAAAAAAGGATTTAATAGAACCGATTAAACGGTTTCCCCTTCTCACGGGTAAACCGTTGATCGCAGATCGATGCGATACGTTAACCCCCCGATACGTTTGAACGATCACCCTCCAAAGCTTGTTCAAAAAGTTAATAAAATCAAACAAAACATATGTATAATCATTTCACTAATATAATTACAAACATGATAATCAATGTTTCCACAACTTTATTTCAATTATTGCTTCTGTGAGTTTCCGAATTTTTTCTGTGCTTTGTGAGAGCTTTACATCTTTAAGATCTTCTAGTCCTGAATTAGACACACGTTAAAAATTGAATACTGAGTCTCTTATTTAAACTTTAGCATTGATTCAGTAAGTATTCAAAAAAATGCAGATTTCTAAAATAAGAAAGCACAAGATAGATGCTTGAATCGCAAACAAATTAGAAACAAGAAAAAAAACCACAAATAGAAATCAGTCCGGTTGCCCCAAGCCTTCAAACGTAAACATCCTAAAAGCTATACCAACCAAGAGAAAATTAAAAACGCATATATTAAGTCTTCATGTTGTAATTTTCACAATACATTTTTGAACGGATGTTTTTCATAACAAAACTACAGATTCTATCAACTATATTTTCCACAACTGTATTTTGCATGTAACCGAAACAAGTTACAGTGCTTGCAGTTCAGTGTTACTCTAGTAAAATAATGATAAATCAAGCAATATAAAAGTAATAGAAGTTTTGCTACAGAATACAATAGATACATTTTCAAGTTATACAAATACACTGCGTACATTAATGACTAATTACAAATGTGGTTGTATTTACTCATTTTGCTTCTATATAAAGGAGGCTAGCTTGTATTCTGATCAAGTTAGGCGTAAATACAAAGCAGTTTCATAGCTAACGCATTTCTCTCAAAGACTCGCCATTAGTTTCAGTTGCAGCGTTCGCCGCGAATATTTCGGCTGTTAAAGGCTTTTAGAAAGTCCCCAGCGCCCTTAAGTACAGCGATGGCAAGCCAACGTTTTAATTGTTGCATTGCAAAGTGTTAAATTAAGCCGGAAGATTATTTAATTAAAACTAAATTAATGCTAATAGTTTCATGAAATTTGCATTATTTTATACAATTTAAAAAATTATATTAAAACTTTCTCCTCATTTTTAGAGTCAAGAAAAGTGATTTTCTTTGCAGAACTTAATAACTACTAGAGACGTTGGTAAAGTAATTCAGAATTCGAATAAAACCTTAGGTTAGGAAAATGTTAGCATTCTAGAGTTTATAAATTACGATAACATTTTGCTGCCGCTTGGTCGTTTGTCCTACTAGTCAAAAACTATTCCATTAAATGTAGAATCTACAATTCTATTCAGTTTCCGGATAGAGACGAAACTAGTGAGGAATTGGACAGCTAGACGCTGAATGAATTAAATGGGTATACTACGAGTACTAAATGCTTAAATCAAATTCGCAGTACTACTTGCAGCAACAGTAATAATTAAATAATTAAAACTAATGCCGAAATTAATAAAGGTATGGTAAACATCAGCAACATTAGCATTTGTCTTACAAATTGCGTTTGCCTGCTTCCGTATATAACTTAAAACTAATTAATTGTTTGCCTTAACATTTCAGTGTTATTATTTTTCATGGTTTTTGTATTCCTTCCATGAATTCATCCACAACAGCATCAAATAAACAATTAAGAACAACAAGATTACTACGTTAGTGCTACCTTACTCTACTTTAATCGCTTGGCAGCAGCTTCCCTCTTCTTGGCCGCATCCTCCGCCTCGTCTTCTTTCACTATGTACTCGAACAGCAGCTCGTAGGCTTCTCATCCCTCGGCTACAAATTCATTTTGGGTCTCAATTTTAATGACACCTCCTTGTTGTTGTTGTTGTTGTTGTTGCTGCTGCTGTTGCTGCAAATCTGCTTGCGTTGTTTGAGTCTGTTGTGTAGTTAATCGATGCTGCTGCTGTTGTTGTGTGTTGCTATTGTTATGGTGATGGTTGCTGATGGCAGCATGGTGTAGCCGTCCAACAACAATGCCTCCCATTGTCACTAGACTGCCATCAGCGGTGACGGTGCCGCCCACCAACTGTGCATTGATGTTACTTAGCTGCACGTTTGACAGTTCACCGATTGTGGTGAGATTGAAGTGTTCAATACCACCAGAACCGCCGCCTGCACCGCCTATCACCGCTGCTGCCGTTGTTGCTACAGCATTATTACTATTATTGTTGTTGTTGTTGTTATTGTTGTTGCTATGGGCGGCTGCAGTTGCTGCTAAAACTTGAGCGTGATCACCACCGGCGGTTGTGTGATTGCCGCTCGCAATAACAATATCTTCTAGTCACCCCTCATCCTCTTCGGTCTTGATTTTCATGGGCAAGTAAACCTTGTCCATCACATGGATCTTTATATGATTGTTGAGTGTGCTGGACTGGCGAAATTGTTTTTTGCAGACGGCGCATTCGAATGGTTTTTCACCTGAAATGATTTGGAAAAATTGATCATTAACCATGCTGAGAGATCGCATTTGATAGAGAGATGTAGAAATATTTTTGAAATATTCGAATATTGACTGGTACATTGCTCACCTGTATGAATTTTTAAATGATTCGTCAAAGTGCTCAGTTGACGAAAGTTCTTCGGGCAGAAGGTGCACGTAAACGGCTTCTCACCAGTGTGGATCTTCATGTGGTTAGTGAGCGTGGACGATTGACGAAATGTTTTATCACAAATATTGCATTTGTACGGTTTCTCGCCAGTGTGTATCTTAACGTGATTAGTCAGCGTACTCAGCTGGCGAAATCGACGTTCGCAGACGTTGCATTGGAAGGGTTTTTCCGGACCGCCGCCTGTTTGATGGCCGTTACGGTCGCCGCCGTAGTGATCCTCGGACAATGCCGGACTAGTGCTGGCCGTAACTACGAGGTGCGCCAGCGGATGCTGTTGCAACATTGTGTGATGATGGCCAGGTTGGTGTTGTTGCTGATTGGCTTCGGCAGCCGCGGCAGCTTGTGCGGCAGCTTGAGCCGCTGCCATGGCGGCAGCTTGTGCAGCTGCATGCGCTTCGGCACTGGCAGCGGTCAGATGGACATTGAAAGGTAGCTGAATTTCCGTGGTATGAGTCTGTTGCTGCTGTTGTTGTTGCTGCTGCTGCTGTTGTTGATGTTGCTGTTGTTGCTGCTGCTGTTGTTGTTGCTGTTGTTGTTGTTGCTGCTGCTGCTGCTGCTGTTGTTGTTGCTGCTGTTGTTGTTGTTGTTGCTGCTGCTGCTGTTGTGCACTTACAGCAGCGGCAGCACTAGCTTCATTAGCATTATTAGGGGAGGCAGCAACGATGACTATTTCGCAATTAGCCATGGCTGCAGCAGCATGAGCATGTTGTAAACTCTTAATATGCATTTGATCAGATTTCAAACGTTGTTCCAACGAGATCTTCTTGAATGTTTACCGGTATGAGATTGCTTTGCAAGTATTAATGCAAGTAATTACTTTAATAAGAATAGTGTGGACAAGGTGTGAGTTGTAACGTTCTTACAACATGGTCAACACTGGAGATAATTGTAAATATATAGCCTGCCGAGAGAACAAAAATTACTAGAAAAATACTTACAATTTAATAGAAATTCTTATATACATATATGTATATACAACACAATTTAAAAAGACGTTTATAACTGCAAGTCGTTAGAGGGTAGATTAATAAAGAATTATAAATTAAATATGATTATGTATTATGTTTGTATTGAATCTGTTAGAAAACAAGCTTATAATCAATGAGAACATATTTTCTTGAGAGCGGAAGACACCTAAATGAAAATATCAATAAGATATTGACTTTTGATCAATATCTTCTATACGTTCGTTTAATTCAGAATATAATAATAATTCAGAATTCTTTGAACTGAAAAGCAATTATTAAAGAAATGCAACATAGTTTTAATGAATAGTTAATAGTTTTTCATCCGGAAAATTTCCTTTAAATGCAGTTTAATTTTAACATAACATGATATTATTTCCTTTACCGAACATTGATTGGATGTACAATTTAAGTTTTGCACGCAATCAAAAATATCGGATTCGGATAGATTCAGTTACATATTCACAGAAGTAATCGAAATAACATGGGGTCATCTTTAAAACTCTTTACACTCTGATAATGCAATAAATTAGGGAGCCTTGTTAAAATCAAGGATTCCTTAATTTAACCAACTGGACAATTTGTTGTTGTCTGTGAGGTAGAAAGTGCTGCTGCTGCGACCAAAGATGTAACAATTTCTTTTGCATAATTATCGCACAAATGTTTGAATATTATAGAACATTTGTACGTGTTGCGAAAACGAGGTTATTAAATTTGTCAATTAGATGGACTGACATCGAAGTAATATTGTGGTAACGAGGCGTCTATGCGAGGTGACATATTTAATAGTAACGTCTAGAGAAATTTTTCAGACCCGGAATGTTTTCAGTAAAGCTTTAAAAACGTGGTAGTTGCCAGCGTGTTTATGAAATGTGGTCTCTAAACCTATCTGTGTGCGTGTGTTACATGTGTTTTCAAAAGGCTATGTTGTAATACGCGCAAAACTTCTGAAAGCCATAATAAACACAAACGCATTCTAAGGACATTAAAGCGATTTGACTCTGTGTTGACCCCATTCGTCTTTAGGTTGATCGTGTTGTGTGGTTGGCGCTTGTAGTGTCCGATCAATTGCTTCCCCGCGCGGACAAACATCAGTGGCAACGACCACACTTTGAGGTTAGAAAAGGCAACGTTTTATGCAAACAGGCAACTGTGGCGCTGCGCTGCAAGAACTGACGGCCAAAGCGACTTAAAGACAGACACATTCAAAAACTCGGTACGTTTGCCGCACGCGTCGTTTTGACACGAATCGGTGTGCAGAAAATACCAACCACTTTCTATAATTTTTTTTTCTTCGCACTTTTATCCTCTCCATACTCCTTGCATATAATTTTCCTCATTACAGTATCAACTCATTAATTTCCGCACATTAAGGGAATTTTCACAGTTCTTCACCTTTGACCTACCTGCGGAGGCATCTAGTTTTCCTCGAAATGAGCTTCTCCCAAATCAAGTTTTCGCCTACTTTTCAATTCATATTTTCTCCGCTTGGCTTGCTCACACACTTGTTCATTGTATTCTATTTATTTTCATTTACTTTTCTTTTTAAATAATTGCATTGTTTTCTTCTGCACTCAAGTTAATCTTTGTTGTAAATTTATAAAAAATAAATTTCTTAATCGCCGTACAAAAAGTTACAAAATTTTCGCTTTTCGAAGAGCACACAAATTCTTTGACAGTTGTTGTTTGTTTAACGCTTGCGAAAAGAAAAGGAAGAAAAAAAGTCAACCCATATTGTAATAGATCACGGGAATATATGGCGTTGTTGTTGGAAGTGAATACTGTTGTCATTTGAGGTTGTATGCTGAATTTAAATCGGAGGCCGCAGCTGGAAATCAATTATAAAATCGTTTCTTTTCGGTTAAAAGAGCCGGTTTTTCGAAAGTCTTGCAAGTTTTTTGGAGTTCCATTACGTTGGTGGTTTCTGAATAATTACAGTTATTATTCGTTGAAAGTACAATTTCAAATCCTATCGAATCGTTTGCGCACAAAAAATTGTTGCTACGTTCATGCACGGTACAAATACAAGTTGACGTTTCATACTCGAGATTATGGAGATAATTTAGTTTGAAAAAAAAATGGTTTAGGTTGCTTTAAAAAATGGTTTTTTCTCTCTTATATGACCATTAAGCTACAAGATGGAATCTATCAACTTAAAAGACTATAATTTTTCCTTTTCAATGGTGTATAATATGTTGGGTTATCTCTTACAGTTTTGACCACAATTATTGAAAATTAGTCTTAAATGCATAAGATACCAACCAAAACCATTTTACTGCGTAGCCGCGTTAGACATACTAAGGGTTACAATAAAAAAACGAGGCCGTAAGTAATTGAGCTCAAAGTACTATTCTGCTGCTTAATGCTGTAAACACATAGAATGTAGCTCAGCTACAACAGTCTCAGCAAATTGTCAAAAATCTGCGCTGCTGAGACGCCGCAGAGAACAGAGGGTTTAATTTTTACAAAATTAAATCTGCAAAATCCATTCTAAAATAAAAACTAATAGATAAATAAAGCTTAATTTAATATAATTATCATATAAAAACTCACACAGTACGATTTTGCCTCTAAATATTAACTCAAATGTTAAATACCATGTAAACAATCATAAAGAGAAGGAGAACAAGAGCAGCGACAGCGACAAAATTGGAAAATTTTCCAAAATTGTCGCCGGCATTGGCAGAGGCAGCGGCTACACTTTATTTTTTTCTCGTTTTCCATAAGAGCCTGTGTAATTTTGACAAGATGCAGCTACATTGTCGCTGAGCTACATTCTATGTGTTTACAGCATAACCGTTGACATTTCAAAAATATACGCAGTGACAAATGACCACATTTTTTGGACAGTTTTGACCACATTTATTAATAATACGTGTGAAGTGCATATACCAATACATACATAAAGTATTTCTAGTGTAACTGAAATTTAAGCAAAAAATTAAGGTAACGATTTTGAATTCACATATCTTTACATTATTAATACAAAAAGGAAGCATAACGTATTATATACCATTGTAAAGATAAAACACTACTCTTCTACCACATTTACTTTTTGGAGTACCTTCATTATCCCATTTCCGAGAAAGATAATCCAATTTCAAGGGGAAAAGTCTACATTCACATAAAAGTACTCTTAACTTCTAAACTTTACGACTGTCAACAAAATTATGTATGATGTCTGTATGTAACTGTATCTTATCTGCTTTAGGTACTATTGACCTTTAATTGGATGATATTCTTCCACCTTCAACCGCACATAAATCGGAATATTGGGTTCAAATTCGATCAGTTACGTATGCTCATTTTGGGCAGTCTTTAACAATTCTTATCTTGCGGACGTATTCGTACTCATTCTTTACGTATGCAATCGTTTATTTTGGTTGAGGCTTAAGTAACAGGTTTACTTTATAGAGTAAGCGCAATGATAACTACAAGCGATAGCTACAATTCACAGTTATCAAAATTACATGGGTTCTTATGGGACCACTGAATTTAAAAAATTAAATTGTCCCATAGTACTTAATTGAGTGGCAGTGTGACCTCGGCATTTGTAGAAAGCGATCTTGTCGCTAGGGCCGTGTTTACGCTGCCGTGCATGCTTGGCAATTAGGACTTTTTTGTTGTTGATTTGTGAGTGTAGTTCTCTCTTTTATACAAAAACAAACAAGGCTGTGGGTCAAATTCTCAACGAGTTTGCACGCTAGCGTAACAACGGCCTCACGCAAGTGCTCAACCCATACTTGCTATTTTCAAAAATAAATATTTTTTCCACCATCAAAAGCAAACCATCTACTGCATTGTATGGTAGCGTAACCACGGCCTTACAGCCTACAAACAGCTTTCAACATCCCTGGAATATTCAAAAAGGAATTTTTATATTTCGTGGAAGCACTGCAATATTCACGAAAATGTTTTGTACTTACGTTCCATTGGGTTTTAAAATTTTTTCTTTTGCAAAATGCTGCACCGATCTTCCGATGAAATAGATACGATTAGATAGCCCCTACTTTCTCAAAATGAAGAAAATTATATGGGCTAATTATAGATTTTTCTTAAGAGTAAATTATTAAATGCGAGAAAAAAGTAATAAAAAACCGTTTCTCTCCAAAAGTATTAGTTTTTCGACAAAATTGTACTTACTTAAATGAAGAGTATTAAAAATTTTTTTTATAACGGTACCCATTCTATCCGGCTAACTTATAATAGTTAATAGTTTCGGAGATATAGCATTAAGAAATTAACTTTTCGACGAACTATAACTCGATAACTATGCGACAGAAAAAGAGGTTTGTAATCAGCATCAAAAACTACATTAACAACAACAGCACTTGGAGTGATTCCTCAAAAGTACAGTTGTTCCGAGAACGTTTGCTTTTTATCCACAGCGTATAATCTATTCCAATTTTTTAAATGTTTTGTAACGCCTGGGAGAAAACGTGGCATTTATAGAAAAATATATATTGTTGATCGACGTCATCTCCCGACTCATTTTGTATCAGGAAAACACAAAATCGGAACGTTTAGGTAACTTATGGGCTGATTCCAATGCTATATAATACTTTGAAGTTGTTGTCAACTGCCATATTAACTGAAAAAATTTGTTGCCATGCAACCTTGTTGCCATGCATGAGGAGCCATTTTTTACGACCAGCTAAGGCCGAAGGTAGCACGATTGCTTGCATGGACTTTACCATTCGATTCTTTTACATATTAGTCAATTCTATATAAATTTTGCAACTACTACTAACTTCGCAAAACACACAGCTGTTTTGTGGTGATATAATTATTTAAAACAAAATCGTGTATTCGTTGTATTCTTATCCATTTTCTGATATTCTGGAGTTTACGTTATTAGATTTTTGTGGTTTTGAAACCTTATTGGATTATTAATGGAATTGAACTACTAGGTGAAACTAAAGGTACGTTAATTTAATAGACCAAGGTACTGCTTAGGCTTACTAACATGTATTTACTGAAAGGCACACTAGTTGAACCTTTAAGTTTCTAATACCTTCTCGAAAAATCAATGTTCTAAGGTACGTAGTTCCCGACAGCATCTTTAAAATGTAATTTATATGATTTATTTTTTTGTTTTATGAACATAAAGTCGTATAAAAAGTGCAAAACTAGAATTTTACAAACAAGCCGCAGTTTTATAACATTGTATAGTTCACGACACCATCTTTGAAATGTGATTAATATCATTTATTGTTTTATTTTAAAAACATAAAGTCGTATAAAAAGTGCAAAATTAGAATTTCAAAATCAAGCCGCAGTTTTATAAAATTGTGCACACTTTCGTAGTGTTGCTGCTGCTGTTTATTTGATCATGATTCTGTGGAATTTCTTCTACCGGCGTGTTGCGATGTAGACCATCTGGAAAGCGTTAATTTTGGTAGAACAAATGTGCTAAAATCTGCCCGTTACTGCGACTCACCTTCGACGCGGACATCTTTCTCGCTTCTGCAAGATATGCCCTTGCTCTTGGACCGTATGTCACTGAAGAATTGACGTACTTTGCCCTTTTTCTTCTCTTTTTGCTCTTCTACCTGTTGTAGCTCCTGATTGTCACTAGCACAGGTCTGCATAGCTTCGTCTACCAAATCAGTGTCTAATGGGTTAGGGTTTTCCTCAACTGTATTTCCGTTGTCAAAGGGGTTGCCAGATGAAGTGTGGGTCGAACTGACTGACGCTGTAGTGCGTTCATCTTCGTCAACCATCGGGCCCTCCTTCCCTCCTGCTTTGAAAGAGGATTTTGATGCATCTGCCTCGATGCCATCTCCTTCATCTGGCTCAACTTTATTCAAACGTTTGCCAGACGATGTATAAAATAATGGAGATAGATTTTCCTGAGCATTCTGTATTTCATGTGGTATCTTCGAAGTCATTGAGCTCACCGCCAACTTAGTGTCGCTGTCTACTGTGGTCATTGCTTTGCCTATGGATTCCTTGGCATCGTTGGCTGCATCGATTGTTTTGCTGCTTAGGGTATTCATTATTTCACCCAAGTCAGTTGCGGCTTTCTTTGCATTGTCGCCAGCTGTGTTGACGGCATCGTCAAGAGCAACTGCTGCTGCTTTCTTTATATTCTCTCCAACAATATCGATAGTATTGTTCGCACCTGCAGCTGTTTTTTGGGCTGCTGATTGTTCGTACTTCTTGTCTATATCCTCCACCATTCTATCGGATGTGTCTCGAATTTCTGCCTCAGCTGTTTTCTGGAGTTCAACTGTTTCCTTCGCTATTTCGTCTATTTCTTTTCCCACTTTTTGAATCACACCATTCCCTTTTTTTCCCAGTTCTTCAGTGACTTCGTTAAGTCCACTTTCAATGCTGATGTTGTCGGCTGACATCTTTGTCGCTACTTTTGGCGTTACGTCTACCCCATTGTTTATGAAACGTATCTCGTTAACTGTTTGGTCGAGCTCATCAGTGAACGTTTGTATTTCTACGGTTAGTTCTTCGTCTTCTTCGAAGGGTGGCGTCGGGACTCTTATATGGGCATTAAAATCTGCAAAAGACACAACAAAAAAATTTTCAAAATATCTTATTTATATGAAAAACATCGTACCATTTTTTTCCTTGTCATCGTTGGCATCTTCGGTAATGTCCTCTAAGCTTACATGCAGTGCTGGCGTTGTATTCTCGATGGCATCGTGCTCCATGGCGGCCTCGTAACTAAAGTTGCGTATCGTTTTTTTTGCGGTTTGTGGAGTGTTGGGACCGCTGCTATCGGGGTAGGGAGTGAGTGGACGAGTTATTTTCTCATTCGAGCCGTCTTGATTTCTATTGAGCTTCTGCTCATCGAATTCAATGGAATTTGTTGATTTGCGCGACTTCAAAGATTCAGTTGGGGATCCGGAGTTGGTTTTTGTGTTGTTATTTTTCTCATCTTCAGTTATCATATTTATGGTACTTGATTTAGTGTCCGCTTCACGGTCTGTTTCTTGCACTGTGTTATTTTCATATTTTTGTGCTTCGTCGGTCTCTTTCTCGGTTTTAAGATGCTCGTCATCCTTCTGATTATGAGTTACGTTTTTGTCACCGCTGTCGGGATTCTCTAGTAAAATTTCCTCATTAGTTAAATCATTTATCATTATTTGTTCGTTGTTATCGTAAATCGCCCCTGCTTCTTCTTGTGTTGGTGTATTCGGCTTCGGTGTTTCTTTATTTTCCTCATTGTCTATATGTTCCTTGTCGCCTTCGTCCCATTCTAGTTTATCATCTAATATATGTTCTTCAATCGTAAATTTATGGCCACTGCAACCTCTGATGTTTCCATTTGTGCCTGGAATTACAAACGTACGACTCATATATCGATGTTCTCCAGCTGTTCCCACCGTGGCTGACAGTGTTGATGATCTCGGTATACCATGCACTAGGATGTGCTGATTTCCCACAGCCATGTCAAGTAAACGTAGGTTTTTAAATTTGGAAATTTCTCGGAAAGTCCTCATATGATGACCGCTCTCCGAGAAGGTCGTGTAGAACTTATTCGCCTTGGTCAGCACAGTATAGAATGAGGAGCCTCTTAGTAGCTTCCAAATTGGTCCATTTTCTTCGCTGTCGTAGTCATAGAGGCGTTGGAAAATCAAGCTGTTGCTACGTACCGCTTCGTAGCTGCGATATATGTTGCCTGTATTGGTCACTATGTATATTTCACTCGCCATGGAGATGTGCATGAAAATTATTTCTTCGCTTGGTAAGAGGTTCTTCTGTAACTCTATGAATTGTGTGAAGACGAATTCCTTCAGTTTGCCGGTGAGATAGAGAGTTCCATTTTTTGTCAATACCAATGTGGTTTCGGGACCACAGGTAAACTGTTGAATGGTCGTATCGAGAACTATTTCTAGCGGTCCGTAATTGCCATTAGCGCCAGCCTTTGCCAGTTGATGGTTTGTATTGGAGCCCCAACCGATTAAGCGACCGGAAGCTATGTAATGTTAAAAAAATATATGAAGCAGGAAAATGTTTATAAAAGCTAAAAGAGAGTTTCGATGGAACAAATAGTTTAATGGCCGAGAGCAGTTACAGAGCCCAAGTCCTAAGAATAATTTCTAGCTAAACACATTTTTGCAGTTAAAAGCTAAACGTTTATTAAGGCACTGCTTATACACAAAAGTTTATTACAGGCACAAAAGGTCATTATATGCATAATTCAAATCTATTCGTGGAAATGTGTTATTAAATAGTTTTTGTACATTTAAAGTATATAAATATATACCAAGATATATATATTTATGAATTCGATATGCGAAGAAATTTCTCTCTTGTCGTAAAGTCGGATTCATAATTTCAATGTAAAGAATTATATGGTACATTTCAATCAAATGTAAATTTACGATATCATTCGTATTTGTAGTAAACAAATTAAAATCAAATTGGTTAAAGATTGAATGAATATGTTTGCGATTTGTAAGAAAATCACACATTAAAATCGAGTATGTTTATATTAAAACTCGGAACCATAAATGCTCCTGGGACAAATGGACAAGCTGAAGACTAAGCCATCAGTTGAACTCAGTTTTTTTTATTAAGTTTTAGTTCCCTTTAGCTGTTAACATCTTGACTTTGGGGATCACGCATCCTTGTTAGCTTACTTCTGTCTTACTCTTTATGATATTGTAATATTATAGAAAAATTATATGTGGATTAGAATGCATTTTTGTAGTTTCCGCTTCCTGCTTACCAAATTATACAAATAAAAAAAAAGCTTGGGGAAACATATTGTGTAAATGATACTTTGTATAATTATTCCTAATCGTGAGCGAATTATTTTCCTTTGGAATTCGCGCTTCGGACTTATTTACGAATCAGTGTTGGTACCTTACTAAAGACCCAAGTTCATAAATGTACCGGAGCGAGTTCATAGGTAACAGATAGAAGTCGAACAATCTTCAACTTTTCTGCCCGACGATCGCGATCTGTGGCTCGTTTCGTCTATTTTCCGAAATGCTACGCAAGCATACGAATAGATTTCGTATACAAAACATCGAAGAAGAACAGGTGATGACGAGTAGATCCATGCTATACGGTTCCTACGGAATACTACGTTCGTCAGAATGTTCCGTTCAAATTCAATCAGTTACTTATACTAATTTTGGGCAGTCTTTCACAATTCTTATCTTCCGGACGTATTCGTACTCATTCGTTACGTCTGTATTTGTCTATTTTGGTTGAGGCTTTACTCGAGTTACATTATGACTCGATTTGATGTCGTAATATTGTCATTATCTATTGTACAATTTCTTTAAGTGTGGTGAATCGAAAAAGATGTATTTGTTAATAGGGTTGATTTTCGCTTACTTTTCATCTGGTGAGTTTCGTACTTCCGTTTGAGTTTGAAAATAAACGTTTGATAGTTCAATAAAGTAAACGCTAAACATTTGTGATATTTAAAAATACACTTTAAGGAGGATCAAATGGGTCAGGTAAGTCTTCTCGTTTTTAACTAAAAAATTAACTAAAAAATATTAACAAAATTTATTTCCTTTTTAGAAAAGAATCACAACAGGCAGAATTTCGAAGACGCACAAAGGGAAACTGTTGGACCTAATGTAGGCCAATCGAGCTGTCGGTTGCGGTCAGTTTTTTGGGCCTGACGGCAACAAGAAGGCCGAGCAAATATGGTCAGAGAGTGGAAGCTCTCAACTTCTGAGAGTGGAAGCAATGAGGCGAGCAAAGAATCTATCATTCTATTCTACCATTCTATCATTCTTCCTACAGAAACGAGCCACTGGTGTAAAATTATGACAATTACAATATAACCAGGGATGAAGCAGAAAAGTAATTTGATGATGAAATGTTTTGGATTAAAAAAATCTAGGATTTTCATTCTGAAAGGCACATTTTTAAATCCATTACATATAAATTTAGTCACTTAATAATTAAGTACTTTAGTTCTAAGTATGGGATATTTTTTCTTCAAATGTATATCTGTATATCTGTACATATTGAACGGATGTTGAACGGATTCTATGAACTCGCAAAAAATTCTGTTCCATTGGCATGCGAAAGTTGTAATACATATTTTACACTTGCGGGCGGTGGCGGATTCTATGAACTTCCCCACTTAAGGCTGAAAACACACTGGATCAGTTAAAAAGTTTTATTCTGTGTGACGAAACAACAATAAATTATTTGTTATGAGGCGGCCATACAACAAAGCAAGCGAAACAAAACACTTGTTTTGTTTCAATGTGTTTTACGACAATATAGGTCTTTGCATATGGGAAATACACACCGAATGCAACAAACTTGCTTCAAACCAGCGCCGTTGTCGATAGTTGCGTACTATCTTGTAGCACAACCAACACTGCATACATCGAAAAAACAGAAAGAAAACAAGAACTCATGTTTCGTTGCCGACAGCTGGTCCTTTGGTTTTCAGCAACAAAATTTGGAGATTCCATTTATTTCCTTTGCAGTTTTGCATGTTATGGGCGGTGACAATTATTATATCTGAGGGAAGAAGCCCAATATATAATTATAAACTTGAGGATCATGCCAATGAAATAAAATTAGGAAATAGAGCATTGGGAAAAAGAAATAAAACGTTTCGTTGCCTTTCAAATCAATAACGTTTTGACTGACCCGGTGTGTTTTCAGTTTAAAGCTACTTGTTTACTTTATGGATTTATCAAGTGTCACCACCACCACGGACTTGGTTGTGTACCCTGCTATCAATATCCGCACCCTACCGTTTACAACAGATATATATACATATATATATATATATACATATATACATACATATGATTCTATGGTATGGTATGGAAGGGTATGCTGACCTCCTTAGAGATCTTACATAGACCGGACAGGATCTTCATGTTGCCAGCTTAGAGTCGTGCGAGTTTTTGAGTCAGTTTCCGAGCGTTGAGGCCCCTCTTTGGGTCAGACTACTGTACACCACTCTATAGTTCTATACTCACATGTCATTACTGCAAAGTGTTCATTTCCCGCCAAAACTGACACAAAGTTTTCCTCCTCCTCACTCCTGGACAACCAGCTGTCAAACTCTGTCAAGCGAAATGGTTTTCGAATTACGGAGCATTTGGTACCCGCCACTTCAGTTTCGACGAAGTCTTCCTTGTTATCATTAAAAATGTTGCGTCCACTGAAGAAGAGTTCATTAGAATCTACGGAAGAATTTGTATTGCCTTATTTGGAGGAATTTTTTGCTTTAATGTATTTTTTTTTTGGTCTCTCGCTTTATTGCGAGGTCGTTTCGCTGATTGTTTGACTTTGAATTGACTTACGTGTCAGTATGATCGCCCAATCGTTCCCAAAGGCAACGTCCGCAATTTTTAAGCCCAATGTTTTTAACGATTTAACGCAAGTCGGTTTCGTGACAACATCACCGATAACATTATTACCATTGTTGCGGTTTTTATTGTTGTTGCTGTTGTCAGTAACGTTGCTGCTACTGCTACCGCTGTCAATGTCGTGGCTCTCGATATTTTTATTGCTGTTCCATCCGATTCCCAACTGTCCATAATGATTTTCACCCCACACGAACAATCGTCCTGATTCTGAATTAGAATGGAATAAATTAGTGTTAACCGCTTTTCAACCCTCTTTCCAATTAATAATTTTTTTTTTTATTGCAACGCGACGAAATGCGTGTGTGTAGATGTTTGCTTGTTTTATAAAGATACGGACTATTTGGACCTTGAGTATACTTTTTGGGGCAATTATGACTACTTTTACCACTCGTACCAATTTTATTCGACGTTTCCTGGTTGGAGCTTTCTTAACTTAAAGGTAACTTAAATGCTTGCTTGGAGTGACCTCATTTCATCGTCTTGATATTGATTTTAATCTGATTTTATGTGGGACACTTACAATTCTATGCTTTTCGTACTTTTTAAGTTTTGGGTTTCAAAAAAAAAATTCAAAAATTCCTAGCTTATCTGGAATTTATAGGAAATACTGTAATTTAATAACTGTCTACGTCAACATAGACTATGTAATTTTTATGTGCATTATCGTTTAGACTTAATTAAAATTGAATGACAAATTAATGTTGCATGTATGGTTAAAATATCATAAAACTTAAATATATGTGCAACAAAAACTTTCTTGTATTCGTCGCTTTTTAATGTCTAATTGGAAGAAAATATCATCTTTCTTGCTTCAAACGAAATGGATTTAACATAGCAATTGGAAAGGTTTATTTATTTTAGGGTTTATTTTAGGGTATTTTAGGGAAAGGTTTTTTACATAGATAAAGGTTAAAATAATGGTTGTTAGTTATGGATATGATTCCTCTATAAATTTCAATTTAAACTAGTATAAAAACTAAAGTATAAAAATATTTTATAGTAATTAGTATATGGTATAAAAAACATAAAATATATTAAAAAACTATACTTAATTTAGTCCCTATTAACTGGGGGACTGGGGGAGAATTAGAAACTCTTTCTATGAAGGGCTATATATATGTTCTCGTTTATACCTTGAAACTTATCAGAGATTATTATCTAAATACATATTCTGTAATTTAGAACTTAATATAGCCGTTGAATTAACAAAGTGCTGACTAATTCCAATATATCTGAGATGAACCCTGATCTCACCGAGCAGACGATAAGATGGCCAGAAAAGAGTTAAATAGACCCAGTAGGTGATGAGGATCAGTGAAGTAGATCAAATCAATCAAATTAGAAACTTATAATACATTTAATTTCATCAGGTATCCTTTCCAAATCTTGTCGAATTTTTACTTCTCGCTTTGACAACTTGTTGGAATTTAATGTCTTTCTTTAACCTCTGAGAAGTATTTATTTAAACTTTCACTCTCTTGCGTTTTGTCGAAGTGATTTCAAGTTAAAATGAAATCAAAAGTTTCCATTCAATTTCATTAACTGGTTCAACAAAATTAACAGCAATTTAAGTAATTTTTCCGAACACGACGTCAGTCCATTCGAATGAAAGTGAAAAGTCTTGCACTTCACTTGGGCAGCAACTACATGCAACAAGAAGCTAAAAGTTGTTCTACCGAAGCATTTCTTTCCGTCAACTTCGTGATTGAATGCAATTAAATATTTAGGAGAAAAAATTCGTTTTCTGCATTTTTAAGGGTTAACCACTTTTATTGCACGTTGACAATAAATGTATTTTTAAAAGACTTGCAATGTTATTTTTATTGCTTTAAAAGTTTGTTTAGTTATTTCTAAGCAGAATATTAGTCAGTCATTCAGTCATATATTTAGAAAGTAAAATATGAGTTTAGTTATTTATAGTTATAAACAAATGTTTGGCTAACATTTGTAATTTTTTTTACCACAATTCTAACAAGTCGTATCTTTTAAAAGTATGCTAGTTAAAATGCTTGCCTGAATAATAGAAGTAACAGCTCAGCATTTGACAAAATATTTGAGAAATTGTTCTATTCCATTGAAAATAACTACAAAAAACTTCGTTTTGGTTTTAGTCCTTCGGGTTGATATCCTAGTTAAATGATTTAATTTTTTAAAATCTAAGGTAATCTTGAAAATATTTCAAGGTTGTCTATTGCTATTGACATATGAATATTATCTCTTATCTTCTCTTCTGTATGAAGAAGGTTTAAGTGAGAAATCATATGGAGAATAAATGTTAAAACTGAATGTCGAATACTGAACAGCTTTAAAAATTGCAAAGATACAAGTCAGAACTTTATCACTAGGTCAACTTCTAAATCTGAAGATTGCTTGTTGACATCTTATATCTCCTGACATCACATCTAAATCCAAGATCAATATTTTCTATATGTAATTACCACAAATAACTGCACTTTGATATGGACCCGATATCACTCTTTTAACGGGATCATTTCTGATGTAGAAGTAGCTTTGCGTATTTTCAGCCAAATATGATTTTCCAAGGGTAAACACGGCTCCAGTGTTTGGTACATCCATGATGCAAATGTCGTTTTATAAACGTATAAATAAATTTTAAATACACTCTAAACACTTAACAGCCTTTAAGCTTTCACTTTAATAAGCACATATTATCAGTGCCTCGGCTATTTATACTGTTTTCAGTCTATTCGTATGAACGGATATTCAACTGTGTTGCTTTAAGAATAGTCATCGTTATATTGATTTTCAAGTACGTAGTAATTCCATGATTGCATCAGGTTTCCGACGTTCCTTCACACGTTTAGATCCAAGCAATGTTTACAGGAACAGAATTTGTTTACCATTTGTTGCCTATGTTGTGATCATATAACAGTTATGTCAATTGAAATATAAGAAATTGTTAGTTATTTTTATTTATTCTTTTCACTTGCTGCTTATTCGTTCGCTACTCCATTTTGGACCCCCGTTGGTGGTCTGGTCAGTTAGCCGGTCAAACGCACACTGGACATGCTTTCGTTTCTATTAACGAGTCCTAGCTCGTGCTACTTTCTCGAATTTAGCTCTTTTAGTATTAGTAGTTGGCTGACCGTTCTGTTGGTACGGACCACGTAACGGAACTTAGTTGGTTTTAGATCGTTCAGATTTTTTTCATTTTTTGCTTAGCAAATGGGTCACTTGCTCTACCACCCTTTGGATGTAGCTTACCAAGCTTATAAATATATAGTATAACCAGGCTACGAAACTGTTAATTCTAATAGTGAGTGAAGAGTTGAGAGCGAACACAGAAATGTGAGTCTTCGAGGGGGATGAATATGTTGAAATTTGAGTACTTCATGGTAAATTCTTTTGTTTTCACAGTCACAGTTTTATTGGAGAGTAATATAAACACATGAGGTAAAATGTAAATAAGAATGAATTAAAAAAAAATACAAAAGAATCAATTTCACAGATTTATTGGCTACTTACTCTTTTTTCTAACTTTATTTAAAATTAGATTACTACTCTTTTAATTCTAAAATGAAAACTATTCAAATATTGTGGAAGTGTGCAGTATCCTGCAGTATCTCCTCTATCAAGGAGATGCAATTTCTACAATAAATGGTTTTGAAAATCTGTCCAAAGTAAATACTAAAAAAAAATAATAAAAAGCGGAAAAAATCTTCTTATGAAAACGTAAGTTGAAGATATTTGATTTATATATAATACATACATATGTATTTTATTAAATGCTATTTTAGTCTACCTAAAACTATGTATTTTTTCGTTAAATCTTTTATTAAAATCCAATCACATCGATTATATAATATAGTAAACCCTATCATATCGTATATCGAACGGTAATTCGAAACATAAACAGAAAAACTGTTTGATTTGATACTTTATACTGAAACGTCTCTGAGGACTTTAGTTAACAATTGTAAAAAATTCATTTAATATGAGCTACGATATAAGATTTTATTACCTTACGAATTTCCTCGTGACAATTAGTTCTTAAGCTTTGCGATTTTTTAATCTTGAAAAGTTACACAAGGTTAAGTGATACGTATCAAGATCAAGATATTTCACAAAGTTCAACCATTCGAAGAATTCTCCAAAATTCCGAATAACTAATCCATTTGTTCCTTAATCTGCACCAAATTGATTTGAATCTAGTGTAGTTTTATACCTAGAAGCTTCACGCATGTATGACGTTGCTTATATTCGAAGCTTGTAATGTTTAAGTGTTTGTCATAAATTTTGGCATATTTAAAGAGTTTCCAGAATTGCGGTCAACTCACACCGTTTAATGAGTTGCATGGGAAATAGTGTTTTATATTTAGTTAAGCTTTCGTTAGTGTACTAACATATTTGATTTCGACTTTTGGTGTTTATTTACGAGAATTCCCAGAGCTAATTACATAGAATGACAATGTCAGAGTTCGTTGTGTTCTGTTGTTTAGCGAAACATATTTATATATTCTAAAATGTGGCCTAGTCTTTAGTTTTCGTCTACTTGTGTATTTTTCATAGTGACATTGATTGCTTCATAACCTCACCTTCCTCGCTAACTTGTTGTACCTGTCAATTTGGCAATAAATAATACATGCTGTCTGTCTGAAACTATATAGGAGTACAGTTAAGTGCTTCTGAACATGAAACTGTATCGATCGAATGCCAGCTATCTTCAGACGGTAATACAACAGCTGTTCATTAGGATGCATTTCAGTGTTCGGCGCTACAAACAAAATGTTTTTGTTTTGTTCCTGTCTTGAAAGCCTGCTCCTTTCCCTACCTTCTCACCATTTATTTTGCAGTTTTTACCCATTTCTCTTTTTTAGTGGATAGGGCAAAGCTCTAGGAACGTCCATTTAGATTGAAAGCAAAACATCACCGTAGGACGTGTCCAAGTGTGCAAACAAGTATCTGGAAACTACAAAAACACGCAACTATTGCTCCCCAGCGACGGAAATTGACTTCAAGTACAAATTAACATGTACGGTATTGTGAAAAACCTACATAGATTTGGTCTACTGCCCTACTAGTTACCACTTCCTCGTTTTTCCAGAGACAATAAGTTTCGCGATGCTCGCGCTGGACATTGCTCCTTGACCGGTCAATTGCCCCCCATACAGCGGGAGTTTTGCTTTACCTTCATTCTTCGGATTTTTAACTGCATTACTTTAAAGTGTGGTTTATTGTTCTGTTTGTGGTTTTACTTATTGACTGACTGACTGATTATACATACATTTGAATTTTGCTTACAGTTATTTGTAGATTATTTTTTGTTTCTTTCCTTCTTGTATTCACTTAAGTTTGTTTTCTGGCCTGAAGCATCTAAATTATTCAAGAATAATTTTGTATTGTTTTATAGTTATTTTATTAAACATTATTTGTTTCTGTAGAACAGCTCAAACGCTTAAACGGAAGTCGGTAATTTTGAAACCTTATTTTTATTCTTGTTAACTCTATTATACGATATATAAATATACGCTTTTGCAAAATTTTCCAGCAAGTGAAGTTTTTTCGTGTGAAGTTTGCTAATGTAAACTTTTTACATAGTGTTATTGGATAAATTTCCTATTAAATAAACAATTTTGTGATTATATCAGGATCGTCTTGCTGCTTTGGAATGCAAACAAATAGTGTACCTATAAGGAGGTGATTGAACTAAACAGCGCCATCGGTTTTTACGGTCATTGACTTCAATCAGAACAGAGGCGCAAAGAAATTTACTTAGATTTAAAATCAGGGTAACAGCGTTTAGGAAGCACAAATAAAATGTGGTTTTCAATTTGCTACAAATTTTCAAGAGAACAGAGTATAACTGAGAATTCAACCTTTTTAAAGGTTTCAATAGTTCATAGTAATTTTTTTGCAAACATTTATTCAATTGCAATCTATGATACAAAATGCATAATAAAGTTGTTATTACCTTAAATGTCTTTTCGAAAAATACACTGACTAAATATTAACTAATATTCAGTTCTGTTCTCTTCAGGAGCAAGGAAATGAATTCTGAACTTAACCCCGATGACAATACGACCTCTGATGGTCCGCCAAAAATTGTGGGGGAGGAAGATTCTGCTGAGAAGGATGTCGATGATCACTCAGCTCACCTCAAAAACGAATACAGTACAAATTCAAAACAAGTAATCGAAAATGAAATAGAAAAGGAAGCCGATGAAACTAGTCAGAAAAATGAGAAAAATAAGACGGAGGCAATGAATTCAAATAAATTTTCTTTGAATGAAAAATATCCAGAAGCAATGAACACTTCGGCTACTCCTAAATCCAGCGAAGTTTTACAGACGACTATACAAGACGCCGACTCCACACAAAATGAAAGAGATGAAGTGATAATTGATAAAAATGCCGATGAGCAACCTACAGGAACATTTGAGATGGACATTACTGAAGACAGGGAACAGGGGGCAATATGGCAGGATGTAAATCAAGCCACCATTAATAAAGAAAACGCAGACAACATCAAAGAAACTGAAGCAATTACAATGACAGAAGGAGCCTCTAACTCTTTAACAGCAGAATCCAGCAAAGATTACACTAATCATATAACCTATACCACTGACGGCGATGCAATTTATACTGATCCAAAAACACGCCAGAAATATAAATGGAGTGTGAAGGAAAATAACTGGATCTACTGGAAGTTAGATAGCGTTAAGTCTTCTGACTCCGCCAGCAACAATATAGGGAATCCTTACGAGAACGAGTACTACAAGTGGTGCCCTGAAAGAAATCAGTGGTTACTTAAGACTCAGAAGACTGATACACGGATGTCGGCTCAAACCACAGAGACCGAGCACTATAGATGGGATCCGGCAAAATATGCCTGGGTGGCAAAGGTACACGCAACGCCACAACTCACAGCCCCTTCACAGCCTGGACACCCTGATGCTTTGACATATGGTGTTGACGAAGATGGTCAGCGCATCTACACAGACAAGGATGGCATTGTCTTTTTCTGGGATATGAACAAGAATGCTTGGTTCCCCAAAATAGATGATGACTTCATGGCGCGTTATCAGATGAATTATGGCTTCATTGATAACACCTCAGCGAGCGAAGAGGAGCGCAAGAAGAAAGAAGAGTTAGAGCAGAAACGCAAGGCGGCTGAATTACTAAAAATGACCGCGGAAGCACGTGAAGCAGCAGAGGCTATGGCAGCCGGAGATTGTGCGGCAAGTGTCAAACGTAAAGCTGCCCCGGAGCCACCAAGTTAGTTAATAATTTTTTGTTTTTACGTTGATGATTATTTCGCACCGTTATGTATTATCTTCTTGTATAACAGGTTGGTTTGACTTGAATCCCGAACAAAATACAAAAGTTTATGTTTCCAATTTGCCGCTTGACATAACTTTGGATGAGTTTGCAGAGGTTATGTCTAAGTGTGGCATGATCATGCGCGATCCACAAACTCAGAAGATCAAATTGAAATTATACACCGAGGCGGATGGCCAGATCAAAGGCGATGGCTTGTGTGATTACATAAAGGTTAGTGCGTCGAGTTTTCTATTAATTTGTAGGAGTATTTTAAACTGGCATTATTACAAACATAAACTTCGTCGCAATGACAAGTAGGGCAACAAATTGAGGGTGTATTCCTGTTTGAAATTGTTTGTTTTCATTATCGATTGATGCTAACGATTAGTCTTGATAACAGAATCTTCTAACTTCGAAAGAATTTATTGCAGATACTGTATTGTATTGTATTGTATTCAGTTCTAACTCCAATATTTCAAATCAATTCAATCATTATTCCGAAGCCATCTAAATTGGAATATATATTTGGAATGTTTTATGAATTATTCATGCAATATGGCCATCGCTGGAATAACGTAGAATGTTATTGATATTTCACCGCTAGAGTTATATCATATTTTTATAAACTGTAGAAAACCTACCTTTTCATTAACTTTACCATTTTTTTTTCTTAAATGTTGTTCTTAGAAAATTTAACCTGCTGGAGTGGTTTGAATTTAAGTTTTATTAAGATTCAATTTTTATTTGATTTGAATACAACAGAATTTCACTTAATTGATTAATAATAGAATAATCTATACAAAATGTGTGTTTTTGCTTAAATTTAATTCACATACATATCTTTGTTAATAAGAAATTATAATTGAGGTAATTTAAAAACATTTATTTCTTGCTTGTATTTAACCAAAAATACTTTCAAGAAATTTTGTATTTATTCCTTTAATTCGATTATACTATCTTGGTTAAAATAGTATAAACGTTTTGTGAGTGAACATAATTATTGTTGGTCTAGTAGAATATTCTCTTTAGTTGGAAAGAATCGCATATAAAAGTTTTGATCTGAGGTAAAATCTATTAATGTGCTCTTTCCATTAGAAAGAAACAAAGTATTAAATAAAAACTTCGATTTCATTGCTTTTTATAATTTGTATCTGACAATTCTTATTTTTATTGGGTGCAGTTGGCAGCTAAAGAATTTGCAAATATCGGTTTGTGTCTCAACTAATTAAAATTTTTAGGTGCAGTCATAAAATAGAAACTATAAAGATTTCCTCAGTTTAGTTTATTTACACTTTTTTCATTAAAATACTTAAAAGTTGTGTTAATTAAAAAAAGTTAACAATTTGTGTGATTAATTAAAATTACTGTTGTAATAATTACTTAAGTGTTATTACTATTCTTAGTAATATAATTGCTGCGATGTATTTTTTTTAATATTAAGTATAAGTTCAGTTGAATGTTTTCTTTTGTGATTATTGCTATTCGATTTTGAATCCGTGAATTCTTCAATTTGGCTTTAGATCTTTAAAATTTTAAAATATAGCTACAGTTATTATTTGAAGCTTATTACAATAAGAAAATAGCTTACATTTATTTAAAAAACAAATAATGTAATACTTCTGCATTGGTGTGTGTGTGTGTGTGTGTGTGCGTGCGTATGTGTGAGCTGTTATTACCTGATAGCAAAAGCAACAGAACTCAACACATCTCTCTGTGTAGAAGCAAAATCACAGATCATACAACAAAACAAGCCAACAACTATTCAACTTGTTCTGTAATTGGTCAATCGAGAATTTTCAATATTTTCACACATAATACATGGCACATTTTGCTTAATCAAATCTTTGATTAAAAAATTTATTCTTTAACTTGAGCATTTGAAATTTGTTTAGTGATATGGGACATAAATAAAGCTTTGGTTAACAAATATGTTTTTATTTTGTGAGATTTTTGATTTTTCCAGATAACTATGACTTTAGAAAGTCGTTAGTGCCGTTAGTCTGTTAATTAAAAAGTTAATTAATAAGTTGAATGGTTGCTCTCTATATTCGGTAACTATTCGTTAAAGCTGAACTGTGAGCTTGTGTAGCTTGTTTTGTAGTACAGACTGTCGACAATCAAGTGCATCAAATAAATCTTAAATTTTAACTAAAACTAAATATGACTATCAGTTGATTATAAATCGTACACAAAAAAAGATGCAGCAGATGCAAATATGGTAGAAACAAAAAACATGGTACAAAAGCGAGGATCCTATCTTAATTCTAGAATTAAAAGAAAATATATAGTAGTGTGTGCGGTTTTACGTGCGTGCGAGAATTTTATTGGTGATGTGCGCAAAAACGTGGAGATTAAAACAATTCAATTGTTTGTTTGCAGATCCGTCAGCGTCAAGAATCAATCACTATCCTAAAGCTATTACTAAAAGCTAAACTTCGTTTCCTTTTCTCCTTCTTTGCTTATTTCTTTCTCCACCTCGTTACTCTTCGCTGTCTGGAATGAAAGCTTCGTTTGTGCTGCCGCCGTTTGCGTCTTGCAGCCGCTTCTGTTTCAGCGACTTTCTACGCTTCCGCATCTCGAAGAACTTCTTTTGATCCTCGGGCGATAATCGTGCGATTCGCTCGGCGTATTTTCGCTTTTTCATCTCCAGGGCTTTGCGCACACGTTCGTCCTCCTCTCGCTTGAGTTCTTGAAGTCGCTGCACTTTTTGCCGCTCCTGTTCTTCCATTTCGCGTCTCATGGCTTCCTCGCGCAGTTTGGCTTCTTCCTCTTCGCGTTTGATGGCAGCTTCATGACTTCGTTTACGTGCTTCTTCGCTCTCCCTCAGTTCCTCCTGTATACGTTGTTCTTCCTCTTGCTGCAGTCGCAACTCCTCTTCGCGTCTGCGTATCTCTTCGTCGCGTTTCCGTTGCAGTTCTTCCCGTTTGGCTTGCTCTTCTTTCAATCGGTTTAGTTCTTGTTCCTCGAATTTTTTTACCTCTTCCAAGCGCTGCAACTCTTGTCGCTTCTCTTCTTCCTCTTGTTGCCGCTTAATCTCCTCTTGGCGTTGCTTTTCTTCCAGTTCCTGCTTCTTTCGGTTGGCCTCATCCTGTAGTCGCTTGCGTTCCTGTTCCTCGTGTAGTCTTCGTTCTTGCTCAGTACGTGCTTGAAGCAGACGCGCTTCGTATTCCTCGCGTTGTTTTCGCTCTTCGGCAAGACGCTCTTGATCGCGTTTTTTATTCTCCGCTTCCAGTTCCTCTTGCAGCTGTCGGGAGGCCAGCTCGCGTTCCGCACGTTCTCGTTCGCGCTGTTTCTCTAAGCGTTCCTTACTTAAGCGTTTCTCTTCTTCGTCTTGGCGTTGAAGGCGCTCCTCCTCGACTTTCTGGCGTTTCAATGATTCCAGTTCTTGTTGACGCTCCGCCAGTAGCTTCTCTTCAGTTGCATGTTGTCGAGCTTTCTCTGCCTGTGCCTGCAGTTGACGAATACGACGCTGTTCTTCCTCACTCTCTCGTCGTCTTATCTCGGCTAATTCAGCTTGACGATGTTGTAGTTCTTGCTGCTCTACTTCTTCCTCTTGTCTTTTCTTCTCCATTTCCTGCTGTTCTCTCAACCGCTTCTCCTTACGCATGCGTTCCTGACGTTCGCGTTTCCGCTGCTGGCGAAGTCGCTCCTTCTGTCGTTGACGCTCAAGTTTGCGATCGTGCTGCGTTCTTCGTCGTATCTCTGCGGCAGAAGGCTTCGGAGTGATGCCAACTATTAAAATTTCATTGTTCGCCGGTGTCATCACAGTTGTGGTCGTTGTTGGTCGAGGTCGTCGTTTTCGTGAACGCGGACGTAGAGTCGATTGCTGGTAATCGATATCGTTCGGATGAAGGTTCGATGGCTGCTTGTTGCTCAAGTCGTTGAGGCTGGGAGAGTCGACAGAAGTAATGGGAGGTGGATTTTGTTGTAAGCGTGAACGTGGCCGTACCCGCCTACGTCGATTAATTGGAATAACGATCTCCTCCTTGCTGTCCTCAGCCTTGACGCGTCGATTTGTTCTGCGATGGAGCGAAATGGGAAAGAATTTAGTATAACATGAAGAGAGGATTAAAATAGTTACAAATTAAACAAAGATTAATTCGAATAAGGTTAAAATTCTGTTCAAGCTTTCAATTGTTCAACCCTGCAGGTTGAATCCGTTGATTTGGCGTTGAAAATACTGGATGAGTCTGATGTGCGGGGACATAAAATTCGTGTACAGCGTGCCAAATTTGAGATGCGTGGCGAATACAACCCCGACCTCAAGCCAAAACGCAAGAAGAAGGACAAAGAAAAGTTTCAGAAAATGAAGGAAAAGTAAGTAGATGTGGGTCAAGTTTTATCTGATTAGACATGTAAAAGCGTTCTTCATATCTCAACAGACTCTTCGACTGGCGACCAGAGAAGATGCGTGGCGAGCGCTCCAAAAACGAAAAGGTTGTAATAATAAAGAACCTGTTCACTCCCGAGTTGTTCGAGAAAAATGTGCAGCTAATGTTAGACTATCAAAATGACTTGCGAGAGGAGTGCAGCAAGTGCGGTACGGTACGGAAAGTGGTCATCTACGACGTGAGTATCCACAGATTGATACCTTCCTTGTTTTGTTTATTTCAACCTATTGACCTTTGCACAGCTACATTCCGAAGGCGTCGCTCAGGTAAACATGTCTTGTCCGGAGGAAGCTGATGTAGTCATCAAAATGATGCATGGTCGTTACTTTGGAAAGCGGCAACTAACGGCTGAGCACTGGGATGGCAAAACCAAATACAAGTGAGTTCGCCGCGCTCTCCGGTTGCTCTAACATCAATTTCCATTCTTAATTATCTCTCTGATTTACACTTTCCTTAGAATTGTGGAAACAGAAACTGCTACGACAAGTCGTCTGAATAATTGGGATGAATTCCTCGAGAGCGACGCGGAAAAGAAGCTTGAAACGGGCACAACAGCTACAGCAACAGCTACTTCAGGAGCAGCCAAGGCCAGGGACCCAGCTGAGCAGGAATAATTTATTTCATCTTTAGCATTTTCAGCTAATTTAAGCATTTTCTTTTAACTTATAATAATACATATTCATGCCTTATGTAAAATATTGTACAAGAGAAACAGCAGGTACGTTTCTCTAATTTTCTCTTATATTGAAAACTATATTAAGTGTGCATTTGGCATAAAAGCATACAGAAACGAATTGAATTCCATAATAAAACAAATGTTGTACAACAACATTACAGCAACTCAAGAACTACATTGCATCTAAATATTTACATACCTCAAACCATTCTTGGAGCTTCGGTCGATCACTTCCAATACGACTTCATTGGCCAGCTCGTGCGGGTAGGTTTGGTTCCAACGATTGTAGACTTTGAAACGATTCTTTTCGCTTACTTTTGGCATCTTGTGCTGGCATATAAAGCGGTGCTTGTCCGGGCACGCGCGTGCTGACCATCTAGGATAGACAATCATAGAGGACGGTGCGAAAGGGAAGAGGTTGTGGGGAGAAGAAAATGTTTAATATTTCTGTGCCATCAGCTTAAAACTATTATGAATATGAAACTTAATATGCAGAGAATAAGCAAGTGTGTTAAGTGATATGTTGTTGCTGTCAATGACAAGGTTCGCGTATTTTCCATTTTTATTGTTGTTGCAACTGTTGCGCTTTGTCACATTAATGCCGCGGCTGCACGCAACCCATTTCACCCACTCCGGTTGTTTATTAACTTGCATGGCTCCATTCGTCAAACCTTCAGGCTGACAGGTGTGTGTGTGTGTGGATGTGTGTGTGTGTGGATGTTTGTGTGTGTTTGAGTTCTATTGCAAACTATTTGTATAAAACGTTTATTAAAATTCCGAACCGGCGCTTTGGCAGTTGATTTCATTAACACGTCGCTTCAATCTGCGATGTGACAGTTGAGAACTTCTCTTTTGGTGAAGCCGTTGATAGTGATTGATATGAATATGTTGCGTTTTTTATTTTTTTTAATTGTGTCAGAATACATGTTAATTAAGCTTCTACAAGTAATGGGGAAAATAAACCATCTCCAATCCCTTTTCCAATATCACAAATGGCTTCATTGAAATCCAACTAAAAATTATTACCTGTATTTCAAGCTAGGTTCGTAGACGGCACAATGGTTCTCCAGTATTGTTCTGCTCCTGCAAAAAGGCGCTCATAAGTAATATCAATGAATTTCTATGCATTCTAATACTATTAGGGTTTTTTCTCATGCTTATTTAATTAACAATTCTTTAATATCTTCAATAAATAAACTATAATAAATAAACTACAATAAATAAACTACAATAAATATACTACAATAAATAAACTCCAAACAATATTACTGTGGATCCATTTGGCTGAAAGCATCATAGCTAAGATTCTTGCCGCTTATACTCCACTGCCAAACGTTGTTCTGCCAATCGTAGGTAGCGCCAATCCAAATCGGGTCATTTACTGTGAGATAAGATCAATTCGGATGAAATAGAGTAAAGTATGCGTTAAAAATAAAACCCTGTTTACTTCATTTCATCATTTATGCTACTCACGGCCCATTTGTGTATCGTGCCGCTGCAGAAACGTCCTCAGTTTGCGATCGGAAAATTTTTGTGGCTCGGCCAGTTTGCTGTTCTTATCCTTGCAATAGAAGTGGGCCTCCAACCAACTGTATGGCTCATTTACCAGAGTGTAGCACTCGGTGCCAATGCGCTGGAAGTGCGGTGGACACATCGCGTACATGCGTCGGTTGCGCGGCTTGTTTTCTCCAACGGCAGCTCCGTTGCCGTTGTTGATGTTGATGTTCAGTGCATTGTGATCGATGAAGGATACGCCGGCGGATGCGGCCGAAGCGTGTTGAGCGGATGTGCTGTGAATAACTAGTTCAATGGGGGGAAAAAGGAATAAAATCGATGTAATGGAATCGCGTACTCTAAGAAAAGTGTATAAATATCTACACTAATAGCTAATAAAGCTCTCACTCACCTAAAGCTAGTGTTATTATTAGAAAGCGCATCTTGCTTTGCGGTTTGGTTTTTGTTGAAATGAAGCTTAAGGATTCCAGCAGAAGAACGCTGTTCGGGATTCAATTTGAGTGAATCGCAAACTGGTTGGTGTTTGCTTAATATGTAGAATCTTCGAGTGTTGCTTTACATTATTTGCTTGAATGTAAACTGAAAAATTAAAATAAACAAAATTTAATAAAAAATTAAGTTTAAAACCTTTAAAAGAACTGCTAAAAATAAGCATATTTTAGATTTAGACAAGAACTTAGCTGTAACAAGTTATATTAATCTTCTCTTCATGATTCTTGAGAATCATGGAGATTCTCGAATATAAATTGGCGAATAAATGAGCGCTCACACGGTTATTTTTGTAGAAAACAAACGCATTTCCAACTGATAGATACGAGTCAATCGATTTCTCAAGTTTCAGCATCGCCATCACATTCACACCAGCATCAAATCTTGAAATATCTCCTCATAAGCATAATCTTCATTATATCGAAAATGTCGAAATTATTATTTGGCTACTAATAAACGTTTTTACGCCACTGTACCACGTGGTGTTGAATTGTAGTTGTTGCTATTTCGAGGGTCAGTTTCGGATGGACACGTGCTCAAAATTTATGTATTCTGGAAACAAGTTTTATATTTTATACTAATTTTAATCTCTAATGAATTGTAAATTTATTTTCGAATTTAATTTTGTTTTAATTTGTGTAAAATTAAAAAGGGTTTTATGGCAGTGATGATGGTTGTTCTCTGCTAGTGTTACTTTGATGAGTGAGGAAATTAATTGAAAGCAATCAATTTCCATGTCAAAAATTTATGAAGCTCATAAAAATTTAATAGTTTTTAAAGTGACGGTTTTACGAGTAATAATCTGATAATTAACTAATTTAGAAGCATTTTTTAACGAAGTACATGTTAGTCGAAGGCACAGTAAAGACTAGCATACATATTTCGAAGTCTGTAATGTTTTAAGTAATTTCGTTAATCAACATGTCTTAAACGCCCACGCAAAACAGGACACTTACATAATCTACGGTAATCCCTCTACTAGAAAGTAGATAATCAGTAGTATTATGAAAGCTTCATACATCACCGCAAGTATATAGAATTTTTAAAAAAATTACCGTCCTAAGATTATAATGAATTGAATATCTTTTGATGAGAAATGTTAATAATTAAATAATTCATGCGTGTACTCAGTAAGGCAACGACGCTGCGTCGTAGGTTACAACAAATGTTTGTGCATTGAGTAAAATTAAGTAAACCCCGTTCAGTTGAACGCAGTCGTTGTTGTGGCTGACGGTAATCGACGGCCCCCGGCTGCAGAGCAACACAATCGGGTCAACAGACGCCAAACCTTCGAGAGTTGCGCCAACCAATTTTTCAGTTTCTAGTTTCACTCATACATGAAAAAGTAGGTGCATACTAAAAATAGGTGCTTAGTGTATAGAATATGGAAAGCGGTTTCGGATACCAGAGAATGACTGGCATCTTATGAAGAGGCTTTGTCAAAATGGTTAAATGGAGCGACTGATTAAATTAAAACTATACGAATTTATTATATTGTATATCCCAAAACTCTCCTAGATAATGAAGGATCATTTCGAAGAAAATTGCAATTTATAATCGAAATTTTCCGTCTTTGAATTGATTTGTCTTAAACACAACAACAACAACAAAAACACTTTTCCTGCATCAACCCACCTTCTAAGAGTTGAGCTATAATGTAATCCTTTAAATATATTCCACAACTACAACAACATGGATGTGTTGTTATCTTAGACACATTGGCAATCAATGGCAACATTTTCGAAATTCCTGCATGATTACTAAACTTGCATCCAAGACTTGCCGCCACCTCGACGACCGTATGTTCCGAGCGACAGCGCTTCAGGTGCTACACGCCACTGAAGATGCTTTCAGTTCACTAGATTTTTTGTATTTAACAACATACAAATGCCATATATTATATTATATTGTCTTTACATATTCCATCGAGATAGTTGTTTGTGAATTTAAACATTGTTGTTCTGGGTGTTGTCAACAAGTGACTAGCAACGCCAATGCTGAGCATCGTCACTTTGTTCGCTGTGCGCGAAGACTGTTCGTTGGGTTGGGTACCGACTCCTAACGTCGGCGGTACTCAAGCAATGCTCGGTGTCGCTTCTGTCGAATCGAACGAAGTAGGCGCAGTTAATGTGGGGGCGTATTCGAGTTGCGGCGACTAATTGTGAGTCTTTCGAGTTCAATATTTCACAGAGCCATCTATTGAAAGCGAAATGCTAGAGATACATATTCGAAATTGTTGTTGGTGTTGGTAACGCTCTATTGTCGATATACGATACAAATGAAACTGGTTGTTGTTGTTGTTGTTGTTATGACAAACATCTAGTTATTCTTGTAGTTCGGTCATGTCTTCGTATAAATACATACATATGTACGTATGTACATACATACATTTGAATATATGTATTTATATGACTGAGCGACGTTGGCCCCGAACTTGAACTTGATGAAAACAGTTTTATGTAAACTTGAAAATGGAGCAAAGTCATGTGTTGGCCAGATGTGCGGATGGCGTGAAATGTTAGAGAAAAAGCAAGAACAAGCTAATTTGTGTATAATATCAAAGTCAGAGTCGCATATAAGTTTATGAACATAAGAAAAGCAAGACGGGCAAAAAAATACAAAAAAATCTTCAACAACGATTACTGTTCCCTAATACAAAACAAAGGAATTCTTTTTAAAACATATTTAATGTCTTTTTTCTGCTTCAAAAATTGTGTAATTTCGGCAAATAATCTCTTTCAGAATCAAGTACCTCTTTCCCAGGCAAATAAGATTCTTTTCACTCCAATACTGATGAAAAGATTATAAATACTTTTCACGTAATCATATTGTTTTTGAATGAGAAAGATTCAAGTATGGTGAAGTTACGTCAAAGATAAACAACTGATATTTGATTAGAAAGCATTGCCATTTGTAACTCTGGAGAGAGTGGGTAAAATTTATCTACATTAAAATAGATTTGAATGCCTGCACGATTGAACTGGTTATCGATCAGGAAATTCTGCCAAGAGGCCAAAAAGTTAGTCATAACAAAGAAAACATCAAACCGATGCGATTATCGTGAATTTTCTTTTTCCTTTTCAATTCGATATATTTTTCACTTTTAAAACGAACACTTCTCCTGGTTGTGTCACTGTAACGTCGTAGATGTCGCTTCAGCATAACTTCCATATAAGAAAACACTTCTTTCTCTTCGATTTTTGATTTCTTCTTTTTAATTTCTTCTTCTGTTTGATTTCTTCTGTTTAAATAGCATAATAAAACCGCCTCCTCTGTTTTTAATACCGTTATAAAAGATTTTGTGAACGAAAAGTGTCTGCATTTTATACAAGTGGGTGGTGAAAGTCACACTCCTTCGGTCACCTTCTCTGTGTCGCTTTTATGCCTTTTTTATTCGAAGAATCGCGTTAGTTGTGACACTCGCTCCATTATCTGCACTTCCCAACTCACGAACTTGCAAAACCCAATAGAAAACCATCCAAATCGAACAGATCGAACAGAACATGCTGCTTCTCACTCCTTTCGTCTTTCCTTCCCGCGGCCGTTCTTCAGTTTCTGACTGAAATCAATTTGCAATCTATACGAGTTGACGTCGACTTCTTCGGATGCTCGTCTATAGGATAGCCGGCGAAGTGGGGAGTGCGGAGAGGAAGAGGGAGGCGATGACTTAGAGGCAACTTAATAATCGTTGAAATCAAAGTGAAGCGCTGAGCGTTGAGTGCATAAACAAAAGTACAGAAACCTTTACTAGTGGAATCCGTAAAATCATTCTCCGGGCCAGCGACATCCTCTCAGAAGTCTGTGGAAAGACACGGCAGGTAGCTGGTGGTACTCCTGAATAGAATATCATAAATCACAGCCGAAAAACTGATAGCAGACAGACGAACGAACGGACAGAGCGACTTGCTGCATGTGTGTAGTTGATGGGAAGAATGCACACGAATCGAAGTTCCAAGTTATTCGGAGAACTTATTGAAGTTGAAGCTCACTTAAAATCGAACTGACTTAAGTCAAGACTGTTTTTTGTTTGAAAACACACACACACACACACTCAGGTGGATAATAAATCATGCAAATATGTATATCATTATGAAGTTTGTGGCATAACTCGCCGAATCATTAGAAAAAAATGTATGCATTTTCTGACAACGATAAAAATAATGCATGCGTTTTTTAGATGAACTCTGAACTAAACTGCTAAACTTCGCATTTTTGGTGTCAGTGGATTTTTCAAGTCTTTGAGCCAATGGAATTCATTTCATTTTGATATACAGTGCACTCGCGATTAGGTGAACAACTTCTTGGATAACATTGACTATTCTAGAAAGCGGACAGAGCATGAAAGAGCTCTTCTTATTTTATTTTATTTTAATATTAATTTATTTTATTTATAATATTTTTACTTAACTTTCTTTCATTTTATTTTAATATACATATTAATATTTTATTCTAGTGTATTTTATTATATATTATTTTTTTATTCTATTTTATTTTCTTTTATTAAATTTAAGTGAATTTAATTTAATTGCATCTTCTTTTATTCCTTTTTAATCACGCAATAAATTTGATATCTCTAACGTTGAGTGTCCTGACACCGTTGTTTACCGTTATAATTTCATGAGTCTTATTTACCTTGCACTCAGCTGCCTCAGTTCAGATCTGAGAACGCAACTGACACAGGATGTAGGATGCTGTGCAGTGACGTTGTCAACACGTCCTTCTGCAGTAACATATAAAAGACTGTAAAGGTTTGTTATCCTTAATGTGTGTGTGCGTGTGTGTGTGCGTGTGTGTGTGTGTGTGTGTTTTCAAAGGAGTGTCAAGTGCATGACACGCACGTCTGAACGTGTTTTAAGAGCATCTCTTATATGGAATGCGTTGAGGCAAAGCGTTTAAATTTCTTGTAAGAAAATCTTTCAGCGTTCATGAAAATGCGTAGGAAATTCGCTAAGCTGTCATTAAATTTAATTTAATTTGCAAATTAAAATCTTCATTACTTATTGCATTTTTCAAGAAATGATTTCTTGTATAACTGCGTGTAAATGAATCGTTTTGAAGACTTGAGTATGCATCAGTATGAGTATTCATTTTAGTCACGACCTTGAAGCGTGGCTGGTTTCTTTTTGAATTAAATAATTATTTTAAATCTTAAATCGAAATCTTAAATCGGATTTCAAAAAGAAACCAGCCGTTGGCCCACTATACGAATTTTGGTTTCAGTTAAACTGAGCCATTCACTGAGTTCGGGTTCGACGTCATTAAATCTACTTTACTTACTACTTCATATCTTAACTCTTTATATGAAACTTTATTTTGTATTTTATTTTGTCGTTCCTCTGATGCTGTTCTTCGTATTTCAGTAGAAAAGAAGCATGTACGAGATAAATGTTGGTTTTTGAAATAACTAACTAAATAAAGTTTATTGATTCTTTTATTACTGTAGCAGAACTAAAAGGATTTAATGTATGCGTCACTGTAAATCACACTGCATACGACTCAAGTCGATTCATTATAGATATGTTGGAAGCAGATACACTTAACAACCGGATGATGTCCAACCGGAACGATGCGTGAGAGTTCATCAATCAGCTGTCAACCGAGGCGCAGCTCTCTAGCTCACCACTTATTTTTCACCCTCTTCAAGAACAAGTAGCAAACTTGTTCAACAACCGAGTAGTTCTGCGACGAGTTTATGGAAATAAATTCACCTGACGAGAATCGAACGGAGCGCTATTAATCGAACTCCCACCATAACCCTGCCTGACGTTTTAGTGTCAATGTAAACACAACCTCAACTGAGTGCGGTGGCTCAATAATGATTACTATAATAATACTCACGAAATGCCGTCATTTAGTTCACACTGTCACGCGGCGTCCAGCGGTGGTGGATGCATGCAGACAGCTCGAAAAGGTGACGTCATAGTCGCCTGTACTGAGAGTGCGTGTGAAGCAGTATTCGAATGTCCAAGTTGTTGACGCTAGTGACGGGGGACTTGAAGTGGGGGAATTCATGCTAATAAACGCAAATCTCAAAGTAAACATTGTAAAGATCAAAATAAGATTGATTCGAACTCAAAATGTGTTCACAATACGAACGATTCGATCAAAGCGCCGCCATCTTTGAGCGACAGTCGCTCTATAAATAACAATTTACAGCTATCAGCAAATTGGCTACAAGATCACGAAACTATTTCATGGGTGAATTAAAAACATTCCCATCACGTCATAAAACAAGACTGTCACCGCAATGATGAATGACTGAGCGGATCTCGGCGTTACCTTGCTATTGTCAATGTTGTTGTTACTGTTGTTGCGACTTGACATTGAAATTGAAAACGATAAAAAGATAAAAGCAATTGTTGTTGTTTCTGGATTTTTTCTAAACATAAAGATGAGATAACAGCAATTAAATGCCTCACATGGTTAAAATTAAACCAGGTGTGGCCTATTTTTTCTAAGAATATAAACAACAATGAGTATATACGAGTATATACATACATACATATGTATGTATGTAAATATTTACGACTGGCTAAGCTCAAACGATTGCTAACTAACTCAAACCTATTTCAAGGTAAGCGAGGAATGTACGATATCTTTCGATGGGAATAAAAAGCAAAATATGGCAAGAAATTCCATCTTCTTAAACGATTTTAATGGAAACATTTCCGAACAGTTCCACAGCGCTGTTTTCTATATCAACAGCTGAATTCTATCAGAAGATATCATCCATTCATGTCATGCTAACAGAAGATTTTTCAACTGCAAACAATTTAAATATAAATCATGTTATTCACGTGCATTCATAAAACTGAACTTTTATCTTGGCGTTTCGCTTTGAGTTATAAATTTCACTCGCTTCTTTGCCTAAAAATATGCAAGCTTCAGTGTTTGTTTGTCGAGCCAAAAATAAATGATTGCCGTGCAGCAGACAGAGTTTAGTTAAGCGATAATATTTGGATTTGCATACAAATTCAAAGTGTCAGTGTTGCAAACACGAAGCAACACAAATATGGCGATATAAATTATTCGAAAAACAGCAGCAACAACAGCAGCAGCAACATGTTTGTTGTTACAAAGCATCATGGAAATAGCCATAGACAGAAATTTGCATTCATATCTATTTTTGTAGTCTTTTCTACAGCGGAAATGAAATGAAAGCCAAGAGTTTTAGGTTACTATTAAGAAATCTTTCGAGAAAATGTTATTATACATTTAAGTTACAGTTACTGATGACATCGAGTTGTCTTTTATAAATTATTATTCATTATTAGGATGAGAAAAGAAGTAAAGCTGATGGATTTCTGCCAAAGGAAATGTACATATACACGAAAATCGTGTATAATGTGTGCACACCGATTAGGATTTGCTCATCTTCCACTCCTCTTAATAGGACGGATAACGTAAAATTGGGCTGATATATGTCCATATTTAAGGTAGTCATAATATCGACTACGACTCATGACATACAGACAAACAAACAGACTGGCAAGTGGACAGACAGAGCTGTATTACGACACGTTTTTGCTTGTAATACAAATGAATGAACAGTATATAGAATAATTAATATACTATGTATATTGAGTAAAGTACACTTGCCTCTTAAGTACTCGTATAAAAACAAGTAAAACAAAGCAAACAATAATCGTAAATCATGTGGATTGAACTGTTCCGGTATCACATCACATCTCAACACTCACTCAATCACACGCACCTAACATTTATTTATCTCATCAATTACCTATATTTTCATTGACAAATGGACGGAAACGGAAGTAGTGGTTATTTTGAGAGTAAGAGTGAGAGAGGGACTCGTGTGTGAATGAACTGATAAACGGATCTTTTAGTATCACTCACAATATATTGCATTACTAATGAACACTTGATGGGGTGAAGAAGGACGGCTGGAAGGTAGACTGGTAATGGAGCGTACTTTAATGCATCTGTAATGAGCCGAAAAAAGACTGCTTTATAAAAACCACAACAAAAGGTTAACACACACAACTTGAATGGGATGAACAACAACCAGGTATGTTACCACATAAAATATGTTAAAAATTACTCTTAAATTGGATTAAATCAAAGTATTAAAAGCCAATAAATAATGCGATGATTTTCCGATTTGACACATCCATTGTTGTTGTTGTCTTAAGGCCATTAAAATAAAGCGGGCTAATTTTCGCAATTTTTCATCTTGCTTCGATGACAGTCGTTATTAAAAATGGCGATGATGCATCACGAAGAAGCAGCGGCTGAATTTTCAGTTTAGCGCTTTTGAAATTCTTATTTTTAATGAGTTTTATTTCTGTTCACTTTTTCAATTTTTATTGAGTTTGAGATGTTTTAAGATTTTTTTATTTTTCTTTCAGATCTCAAAATAATTTGTTCTCAGATCATTTCTTTTCTCCAGAAAAACAACGAATCCGAAAACGTTGCTGAAATGGTTTTGGAAATTAATGTATGCATCTTCGAGTAATCTTTGAAGTATTATAGTATAATCTTGGAACTGACACATGTTCTGCATTAAAGAAATTACTTCGTATAGAGACAGAATTTGGATTTGCTTTTAGATTTCTGTAGATTTTCAGATTTATCATGTATCATAAGTGAATCACTTACTGAGCTAACTTAAAGCGTTTCAATAACAACATACGAGCAAATACAACAGAGTATCTTTGGCCGATTGTGATTCAGACAACATTTGAAAAGATTGTCACACTTAAGTATCAAAATCAAAAAGTTGTATACAAATAAACGCCGTCTGCTGCAGCTGTTTTGGCGGCGTTAACATTTCTAGTGCACCCCACGAAAGACCCTGACATTTGTTTACCAATTAGTTGCCAGCAGTTAGAGCCAGCTTTAGCAGTGGCGTTAATAGCTTTGACTACAGAATCTGTTTAAAGACGCCTATGGAACGTTGGAGACGCGCGCGAGGTTTTTGCGATATTTGTTGCTGCGAGTGGAATTGTGAACGCCCTCGAAAAGATGCAGCCAAGAATATTTACTCAACACTTATCTCAAGACTGAAATCAATATTTAAGGTGAGCAATTTTTAAAAATGGGCATTAATTTTAAATACATTATTACGCAATACTTAGCACACAGAAGATATAATAATAATAATATTTATTTATAAAAAGAATTAATTGATTTAAGATCGCCTAATTTCGAATAAGAGTAGAATAAAATTAATAGAGCAAATAATAGAGCAAATAGAATAGATTCAGTAGCAACGAAAGTGTTGGTACAAGATATATATTTTTGCATTGATACAAAAACAGTTCAGAAAGGCAGTGAAAGTAGGTAAAAAATTGTGATTGATTTTTAAATTAAGTCCCCTTTTTTATTTCTACTCACGGATTTTCTATACTAATCAATCAATCTGAATTATTTGCATTTCACGGCTAAAATAAGCCATTGCAAGTTTAACTATATACAATATGAAAGATTAATTAGGGCTTTATTTTAAACGATGACTTCGTGACTTCATTCTCTTAGCTTTTTTTATGGTACTCTCGTACTTAAGCAGATGTGTATGTACATATGTATTTATATCAATTCATCTCGTGCTTCAGCTGTCACAATGATTTATCATTTGCTTTTTCGATATTTACATTTTAATCCCATTCCAGTTACTTCTTGAATGGCCTTTTTTTGGAAACTTATTACTGGAAGACGATATTTATTATGACAACAAAAACAACCACACAGCACCCAAAATTACTGATGTGACACAGAACAGAACATGATCACTGAAGTTATTTTTTGGTAAATTTTAGGTGGGGACCAGACAATCTTCAGGCTTCCTTGATTTTCAATCTATACATAATTATCGTCAGCGTCATCAATATTATTATTATCATCATCGTTATAAAGATGGTACATCCCCCGAATGATGTCACTCACTGTGTGGCGTTGCAACTGAGAATGAGGTTTCTTTTGAATAGGATTAAATTTCATACTTTTGGTCCGCGGGTGGTCCACGACAAAGCTACGTTGACGTTGTTGTTGTTGTTGATTTATTGAAATACGGTACGCATGTAGAAGAGTGAAGAGTATACGTAATCGTATTAAAACGAAAAAGATTTCAGAGGCCACGAGGATTTCTTTTCGGATTTCTTTCCTTTTCGAAATCCTTGTTGAACATAAGAAGCTTTTTAATCAATCAGATTTCTTTGTAGTTACTTTTCAAGTACTTTTCAGCTTCATTCGTTTCGGACGAAACGTTGCGATCAAAACGTATCGATTTCTTTAATCTTGCCTATTTTAAAAATAATTCTCTTCGTCTCGCGAATATTTCCAAAACGAGTCTAAAGGGTTTTATATCTGCAGCAAGAAAGCTGCTCAAAAAATTCTTTCCCTTGACAGGCGACAGTATTGCAAACTGCATTTCCATTGTGCCCAGATACTGCAATTTTTGACATCGACCGAGCAGTAAAGACAAATATATAAAATGACGCACGTTCGTGTCGATTCATATGAGTAAAGTATAGTTTTTCTCTTTCTTTCCTACAAACCACACAAACATATATACATACTACATTCTTATGTATACTCCTCCTGTTAAATCAGCAAAGAGCAACAACAGCATAAAAAGACACTTGTATTGTAATTTATTGCATTTTCAAAGTAAAAATATATTGTCAACAAGCAAACGAACAAATATTCTATTTATTGCATGGACTTTATGTAGTGAAACTACCGGAAAGACCGACAAACATCTAATATCTTTGACATGATATTAATATTTTCTAAATGTAATTTTATATTCGAATGCATCTTTGCTATATTATTTCCTAATATTCATTATTTAATTTCGATGTAAAAAATAAATGCAAATAAATCTACAAGGGGTATCTTTTATATGGATAATACTAATAATAATTTTTGTTGAACAAAAATATTAAAACACACTTTGTTAGAAACTACTTTGTATTTGGAAAGCGAACAAAAACATAAATTATTTGCCCTACAAATCAAAACGATATTTATAGAAAATAAAAATTATCAGTTTTCACTTACTTCTCATCAGAATATATCGTGTTTTATTTTATTCTGGTTAAAGGTTATGGGAAATATTCTTAGAATGTGCAACGCCTACAGAGAAATTCGAGCACATCCGCACGAATTCCAGTACCAAGTCTGGGCAGGCTTCCGTAAACACTTGAATGACGAAAATCCGCAATTCTATGTATCTCCAAGAATATCTTAGGACGCAACAACATGCGCCCCTTGGGTCAATACAATACAGTTGTATCTTCGTAAGGCCGGAAAAGAAAATAAATCGAGCGTCTTCAAAATTAAAGCTTCGTTTGGAAGAGCCCTTATGTTGGAACCATACTCTGAAATGCTTGCTGCTTCATAACCCCATACTTCGTGAACACTCTCTAGGAAAGATGAACAGGACTCAGTGTCGCTAAGAACCTCTTGACATTTTGGTGCATTCTTCCCCACTACAATGGTATGTATGGTTTAACAATATCTTCCAGCGGACGTACATTCCACACTTCCATCTCCAAGAAGATCTTAGGACGCAACAGCTGCTCCAACATACGGCCTTGGCTGTACCTTCACAAGACCGCAAAAGGAACCTCAAATTTCTGTGTGATTTCTTTAGTGGACGAACAAATGTCGCGCCGTGTATTCATCGATGACTTCACTCTAAGAATTCGGCAACGGAACCTCTTGGCATTCTGGTGCATTCTCCCCCACTACAATGGTATATATTGTATGTCGATGTCTCGCAACGGACATACATTCCGCACTTCTATCTCCAGGAAGATCTTAGGACGCAACAGCTGCTCCAACATGCGGCCCTGGCTGTACCTTCACAAGACCGCAAAAGGAACCTCAAATTTCTATGTGATTTCTTTAGTGGACGAACAAATGTCGCGCCGTGTATTAATCGATGACTTGACTCTAAGAATTCGGCAACGGAACCTCTTGGCATTCTGGTGCATTCTCCCCCACTACAATGGTATATATTGTATGTCGATGTCTCGCAACGGACATACATTCCGCACTTCTATCTCCAGGAAGATCTTAGGACTCAACAACTGCTCCAACATGCGGCCTTGGCTGTACCTTCACAAGACCGCAAAAGGAACCTCAAATTTCTGTGTGATTTCTTTAGTGGACGAACAAATGTCGCGCCGTGTATTCATCGATGACTTCACTCTAAGAATTCGGCAACGGAACCTCTTGGCATTCTGGTGCATTCTCCCCCACTACAATGGTATATATTGTATGTCGATGTCTCGCAACGGACATACATTCCGCACTTCTATCTCCAGGAAGATCTTAGGACGCAACAGCTGCTCCAACATGCGGCCCTGGCTGTACCTTCACAAGACCGCAAAAGGAACCTCAAATTTCTGTGTGATTTCTTTAATGGACGAACAAATGTCGCGCCGTGTATTCATCGATGACTTCACTCTAAGAATTCGGCAACGGAGCCTCTTGGCATTCTCCCCACTACAATGGTATATATTGTATGTCGATGTCTCCCAACGGACAAACATTCCGCACTTCTATCTCCAAGAAGATCTTAGGACGCAACAGCTGCTCCAACATGCGGCCCTGGCTGTACCTTCACAAGACCGCAAAAGGAACCTCAAATTTCTATGTGATTTCTTTGGTGGACGAACAAATGTCGCGCCGTGTATTCATCGATTTTTTACTCTAAGAATTCGGCAACGGAACCTCTTGGCATTCTGGTGCATTCTCCCCCACTACAATGGTATATATTGTATGTCGATGTCTCCCAACGGACATACATTCCGCACTTCTATCTCCAGGAAGATCTTAGGACGCAACAGCTGCTCCAACATGCGGCCCTGGCTGTACCTTCACAAGACCGGAATAGGAACCGCAAATTTCTGTGTGATTTCTTTAGTGGACGAACAAATGTCGCGCCGTGTATTCATCGATGACTTCACTCTAAGAATTCGGCAACGGAACCTCTTGGCATTCTGGTGCATTCTCCCCCACTACAATGGTATATATTGTATGTCGATGTCTCGCAACGGACATACATTCCGCACTTCTATCTCCAGGAAGATCTTAGAACGCAACAGCTGCTCCAACATGCGGCCCTGGCTGTACCTTCACAAGACCGGAATAGGAACCTCAAATTTCTGTGTGTTTTCTTTAGTGGACGAACAAATGTCGCGCCGTGTATTAATCGATGACTTGACTCTAAGAATTCGGCAACGGAACCTCTTAGCATTCTGGTGCATTCTCCCCCACTACAATGGTATATATTGTATGTCGATGTCTCGCAACGGACATACATTCCGCACTTCTATCTCCAGGAAGATCTTAGGACGCAACAGCTGCTCCAACATGCGGCCCTGGCTGTACCTTCACAAGACCGGAATAGGAACCTCAAATTTCTGTGTGTTTTCTTTAGTGGACGAACAAATGTCGCGCCGTGTATTAATCGATGACTTGACTCTAAGAATTCGGCAACGGAACCTCTTGGCATTCTGGTGCATTCTCCCCCACTACAATGGTATATATTGTATGTCGATGTCTCGCAACGGACATACATTCCGCACTTCTATCTCCAGGAAGATCTTAGGACGCAACAGCTGCTCCAACATGCGGCCCTGGCTGTACCTTCACAAGACCGGAATAGGAACCTCAAATTTCTGTGTGTTTTCTTTAGTGGACGAACAAATGTCGCGCCGTGTATTAATCGATGACTTGACTCTAAGAATTCGGCAACGGAACCTCTTGGCATTCTGGTGCATTCTCCCCCACTACAATGGTATATATTGTATGTCGATGTCTCGCAACGGACATACATTCCGCACTTCTATCTCCAAGAAGATCTTAGGACGCAACAGCTGCTCCAACATGCGGCCCTGGCTGTACCTTCACAAGACCGCAAAAGGAACCTCAAATTTCTATGTGATTTCTTTGGTGGACGAACAAATGTCGCGCCGTGTATTCATCGATTTTTTACTCTAAGAATTCGGCAACGGAACCTCTTGGCATTCTGGTGCATTCTCCCCCACTACAATGGTATATATTGTATGTCGATGTCTCGCAACGGACATACATTCCGCACTTCTATCTCCAGGAAGATCTTAGAACGCAACAGCTGCTCCAACATGCGGCCCTGGCTGTACCTTCACAAGACCGGAATAGGAACCTCAAATTTCTGTGTGTTTTCTTTAGTGGACGAACAAATGTCGCGCCGTGTATTAATCGATGACTTGACTCTAAGAATTCGGCAACGGAACCTCTTGGCATTCTGGTGCATTCTCCCCCACTACAATGGTATATATTGTATGTCGATGTCTCGCAACGGACATACATTCCGCACTTCTATCTCCAGGAAGATCTTAGGACGCAACAGCTGCTCCAACATGCGGCCCTGGCTGTACCTTCACAAGACCGGAATAGGAACCTCAAATTTCTGTGTGTTTTCTTTAGTGGACGAACAAATGTCGCGCCGTGTATTCATCGATGACTTGACTCTAAGAATTCGGCAACGGAACCTCTTGGCATTCTGGTGCATTCTCCCCACTACAATGGTATATATTGTATGTCGATGTCTCGCAACGGACATACATTCCGCACTTCTATCTCCAGGAAGATCTTAGAACGCAACAGCTGCTCCAACATGCGGCCCTGGCTGTACCTTCACAAGACCGGAATAGGAACCTCAAATTTCTGTGTGTTTTCTTTAGTGGACGAACAAATGTCGCGCCGTGTATTCATCGATGACTTGACTCTAAGAATTCGGCAACGGAACCTCTTGGCATTCTGGTGCATTCTCCCCCACTACAATGGTATATATTGTATGTCGATGTCTCGCAACGGACATACATTCCGCACTTCTATCTCCAGGAAGATCTTAGAACGCAACAGCTGCTCCAACATGCGGCCCTGGCTGTACCTTCACAAGACCGGAATACGAACCTCAAATTTCTGTGTGTTTTCTTTAGTGGACGAACAAATGTCGCGCCGTGTATTCATCGATGACTTGACTCTAAGAATTCGGCAACGGAACCTCTTGGCATTCTGGTGCATTCTCCCCCACTACAATGGTATATATTGTATGTCGATGTCTCGCAACGGACATACATTCCGCACTTCTATCTCCAGGAAGATCTTAGAACGCAACAGCTGCTCCAACATGCGGCCCTGGCTGTACCTTCACAAGACCGGAATAGGAACCTCAAATTTCTGTGTGTTTTCTTTAGTGGACGAACAAATGTCGCGCCGTGTATTCATCGATGACTTGACTCTAAGAATTCGGCAACGGAACCTCTTGGCATTCTGGTGCATTCTCCCCACTACAATGGTATATATTGTATGTCGATGTCTCCCAACGGACATACATTCCGCACTTCTATCTCCAGGAAGATCTTAGGACGCAACAGCTGCTCCAACATGCGGCCCTGGCTGTACCTTCACAAGACCGCAAAAGGAACCTCAAATTTCTATGTGATTTCTTTAGTGGACGAACAAATGTCGCGCCGTGTATTCATCGATGACTTCACTCTAAGAATTCGGCAACGGAACCTCTTGGAATTCTGGTGCATTCTCCCCCACTACAAAGGTATATATTGTATGTCGATGTCTCGCAACGAACATACATTCCGCACTTCTATCTCCAGAAAGATCTTAGAACGCAACAGCTGCTCCAACATGCGGCCCTGGCTGTACCTTCACAAGACTGGAATAGAAACCTCAAATTTCTGTGTGATTTCTTTAGTAGACGAAGAAATGTCGCGCCGTGTATTCATCGATGACTTGACTCTAAGAATTCGGCAACGGAACCTCTTGGCATTCTGGTGCATTCTCCCCCACTACAATGGTATATATTGTATGTCGATGTCTCGCAACGGACATACATTCCGCACTTCTATCTCCAGGAAGATCTTAAGGACTCAACAACTGCTCCAACATGCGGCCTTGGCTGTACCTTCACAAGACCGCAAAAGGAACCTCAAATTTCTGTGTGATTTCTTTAGTGGACGAACAAATGTCGCGCCGTGTATTCATCGATGATTTGATTTTAAGAATTCGGCAACAAATATTAATGTTGCTTCGCTCGATGGCATTAAATTAAAGTTTCGTTTGGAGAAGCCCTTATTTGCTCCAGGTTGAAATAATCTTCTGGAATGGTTGCTGCTTCATAACCCCGTACTTCATGAACGCTCTCTAGCAAAGATGAACAGAACTCAATGTCGCTAAGAACCTCTTGGCATTCTGGGGCATTCTCCCCCACTACAATGGTATATATTGTATGTCGATGTCTCGCAACGGACATACATTCCGCACTTCTATCTCCAAGAAGATCTTGGGACGCAACAGCTGTTCCAACATGCGGCCCTGGCTGTACCTTCACAAGACCGGAAAAGGAACCTCAAATGTCTGTCTGATTTCTTTAGCGGAAGAGCAAATGTCGCGCCGTGTATTCATCGATGATTTGACTAAGAATTTGGCAACGAAAATCAATGTTGCTTCGGTCGATGGCATCCAGAAATTAATCTATAATCTTGAAAATTAAGTTTTCGTTTGGCGGATTCCTTATGTGCTCCATGTTGGAATAATCTTCTGGAATGCTTGCTTTTTCATAACCCCGTACTTCGTGAACACTCTCTGGCAAAGATGAACTGGATTCAATGTCATTCTGGTGCAATCTCCCCCACTACAATGGCATATGTTGGAAGTTTTTCTAACTTGTCAGTTCTCTGGGTAGTATAATGAAAATTATCTTTATGAAAAAAACATCACAGCTAATACAAATATTTTTCCATTCTAGAGACGGAATCCGTTTGATATATTGAAATACCCAACGAAAATACATATCTCGCATTTCGAGTCTATCTTGCGTCGTTTTTGCGTTGGAATGTGAGACATAGCTGTGCCACCAAATGTACCGAAATGACTGACGGTTGGGTTTGCAGCCCAACCACAGTTCCTCTGGCGTTTTTTTTATATTCTTGTGCGGTGAACGATTGAAGATGTAGATATAACAATTAACAGCTTCTGTCCTAAATAATTTCTGCATACTGGTGTATGCAGTTAAGCAGTCTAGAGTGTTGTGGAATTCGAAATTGAACAGAGGTTTATTGAAAACAGGTTTGAGATGTTCAAAACCCTGAAGTGTATCCCTGTATATACTTTCATCACAAAAATAAGAACAGTTTTAGCACTCTATTTCCGATTGGGCAAGTGACTGCGACGAAAGAAGGTCCGTATGTCTATGGTATGCGTACATTATATCGCGTGCTACAAAGAATCAGCTGCCTATTGCCTTACTAACTACAGAAGATGAGTATATATTTCGGCAACTGTCCAAGAAGTTATTTGGTTTCGTGAACTTAAAGAAGAATTAAATCCATGTTTCAATAACGAAGCTACAAAAATGTATTGCGATGTATGTATTTTTATAGAAAATAAAATTTTTCACTTTTCATTAGAATACAATGCGTTTTGTTTTACTCTGTTAAAAAAGTTACCCAAACCACGATGCTTAAAATATTGTATATACGAAAACAATGAATTTCTTAAGCTCAGGTTTAAAATCATATTTTAATAAGTATCTTAAACCACAATTCAACACTTTACACACATTACACATGTAGTATTTTATTTGCATGGATATCATAAAACTCCGTCATTCTTTCCAACTTTCCATAAAAACTTACTTAATTCAAAGCCAAATCCAAAAGATTGCACTGAAAATCTGCAATAAAAAATAAAAGGAAAATTTTACATTGTAGCTTATAAGAAAATAAAAAATACACACTTATAAATATTAAACGATAAATAAAATTGTTACAGAAAATAAATTATTTAGAATAGTTTGGAAAATTAACCCAGAATAAAATATGTCGTATTGAGGCTTGTTTGTTCGATTAACCAAAAAAACAAAAAACAAACTGAAATTAATTAGAATGAATTATGTATACGATTAATTAAATTTAACGGCGCAACGTGTAATGCAGACAAACCCTAAAACAGTCTGGAGATTTCGAAGCTCTTTGAAATATTTAAACTTTTCCATGAATGACATAAGCCGCATAAAAAGCAGACAGACATACCGACTTATACACAGACACACACTCTTATGTACATACATAAATATACATTAAATACATTTGGATATAAGCAGAGAGTTGAAGTAATAATATGTTATATAAACAATAATCTTATCAGTTTAAAAGCGCATAAAAATCAGGCGCTTGCTTAGAAGTCGGTCTTGTAGTCTGTTTATCGAACTGCTACTAAGCTCAATTGTATTCTCAAAATATACGTAGAGTTCTTTGTTTCCATTTCCATCGGGAGTTGTTAACAGCATTAGTATGGAACTCATAAAATAACGGTAAATAACGAGGGTGTTCCCAGAGGTTGAGTGTTGGTGGCCGGTTGGTGAACTTCGTGGCGGTTTGATTAAGTAGGTGAGGTGAGGGAAACCAATAGTGACGAGATGATGTCAATATTGTCTATTCTATTAATAGAAAGAGGTGTGCACGGTTGTTTTTGTTGTTGCTGCATTCGGATGTGTTTGAGTACTTTCGGCTTGAGTACTTCTGCATGAAGCTAAGCATTAAATTCAGCTTTTCACTTTCAGGTGAAATTTAGAAATTCACCACGAGACGTAAAGAAACTTTTATTTATTCTGAAGAGAAAAAAGGGTGGAAGAATTGTTGACATTAAATTGTTTGCGATGTTGTTGCTCTTGGCAACAATTTCCACATGTGGCAAAATAAACTTACACTGCGTGGCGGAATAACTCAGTGGATGGAAGTGAAAGTGAAAAAAATTCGGAGAAACACAATGCATTACTTTGAGTTGCAGGAGTAATCGCTTGAAACTGTTGAAAGGTGTGTTCGTTGCTTAAATTTTTATTTATTGTAAAGATTTCAAAAACGGGAATTTAATAAGCTTCTAAAGTAGAAAATTATGTATGTACTCTTATGTATATATAACAATAACATAGTGTAGATATACATATATAACAATGTAATAAATGCGTGCAAAACTTGAGCAACCTTTCTTGATTATGAACATGAATAAAAATTCATTTATTAAAACTTAATTATGGTATGATTAAGGAATTATGTTTTTCCGTACAATATCTCAAATTATTTTCGGCATTTGAATTCCGAAGTTTAGAAAAAGTCCAGTGAAAAATTAAGTAGAATTAAAATAAATAGAAATATTCTGTTTTACGTCTCTGCAAATTAATACAAATTAAAACATACACAACTTGTTCAAAACTGATACGCATGAGAAAGTGAGATGGCAAATAAGAAGCCGCATAGTGTGGCAACGCCATGTCAAGAATTGGGTTAATGTATCATACACGTCTGCTGCATGCATGTACATGCATATGTATGTATGTATGTATGTGCAAAAGCCAATGCGAGTAGCTTTAACACGCATTTATGTATGTTGATATGTACATATGCATCCATATAAATATTTACGTACATCGTTCGAAATTCATGGAAATACAAGCATTTTTAAAATTAAAAAAAACTACTCATAAATTAAAGTGAAGGAAAAAACTTAAACTGAATGAAAAACTGACAGAGTGAGCGGAGCAAAGAATGGCAACGATTGCAGCTGTAGCAACAAGTTTATTTGTTGAAGTCATCGAAACCGAAATCGAAATTCTTCTATAGACTGCGAACGCATTCGAAAATGAATGAATGAAGACGAGAAGAAGAAGAGGACTACTGAAACAGAAGAAAAAGAATTCTGTTTACATCTACATTTCGAATTTAATGAAGTAATAATATTTGTTTTACGAGAATACAACATTTTGGGGTCACTCATTGATTTTAATATTATATTGAAATGTTTAAATAGTTGACGAAAATATTAAAAGAGCTGATTATGGAAACATTTGGTCATTGTTTTATTATTTCTTTTCTGATATCCTTAAAATGTGTCTCAAATTTCAGGTAGTAGATTCAAGTAGTAGATTCATATCCCTCACAACCGATTCCTGAGCTAGGATATAGATATGTACTTTACCCTAATGTATGTATGTATGTACAAAGGTATATCTGAATAATAATTAAATGTTTTGTACAATATTTATATGTATGTAGTATATTAGTAGCCATTCTAATCATTGTATATCCAGCTATACAATGTCTATTTGAGATATTTCTTTACTATTTGATGCTTTTGTAGTATAGAATTTTGTAGTATAGACTTTTGTAGTATAGACTATAGATATACACTTGTAGATATTACTATTTTCACTTGATGATGATGATTTCATGTTCATGTTTTTCCACGCAAAATAATTTTACACATAATCGAGAATAAATATTTTTACCCGGTCCGTTTTTGCTACATGTTTTTACATGATCATCTGAGGTCATTCGATTCGGCGAACAAGCGATTTTGAGATCTGTTCTCAACACACTTCGCTACAATTTGCGGCTGGCGCTTGTTTCATGCCATTTCTGTTGCAAAATATTAAAATTGCAATAGTTTCAAGTAATTTCAATAATAAATATTGCTTTCTTAGTGCTGCCAACTAAATTGAAATGCCTTAAATTAAGCTCCTCCACATGTTGGCATCATCAATTTCAATTTGAAGTTTTATTTGCCTTTTATTATGATTTGCGGAATTGCGAAATATTATTTTTAAATTGCTGATTCAATGTTTGTTTGTGTGTGTGTATGTATTCAATATGGGTTCACAGAAAAATGTATGTCATACATACGTACAAACATGTCTGGCGAACAGAATACATAGTTTACTTGTATTAACAAATAATTTATGTACTCAGCTCTGTAGAACTGAAAAAAATTGGACAAAAAAGTTGACCCTTCATAAAATTTAGTTTGTTTAAAATTTCTTGATAAATAAATTTTGATATAATGATTTGCCACGCCTACTTGAATGCATTACAAAAGGAAGGAAAAACCTAACTATCTTGGGGTGTAGGATTTGTGAAAATATCAATACAGTGCACTCGCGATACCGGAAACTAATAAAAACTGAGCTGTTTACGGTTACAAGATTCTTCACGCTTGAGAGTGTGCAAATCTATTAAAGAAACTTCAGTATCTGACCTCACAACGAAATCTTTTGAATATAGAAACAATATTCATTCATTTAAGAACATGAATTTTATTGTAGAAATGATTATAACCAAGAAAAGACTAACAAGAATTAATTTTTTATACGGAATGCAAATGTTTGGATAAACCTGTAATTAAACATTAATTAAATGCTCCACAATGTCTGCCTTATCTTTTGAATTAAAAACCTTGGGTCCTTCACTGATTTTATCCTTCTTACATTCACGGCGTGTTATCCGAAATGAAATACATACAAATGCGGACAGTCAGATGATATAAATAGTCACAGAGATGCCAAAAGTTAGCAGATGAAACATAAATTGGAGAGAGTAAACTGGGTATTCCCTAAATTACAACACAATTCATGGTAAACGAATACAGTTCTCTGAAATTGGGTTCACATTTTCATGCTCTGGCCACCTTCTAGAATAAATCGATGTTGTCCACAAAGTTGTTCACCTTTTTAGATACTCACCGTTGTTTATACAGAATATAACGTGATTCGCGCAAGCAAATTGAAATCATATCAAAGTATGACCCAATAAGTTTCTCAGTTGATGAGCGATTTTCAAAGTAACTTTGATTAATTCGATAGCGTCGTTCAATCATACGTTGTCTATTCTAAAATTAAGAGCTTTCCAATTAATTAAGATGTGGTTAATAGTAGTTCTTTCAGATTACAATATTTCTTCTGCTTGCACTCCTTCTTATAACACAAACCCCTCCACCCGCCCCCATCTCATTAATTAACCACTCTTCAACAATTTAACTATCTTGTATCTTTTTTCTCACCATTTATTCTTGGTCAATCTTTCCTTGTATCGTGCAAACAATTTCATTGACTCTGTCGCTCTGTCATCTATGCAATTCACACTCCGCACGAATAGAAAAACATATTTAAGACCTTTAAACCGCAGACGCAAGTAACGAGAGCTGTCGTGTTTCCAAGAAATGGAAGTGATGGATGAATGAATGAGTGAGTGACTCGTCATGCGCCAGGCGCGCGGGAACCGGGGCTGGAGCAGGAGGTTAGTGTGTCAATTGCGGATACGTTAAGAGACGCATGCAGGAGCACGTATCTTCTTATGTACGAGAGACGTTAACGAACTGAACATAACAATAAAATCGGCAACACATCGACAACAACGCGTTGAGAGTACACAAACATACAAGCAAACTATGATGCAGACCAAAAATAAAAGAAATCTCTACTGTGGAAGCGTAAGCAACAGCATCAACTTAATCTGCAGAGTTCATAGGAACAGACAGGGAGAGATCGATGGATAGATAGATGGACATTTGTAGATATGCAGCGACGCAGACATAATGAACTGATTGTGGGCGTTATTAAAGGGATCCCAACAAGTATCCAGTTGAATATGCACAAAAATTGAAGTTGCACTGAATGTGCAACTCGTGAGAACGTGTTGTGTCTGTAGCTCATTTAGATGTACTCTGGAATGCTATAAATCTACATAATGTTACATCTGTTGCTGGCAACATCCGCCCACCCTCGATGATGACAAATTTAGCACATTTGAAAGCACATTTTAGAGCACATTTGAAAGCACATTTGAAAGCACATTTGAAAGCACAACTCAGTTCTACAACCGTGAACACGAGTAATAATTTGAAGGGACTTCACTGTAGTCCAGTTTATATCTATTAAGGACAAATCTTTGTAGTTGTTTTCTAAAAAATAAATAAGTTGTCAATGATCATATGAGATGTGAGTTTTTGCAGTGATTATTTATGAATTTCATCAACTATTCAACTATCAAAATAATATCAACTATTCTGCTAATCAGCGAGCTTAATGTTTGTGGTCGGTTGGCTTTATCGAAAGCGACCACAGCAACCAGACCCTGTTAACCAGAAAACCATCGCCACCACCACCACCACCATCTCCACCATCACCACCAACAACAACAATAACAACACCCATGAGCTCATCAACATCGCCGTCATTGGATACCATTTCGTTAAGCTATTAATTGGATAAATACGCTTCACAAATTGATCGGAATCGCAGGCGGCCGACGTTCATTCATCCATCGTGCACAGTGGCACAAACGTGTAATTAGCACGCTCCCGAGCATTCCATCTTTCAGTGGCTGATAGGAACTTATTTATAGTTGCTACTCACGAAATCAGTTCCACGGCGGCGGCGTTCTGCTGTAACTCGGCATTCATTCATTCATGCAACCATTCGACAGTTAGTCAGTTAGTCATTCGCTTATGATGCGATTAACTTCGTCGCACTGACAGATACTTTATCTAATAAATATAATCGTCTGCGTGACTTACTGAATACAAAGAACATCATAGAAAAAACAACATTTAAAAAACATGGAAAAAACATGGGAAAAAGCATGAAAACATCATAGAAACACCCAGCGACTGGTTAGGAGAGATGAGGTGAGGGGTGCAGTTCGCTATCGCCATCAAGAAAAGTGGAAAAGTCGCTGAACCCATTAAAAGAAAATCACTTCTTATTTGCCACACGACTGAGTGACTGGTTGCGCCCAGACGCGTGCGCCGGATGGTCGCTGCTCCGCGCTGCTCGAGGAGGGCGGCAAGTGGTGCAAAGCGAAGGAGGGGCAGCCGCTGAATGTGACAGTCTGACAAAGTACGATATATTCACCAGTGCGAGTATGTAGAACGCAAGTGCGGAAGCTGGCAACTCTGGCTTGTTGTGTTGCCTGCGAACGCGTTGCACAACTTCGAGCGCTTCATCGGCCGGCAGCGATTCGATTTTCCTCTCTCTGCGCACAGATGAAGCGTGAATGCGTCGTTCGACATGCGTCGGCGCGCATGTGCAACAGCCAGTCACGCAGCCAGCACATCTGTCTTCATTCGAAGCGTTGACATTCGTTGTTGTTGTGGTTGTTGCTGCTGTTCAACTAATCAATGCGCACGCTTTTCGCCATAGAAGGCCTCCACAAATTAGCGCCATCTAGTGAGTTGATGGATTTATTAGTCTGCCGGACATTTTTATCAAATGTTTTGAGCTTTGTTTTAATGTGAAATGTTATTTCGTCGTACATATTTATTTTTACCGCTTTCATTTTAAACAAAAAGCTGCCCACAGTAGACGCTGCTGATGCTGTTGCAATCCGAAAGAGAAAAACTGAACGTAAGTATTTCTGAATAATTGCTAAGCATTCAATTGTTATGTATTACTTTAAGATGCTGTTTTTCTAAATATTTGTTATTGTTTATTGTTTATTGTACAAAGAAAAACGCTGTAGTTATTCAGGATCACGTTTCTGGTTTAGTGATCGGTGAACCGGTGAACTGTTTTAACAAAGCAAGCAAATGATTGCTGCATCTCGGAACATCGGTGAAAATAGTAAAATATATAAAATATTGCTTCGAATGTAGCACAAGATTTGAATATACTACACAATAGAAAATCAATATTAATCTTGGTTCTTGAATCTCTATTTTATCCTGCATTTTATTTTTATTTTATTTTTTAAGGTAATCGAATTAATACTGAATTTAAAGGAACAATTTAAACAATTTTGAAACAATTATATAATATTGATAGTTTCTCTTGAATTTTATGATTTATTGATAACGACAACAACAACAACAACAAGACACCGAGTATAGGGCAATTACTGAACCAGAAAAATGTAAGCAGCCACGACATGCATTTCGAGGCAACTCTTCGGTGATCGACAGCGCCCTCCAGCGGGTGCAGTGGGACGAATGCTTCGCCACAACGCGAACGTGTCAACGTGTCTGTCCTTATCTGCATTTGAATTTCCGAAAAATTGAATCCAAACTTTAATAAAAAGTCCAAGTTTTCAAGAAAAATAACCACTACACAATCCTTTCGTTTGTTTTGAATTCAGAAGCCCGCAGATTTTTAGTATTTAAAAATACCCTTCTAACAGAAAATATATCGTAGTTTTTATCCACAAAAAACTTAATTAAAATGAATCATCAGAATCATCTATTCAATTGACATTCCCTCAACTGACTGAGATATTTATTGAATGATCGATTGCTTGCGTGCTTGCTGAATTGATTGAGTGTCTGCCAATGGAATAGCATAAAACTTTTTAAATCAAATGAATAGCTGCACAAAAAAGGCACACAACAAAAAATATAATAGCAAAAGTTTTAACAAAAACATTCTACAAAAAACCGTACAACTAACTGTAAAGTGTTTGCGAACAAAAACTGCTGCAGAAAAAGTGAAGAACCAACCGATTTCGCCAACGGAGAATGCCATCGAATTTCAGTGAAGAGAACAAAGAGAAAGCATGGAATGAAATTAATGATGTCCGTTAGAAAGTCCTTCCTTCAACGTTATCGTTTATTTGGATGAACAATGGAAGGAACGAACAATTGGAGAAGGTAACGTAACAAATTAACGTCCCGTCTTAAGAAGACGATTTTACAATGAGTCATTTCGGTTGGTTGGAGAAATTCAGAAATTACAACGCTTTCACTTGACCGCTTTTACTTAAATTAGAGAAGTTTTGAAACATTGTGCTGGTTGCTGACGCGACCTCGTGGGGCAGCGACGTCGTTCGAACGAAATTTTGTTGGGTCAGCAAATTGTGTTTATTGTACTTACGTAATGTAAATATATAGCATGAAAATAATTTGATTTATAAATAATTCATCCCCAATCTGCAGTTTGCTTAATAACGAGTAGTTCGCTGTTCAACAATTGTGATGTACAACAACAAGGCAACACAAAGTAGAAAACATACAAAATGAAACATGAGTGTGTGTGCTTCGCTGACATATCGTATCGCTGATCGTTGGTTCAGTCGGTTTTTCAATCGTTCCTTCAATCGTTATGGTGCAATTAGTCTAGACGTAGCGTAAAGTGGCTTGGCGACGGATTCAACCTATCATGCGGCTGCCATTGTAAATGATTATTGGATAAGTACCGTAATGTGGCGTGGTATTATGTGGCCCTCCGTTGAGTTACGATAGCATTGTATAGTGCATAGCCTTTCTCCTTATACTTCCTATATTGAAGGTATAGAATAAAGCGCGATAGCTATATAATACTTTTGTTGAGTTAGTAATAAGTTGGCTTTCCTTTTTGTTGTATTTTCCGGTTGTTCTTTCTCAACCGACAGCTTGAGTAATCGTTATGCACGCTCACCGCGCGCTTTGAGATACCAGGTACGTTACGTCTAGACTAATGGAACCAATAGTATTCGTACACCTTTCGTCCTTCATAGTTGCTGTTATTTACTGTAGTATGTACTAAACAAAGAGTACATGACCATTCACGAACTCGACTTCATTCATTTTGTAACTTGAAGGTAACACTTTACAACTTTCGATATTTAAGTTAAGTTTTAATTCAATTCTGCTGGTAATATTTCGAATGTTGTACAACCGAAATGAATAAATTAAATAAATTTTTAATTTCTCTTAAATGTTTCTCACCAAATGACCTCAAAACTTATCAAAATAACTTTCTTGAGCCGTGGAAAGCTTCAGAAGTTTGCAGTCTTAAATACGAGTAGAGCAACGTTTTTCTTCTTCTTCTGAAGAACAGAAACTGTTTGTAATTCCTTTGGTTCTTACAAAGGCTTGTGTGTGTGTGTGTGTGTGAGCGAGTGAGTGAGTGTGTATGAATTTCATTGGTGTAAAAGCAACTATTGTTGCTATATTTTTCACAAGGATTGCACTTTATCCATGCATAGAATTCGCAATCCTTGTTATAAAACTCAAAACTTGCTGTTACATTGCAAAAGAACTCCATGATTGCACTCTGTGTTAATTTTTGTTTCTATTTCTGTTGTTTTCCTTTTTATTTTTGGTAATGGATCCTGTATCCTTTGCGTTCTCCTGTTGTTCCGCATCAATAATTCAGTACACACATCGCATGTATGCTGCTGCTGTTTTTAAGTTGCTGCACTTTATTTCACGTTCAACCCTTTTGTGAGGGTTGGATTTTCCCCACGAAAAACCTTGGATTTTTTAAGCGGAACCTGCAGCTATGGCCAGCATCTGTCATCAACAGCTGAGAACAAAGCGTTTCCTTATTATTGCGATCAGCTTCATGCTTCCTCTCGGTTTCTTTATGCTATCCTTTTTCGTTCCTCCTCAATTCCAGCAACTTCTTCTTCTTCTCATCCGGGAAAATCTCATTTTTTGTTGTTGCTAATTTCAGAAACGTAATTGAATTGCATTCAAGCGCTTCTTCTGTCCTCTTTTCCGAATCTGAAGCTCGGTGTGCGTTGTGTTTATAGTTTCTAATTATTTGCTCGATCTTTTGCTCTTCATCCTTTCTTTTTTCTAGCTCATTACAATTACAATTGCTGCGAATGAACTGAAAGAAATAATAACTAAAGCAGAACACTTTTTAACGACCGCAGCAGACAAAAAAGTCGTTGATGTTGTTACAGTTGATGTTGTTGTTATTGCAATTATTACTGTACAAACATTTTCGGCCGGATTAGACGTCTATGCGGTGGTTGTTGTTGCAGGTAAACAGGCGTGTTTGTCGTTTATCATAGTCATAGACTTGAGAACATTTCATTGAATTGAATTCGATTTCATTGATGCTAGAGTCTGGTGCACATGACGTATGAATGATTCTGAACTCTGTTTTCTGAACTCTGAGCTCTATCGTTGTTGTTACTACTTTCTCTAAAGAATCTACTAATTAACGCTTCTATGCTGGTTAACTTTTCCCATCCTGTACCGTGATTGTCAACTTTGTCATCGTTACTTGATTTTCTTTTCTGACTGAAAACTGAACTCACAGCACACACACACACACACACGCACAAACGTCCTTTGTTCGGACAGCGTGTAAAAGATGCATTGAAAGTTTAGAGCTGAACTATTTTCTGCTTCGTGCTGACAAAGAAGCTTACAAATATTTACAGTTCACTACAAGAGAGTAATGGCAGCACCTCCAGAGTAGTGCTGAAAATTGAAGCATCCTTAAAAATAAATAAAACGGTATTTTAAATCCCTGTGCTCAAGTTGAACGCGTGTCACTCCCAATCAACTTCTGTCTTCTACTCTTCGTTCTTTGTTCGAGCTATTTAACAACGCTTCCATTCACTCTCTCTCTCTCTCTGTCGCTCTCTCTTGCTCTCTCCCACTCTCTCTTTCGCAATCTATCCGTTTATTCATTTTACAGGTGGCTGTAGTTTTCCGATGTCTGTCTGTTTGTCTGTCCTTTTATGCTGTTATCCTTATTGAAAGCTTGCAATTTATTTTCACTTGATTATAAACGACTTTGTTGAATATCTAATGATTTCCCGCTCCGTTGAGAATAATTACAGTCTTTGCAACAACCGGCGAGATAAAGAGAAGTGGAGTGGACTGGAGTGAAGTGATGGAGGTTGGAAGCAGGACAGGGGTTGAGGGGGGTAGAGAGATAGTAATTGATATTTTAATGCCTGTTAGGAGTCGTTTGTCTATCTGCCTGGCTGTCTTTTTGCCCTCCTTGCAGCCTGCATCTCCACGTTTTCCTCTACTTGCCTCATCTGTCCACGTCAATTATTGTACTAAACTGATGCAAATACCGTTGCTTCTATCGATAGGCGGGTACTTTTTTATGCACAAGATATTTACGTTGATTACGTGTGAATTGCTAAACGATTGATTGAGATTTCATAGTTTTCAGTTCGACGCATCACTGTACTGTACTGCTCCCTAATATATTGCATTCTTTTTGCAAAAAACACTCTACACATCTTCTAATAAATTCTCTTGCTTTCGTGCAGCCTTCTTAACCAGTCGTTTTGTCTTTCAAAAAACTAGCGATGATTGGATACGTTAGTAAGTTAATGAGATCGATTTGAATGGTTTATAAAAATCTTTCGAATTAAATTCGATATTCGCTAAATTGTATTCACTAAAACGAGACGAATGTAATACTATAATGTAGAAATTGATATAATAAAATTAGAAGTATAATTAAAATATCATATCATCAGCTGAGATAAGTTAATCTAATGTCTCTGTCCCCTTCGGTTTATCGGTGTAATTTTTCATGCACTCATTTGTTCTATTACAACAATAACAATAACAATAACAATAACAAGAACAACAACAACAACAACAGGAACAATCACTGTTATCCAGCATCACCGAAGATATTCATCAAGTATATACAACAACAACAACAAAAGCAAGAGAACCCAAGCAGGAAATAGTTTACGACTATGAATGGTGAGTACGATAGACAGACAGACAGACAGAAAGACAGACAGACAGACAGACGGACAGAAAGACTACAAAGGTAGACAGAAAAGCAGAAGGAAGGAAACACAACCAAACGACCCATGAAAACCGGCAGTCAAACCGAAAGTCAGCTGGATAGATGATGGATGAAGATGTGTATGCTTCTTGAATGGAGTCATGAAAGGTTTCTTCTTTTCTCAGCTCAATGGGAAGATCTTGAACAAGTTAGAAACGTGCAGCTGCAGGCAAGAAAGAGACAGAAAAACAACACACCATTCATGAATCAAGGGACAAGGTAGCGATGAGGTTACCGACGGATCTTTTATTTAGTTTGTATAGAGGTCTATCGCGGAACGAACCATCAAGCAAGGCGAATAGCAGCCACAGACACACTGAATCACTTTATATAGTGCATGTATACAAGTGTGTGTGTGTGTGTGTGTGTGTGTGTGTGGTTTTGTGTGTGTAGACTGATAACTGGGTATTCGTGTGTGCGTGTGTGTGTTTGTACCTTACCGTTGCTTCACATGGCGGAAAATGATTTTTGACATATAATACGTTGTGCTTCAAAGTGGAACGCTTTTATGACGTTGCTCTAGCTGCGACCAGCGATTCGGTTGGACTGACTAAAAAACGGCTGAAGAAACCGCAGTCCACGGAAAACAATACGAACCGCATCTGGAGCATTATTTCTACAGATTATAATCGTAATTCTTTTTCTTTGCTATTATCTCTTCATTATTATATTTATTGCAACTTTGTTCTGAATTCGCAGATCAGGAAACTGCTTCTGTTTGTGTTTTAGAAAAATGCATTGACATGCTTTAATGATTATTTAATCATAGTTCACTTCATTTAAAGGCTTTAATGTGGAGCCCCTTCCAATGTGGACCATCGTATCGCAACGTATGCTTGACGTAACCAATCATAGCCACAGACTTCCTTATGACTCCTAAATTACTCGTAGACTGCTCAATAAATCTACTTGCATGTTGCTCTCTTCTGTGCGATCCGTATCGATCTTCATTATCTTTAATAGAATTGACCGCAGGCAGACTGAAAGCCGAAGACCGAAAGGAAAACCAAAAAAAAGAGCCAAGAAATTCGGAAGCAAGCGAATAAAAAGCAACCGCGTCCCGCTTACATTTTCCATGGTTTTTAGCGAACGACGACGCTGTTCGCTCCTTTTTCAAACAACAGCTGCGACTCTCGTGGTTAACAATACTTACGTTTGCCTTATTATTTGTCCCATATTCTTTTTATACAGTTTTCTCGTTTGCCTTTAAGTTTTCCTTGCTTCTGCTCTTCTACTTTTTTGTGTGTTTTTTTCTTAGAAACCCAGGAAACTATCCCGTTGGCGAAACCTTTTTAAACAATGCACTAAAAATGGACCCGCCGCCGCTGCTCTGCTGAAAAGCGCTTGACGCTTGAAAAGCCAGAAATTACTATTTATCGCGCTTTTATTGGAAGGAGAAACCAACTCTAGAATACATCCAGAAAGTGTTGGCCGGCTTGAAAGAGGGACTTTCACAGAGGTGAGTATCTACCATCAGATGGTTCGAAAGATCAATAGATTGGGTGTTTCTCTGAGACTATATAACTTTGTTTCTTTTTCCTATTGCCGAGTATTACCTCTTTAATTCTAATAATTTAATCGTTTAATAATAACAATCTTCATTAGAATACAAAATAATTTTGGCTCACATTGTAATCAGTAAAAAGCTTTACTTCTTTAAAATCAAGTATGGGTGTGTATGTAATATATAACATCCACTTACGTACATAGTATGTCTATAGTACATATGTATGTAAATGTATTGTCTTCCGCTAATTTATTATATTAGGTCGAGGAAATTCAACTCAAATTTCAATTATATTTGAAAATTTGGTTTTCAATTTTTGTCTTTCAATGCTTTTGTTTTGTGTCAATTTCGATGGCGGTGAAATAAAATATGTGCATATCTATGCACTGATTGTATTTGCGTCCTAAAAGTGTACAAAACACATACATACATAAATATATTTAGTGGAATGCCAACAGCAGCAGCACAGCAGCAGCACAGATGTTACTTCTGTCTGTCTGTCTGTCTGTCTGTCTGTTGATTCATTGCCTTTGTTCTTTTTCTATTCTTTTCGCGTGATTTATAATTATAGTAAAATAATTCAATGGCTTCGATCCGCCTCACACGTGTATTTTGATTCTCTAAACTCGACCGCGTTACGAGCTGCTGGTTGACCAAAATAAGACAAACTCCGTCCTTCCTTTCTTTTATTTATAGATAGGATACTTTTGACTATAGTCATGTTGCGGACAACAGCCACTCTAAACTCTGTACGTCAAAGTCGGCCACTTCTTGGACTACCCTCGTATTCGTAGGTAAACGTATTTAAATATAGATATCGTCATGTCAATGAATACGCGTGTGTGTAGGTGTGGGTTGAAGGTGACGTACATACATACATATGTATATGTAGTAGATGTGTAAATCCGTGACCTTTACAAAATGTCACAATCATAATAATGATAATAAACAGTGAACAAAAATTATATTTTCTACATACGAATATTCTACAAGTAATAAATAGAAAAAGTATTCTAAAAATGAACTCCATTAAATGATTTATTTATAATTCATAATCGAAAACCAATTTCGATTTATTGTAGGTTTTCTTCATCGATTTAAGTTATATTTTCGCTAATATTTAAACTCAATGATGACTAGAATCAGGAATAACTTTAAATATTTTGCTTGTTCTAGCTTGATGCATTATTTAACGCATTTCTTTATACTTTTTAATCCCAATTATTAAAGAATTGACTGTCGTAGTATAACTAATATAATGAATATATAAATACAATATAATAGCCGATATAATATTCACAAATAATTGTTATATTTTAAGCAGTCAACAAAATAAGCAAAATGCTTTAAATATAATGCTTTACTTTCACTCTCATTTAATATATTATTTCGTTTTGAAATTGGTTACGTTTTTTGTGAAGCAGATTATACTATATCTGAATAAACACTATAATTTTTGGAATATAAAGAAACTCCATTTATTGTTAGTTTTTATTGAGGCGCTGCATTAATCGGGGCGCCTTTTTTTTGTGGTTTTTATGATTAGTTTTTATTCAGTTTTTGACTGATTTAATGATGTGCTGATTTAAAATTCAAATTACTTAAAAATTTGTGTCAAATATACGATATACATACATAAAAATGTATGAATTTTTTTGCCTGAATATTTTGGCAAAATTAAGAAATTTTTGCTATTTTACTTGGCGAAATATTGAATATTTGCTTGTTTCATGCATGTTGGTGTCTTTTATTACAAATAAAATGTTTCGAATTTAATTTGCACTTCTTTATTCATGCAAATTTTATTCGTTGAAATGCGATACTCAAAAACTCAATTTTATTTCCACTTCAATAGAAAAAAGATGCTAATATTAAAGTAGTCGCCCATTTTCGGGCAGAGATGCTTATAAGTAACTTTAGTAAAATCTATCGACTGTAAATCAATTGAAATTCTTATTGCTATTTATTATGGTGATTTAATTTCGTTTAAAACAGATTTAATTTCGATTTAAATACAATTATTTAAGCGTTAAACTCGTTATGCAAAGAATTCAAATAATCATATCAATTATCATGTCACACAGAAACGGTTTTTAAATACGCGTAGATTAAAAAATCTTGTTATCTTTTTATTATTTAAATATTTTCGTTTTTCTTCTCTTTTTTATTTTTATTTAATCTTTCACCCTGTATTTACGGTTTCATGAAATTTGAATGTGCTCTAAATCTCTTTATAATACACCAAAAACAAGATATTTATTTATTTTGAATAAATACCAAAAAACAAGTACTAAAAACTCAAATTCTACAATATTTATTACAGACATTTATTATGGGCATGCATTATAGAGATACAAGACTCGGATTATAGACGAATTATAAGTACATACATATGTACATACATAATGTACATACATACATATATATAGTAAATAAATTTAAATAACTAAAATTATTTACTTTTATTCTTATGAGTGATGAGTGATAATTTTGGAATATTTTATTTTGTACTTATTTTTTATTTATTTTCTTTATTTTTTATTTATTTTCTTTATTTTTTATTTATTTTCGTGTATTTATATTATTTTTGCATGAATTTTTATCTGCTTTTGTTTATCTTTTCTGCCTTTTTTCAGCTCTTTCTTTAGCTTTTTTGTCTTTTACTCAGAAGTGATTCATTTGGATTTTTGTTTTTGTTTTTTAATACTTATTTTTGCATTGTTTGGCCGACTGTAAAAAATTTTGTGTACCCGACGAGCATCAGCGCCATTTTTTGTTTCTTTTTTTCTTGGCACGCTTCTTCGCCATTTTTAGCTGAGTGATCGAAATTCTAGAAATAGTTTTCAGCGTAGTCTTGTCTACGAATTTTTGTATCTTCGTTTTTTTCTAATCGTTTTTTTTTAATCGTTTTATTTTTCATACTTTTGTTTAAGTTGTGTTTTTATTTTGAATTTCGAATTTCAACTCGAGTTTTCCGCCTGCCTGCGGAATAGCTTAGTTTTTAGCGGAATCTATTCGCAATTTTTATAAATAATTTTGAGGATTTTTATTATTGAGTTTTTTGCTGTTGTCTTGCTTCTTATGCTGGGTTAATTAAGGCTGTCAATTTAGCGAGAATTTAGCAAAACGTTTGCTTAAATTAATGGCACTTTCTGCATAATATTAGAAAGCAATAAAAACAGAATTCAGCAGAAGAATAAAATTTAAATTTCATGCTGTCATCCGTTGAAAGCGCTGCAGAAATGTTTTGCTTCTTTTAGCACTCTGATTATTTGTTGAAATTATAAATGTTGTTGTTGTCAGAGTTGAGATTGAAATTAGAAGACGAAGAAGAAGAAGAGGACGAGGAAGAAGAAGAGGAAGAAGAAGAAGAGGAAGATGAAGCACATAAACAAACCCATAAACTTGAATGTGTCTGTTTTTTTTTTTTTGTGTAATACAATAAAAAGTCTAAAATTTTCTGTTTACTTAACAAATATTATTAAAAGAATTGCTGTATTTATTTCCCTTCAACAAAGAATCTTTTACAAATTATTATAGAATAAAAATTAGAAACTAAAAATCTATTAATTCAAGTTTGGAAATATTTAAAACATGGGATTCGAAAGTATTTAAATAACTTTTCACTACGCAGCAAGTTTTTAATTAGACAAAAATTCTGGACATCGATAAGAACAAAGAACGAAAAATTCAAAGAAATTAATTAGAAACCGCATTAAAAGTGGCTTTCTTAGTGTAATAAAGTGAAATAAAGTGCAGTAAAGTGGAGTGGAGTGAAGTGGAGTGGAGTGAAGTGAAGTGAAATGAAAGAGAAAGGAGCCTCATAAAAGCAGCCTAGCAAAAAGCCACAAAATAAAAGAGCGGCGCAGAGGGGAAAAAAATCAGAGCAACAGGAAGGAATGCAACCAGACGAGGCACCGAAAAACCGTTCGAGGATGAATAAAATTCTACTCCGAATTGACGGGAAAGTAGAATGATGGAAGAGAACTTAGAGTAAAAGTGGAAGGCGGTCAAGTGAAAGCAAAAACAAAAGCAAAAACAGAAGCAGCAGCAGCAGCAGCAGCTTTGCACGTAACCACAAAAGCGAAAACCGAAAAAAACGGCGGTGAAGCATCGCATCCGAAATTGAAAAACTTGTGGAAATCAAATCAAAGTGAAAACATTGAAGAGGCAGAAGCGAATTTTACTGCAGCAGTAAATAAAACTGCTTCTCGAGTAGAATGTGTGTGTCTGTGAATACAAGGCTTCAAAATAATCATAACATAACCGTGTTTTATAGCTCTCTGTAGCGTGTATAAGCTACGTTTTTTTTCTTATTCTTTGACGTTACTTTAAAGTGGTTGCTTAGCGTTGCCACCCTCTGCAGTGCTACCTACACAATTTCTACACATTCAAGGAAACACTGAATTCTCGTAACTAAATAATAAGTTCTCAGCTTCATTTGTTCAGCTCGTAGAGCGATTAAAACTCTAGAAAGTCATATAAAAATGTTCTATAAATTTATATATCGCACTTCAATGCGGAACTTTTTCCCAATCGTCCCCAAGTAGGTACAATCGGACGTGAATGGGTTAATATTCTAATATATGCTCTCGGAGAATGGTTTTTCTTTTTTTATTTTATAGAATTACGGTTTTTTCCATTAAAATTTTAAAATGTTCAACATGTTTTCAGAGATTTTATTGAATTGAAATAATTTTTTTTTTATTGTTTGGTCTTAATGAGGTTGGCGCCAATATTTGTTGTTCTTGTTGTATTTTGTATTTCAATTTTATTTCAATACTAGATACGAGTACATACACGCATACATACACACATACACGCATACAATCAAATTATATGCAGCGAAACCTGCTCTTATTTCATCAGCTGCGGTCGCATCCGTTTCCGGCTTAGATGCTGTTTCCATTTTGATTAATTAACGTTTAGCCACGAAACTGAAACGGCTGTCGACGAAACTCTGGCAACATTTGCAGCAGCTTTGTTGCTACTCGTAGCCGTCAGTTTTTTTCTGAAACATCTCTCACCTCAAAACCGGGAGCTTGTTTACTTAAACCATCCTTTAAAACAAATCGAACGTGTCTATATTTTGTATTTTATTTCTCATTTTCAAGAACGGAGTTCATTCATTATTTTTTTATTATTAGTATGTATTTCATTTCTTCGAAGAATAAACCACTAGAATAATAGTAATCAATCATGAGGCTGTTCTGTTACACATTTAATACAGCAACAAATTTGATGTAACCAACCAATAAAAAAAACCAATCAACCAGCCAACCAACTCTTCATGTGAACGCTAACCTGTCAATTGTTACAGTAATCAGTCGCTTCTTTGGTCAAGTTGCTTGTGTCGATTGAATGCCGAAATGTCGACCATTTATTATGAACTTTATTATCGTAATAATTTAGAAAACACACTGATTTATTGTCCAATTAAGATTAAATTGAAATTCTACATTAAATTAATTGTAATTAAATTCGAATTCCATCACATTTTTTTAATACGATTAAACGATTAACATTAACGATTAAAGCCGAAACCACAATGGCGCGTTAGGTCGGTCGCGCTTTGATCGGCGTTTGATAGACTTTACAAAAACTTTACGATAAAATGTCACACAACGCTCGAGTTTCATTTTCTAAAACACAATGACGCGTTAGTTAAGTTGTGCTCATGTCCTACTAAGCACTGTTGCCACCTAAAAACAAAAAAAAATACCTATTCGCATGTATGAATTTGGTAACGAAAATTGTTTTTCATTTAAAAAATAACCGTGATTCATATTTCAATTATTCTAATCCAATAAAAATTGTAGAAATATTGCAGTTAAATGGTTATTGTCTATTGTAATTCCCAGCCACATAAAAAAAATTCCACCGGAAAGAAATTCCTCCAAAACTGTGGTTTATGTTTGGCAACTCTTGCAATGTGACGAGCATATTTCAAAAACAAAATTAAAAATGATTTCAAATTTGAAGCTTCAAATTTCTATGGAAGAAAATTAAATATGAGCTCATCAAATTTCGAAGATTTTGAGGATTTAGCGCTACTTAGCGTTGCACTCTATGGCACGTACAGACTCTATAAGCAGTCTAGGCAAGCACAGCAAAGAATGTGGGTTCGCGAGCTGAATCTGGCTAGAGATTCAGAAGGGTTTTTTGCTCTGAATTTCAGAAGAATGCAAGAAATAGACCCGGAGCACTTCTTCAAAATTACTAGAATGAAGCCCAGAACTTTTCAGCTACTGCAGGCTTTCATCGAACCGGAACTGCAAAAAACTTCAATGAGAAAACCAATTTCTGCTGATTGCCGACTGTTTCTGGTCCTATTGTAAATATACTTACAGTTCTTAAATACAGGATGTCTACTATCTAGCATTTAATATTTCAAGGTACCTGTCGCAAGGTGTTCCCAAACAAGTACTAGCGTGGATTTTCCGAATGGGATACTCAACAGTCAACTGCATCATATATGAAACATGTGAAAAACTATGGAAAATACTGATGCCGCTTTATTTATCACCACCCAGCACGGAAAACTGGACACAAATTGCAAAAGAATTTTACGATTTATGGAACTTGCCAAATTGCGTATCAGCAATTGATGGCAAACATATTAATATCCAATGTCCTGCGAGAGCAGGCTCTGAATATTTTAACTACAAAGGCCATCACTCCATTGTACTCCTCGCGGCTTGCGATGCCAACTATATATTTACTTCAATCACTGTCGGTGCTTACGGAAGCCAAAGCGATGGTGGTATATTTGCTGAGTCATTACTCGGTACCAAACTTCTGCATGATGAATTAAATTTGCCTTCACCGAAATTGCTTCCAAACAGCAACATTCCCTTCAATCACTATATAGTTGGCGACGCAGCATTTCCACTTAAACCATATTTAATGCGGCCATATCCAGGCAGAAAATTGTGTCCAGAAAAATTTTATTTCAACAGGCGTCTTTCTCGTGCACGACGCACAATTGAAAATGCATTTGGGATTTTGGTGGCGAGATGGCGAATTCTCCAAAATACGTTGATTATGGCTCCAGCTAATGTAGAGCGCGTTGTAAAAGCTGCAGTTATATTGCACAACTTTATAAAGCTAAATGACGATGCGTACTGCACAAAAGAATACGTGGATATTCACGATGAAAATGATGAAATGATTCAACGTGGTTTGTGGCGAGACGATGCTGAACCTTTGCGTCGTATTGCACATATTGGATCCAACAATTCCAGCGCAGAATCATTCCGCATGCGAGACACCCTCAAAAATTATCTGTTTTCAAATAAAATTTAACACTTGAGCAAATAAAACTATTTATCTTAATTTGCATTTCTAAATTTTAATATTTCTTCATTACATTCTTTTAAAAATTTTTCCTGTAAAGAATTTTGAATGTGCTCCGGTAAAATTTTAAGTTTTTTACCGAGAAGTTTTAAATAAATATCTGTATCGTCTTCATCTTTGTTAAATCTGGTTGAAAACGTTTTCGTTAAAGAACCAAGAAGGAGACCAAAGTTTTCCTCAGTGTCCTCGTTTTGAGCCACTCGCTTGCGGTTTGTCTTCCTAATTTGCTTCGGGGTTTCGTACGTTTCTGTTTCGGGAGACGTTTCTTCGCAATCTGCAGCGCAAGAGTCATCAGGTGTGAGCGCTGAAAACTCCTCATAATTTCCCGATTGCCTGTAATTATTTTCAATTTTTATATAATTTTAAGATTTCTATATAATTAAAGATTTAAAGATACCCACTTTCTTGGTTGCAAGGCTACATCCAAAAAACTTAAAGAGGACGAAAATTCCCACTCTTGATGAAATTTGCAACTGCTGCCAGATGGTTGTTCATTTTTCTTTTTCTCTCTAACGTAGCGGTCCCGGAGGCTTTTCCAACGTTGCTTGCCTTCATCAACTAAATAAATTTTGCTTTAATCCACTAACCACTGGCACATGCTAACTTACCTGGTCTATCCAATTGTTCTGCGATTGTTGCCCATGTTGCGACTCTAAGAAGAACGTTTTTGTAGGAACGCGACTTAGTGCTAAATAGGAATCTTTTTCTTGAACAAGATTTATTAATTTTTCCTCAAATGTTTGCGGCGCGTCTGTAATTTTGAGGAATGGCAACTGACAACAAAATTCATAAATTCAAATGTCAAACGCCAGAGCTAGTTGAAGTAGAACCAACTGGTGCGTTTGAACGAGATTTACGTGATACACAAAAATTTACGATATAACGCCTGAGGTCGTATTGTGAATTGCCTCATAAGATTCCCTGTGTTCAATAATATCTGTCAAAGCGCGACCGACCTAACGCGCCATTGTGGTTTCGGCTTAATGACAGCTCGCTTTGACAGCTAACAGAGTTTGACAGCTCCGGCTGTCGAGGGGGAAATTTGTATGTCATGATCCATGTATTCCCCCCGGTATCTGAAATGCCTCGTATTTAATATCGTCTTTCGTAACTACAATCGTTCCCTCAACCCACCGCATTCGATTTCCTCCCTCGCCAATCAAATATTTTGTTTATTTATGAATGTTGATGATGAGCACAGATAATTTTGTTGCTATAATTTATGTTTAGACAACATTTTTTCTAGCATTTAAACTGTGGTGTTGTTGTTGTTGTTGTTCTGTTGATTATTTCCGGCATTTTTTGGCGCCAAGCAACATTCACAAATAACAACTTAATAAAAAACTTTTAATATCATTCAAAAACGTACAAAGTTAAAGTTTAAATTTGAAAACATTTCAACTTCCTGTGAAAAAAATCAGGCAATTTTTTTCGATAAATATTTCAGTTGATCAATTTTTGTATAATACAATAAAATTTAGAACATTAATTAATATTTCAAGCTTTTAATGCATTTAATGAAGCATTTTTAATAAATTTTTTTTTATTTGTTTTATTTGTTTTATTTTTAATATATTATTTTTGATTTTTGATTTTTGATTTTTTTTTTTTTTTAATAAAGCCTTTCATTGATTCACTGAATTTTTAAATCGGGCTTCAATTTTACAATCAGGTTTGGAAACAATTCACGAAGTAACACTAATAATTATTAATATATTAATAATTCAAAATTATTAGTATTAAAGCCTTTAGCATTTCATTGAGTTATTCAATGCTTTTGGGAGCCTTTAAAGGCGTATGGATTTTAAAGCAGCCTTCTTTAATGAAGCTATTTTGAAGACTCACTAAACCACTTCAAACCGAAAACTAAACTAAAGGAATTAAGGGTCAATTACTCATCGACTTTGATGTCTACGCAACCGCCCCTGCCGCGTCTTTGTGTCCCTCTCTGTTGCTGTTTCTAATTTAATTAATAAATAAATAGATAAGCAAGCCGAAGCCGTTGTCGGTCGTCCAACCTCAAGGACATTAAGGAGACCGCGAATCTGTTTCTTTGATGTCAGTGTTTGCGTGACAACAACAAATATTTTGAGTTTTGAATGTTTTCGAGTGCGTGACAGCGTTTCGAAAGAGTTGCCTTGTTGCCCGGGAGTGTCCTTCAGGTAGTCGCTCGGTTACCATGGAAGCCTCCGAATAATGCTGGTCCCATTAAAAGTCCATTAGCGAAATTTAATTAGGAAACGAAACACATACAAAGCGCGTGAAACAGCAGAAGTGAAATCTCATGCGTATTATTGTAGTAAATAATAATAGTTTTATATAATTGAATTCTGTCTAATGTTTAGTTTGCTGTACTTGGAATTTTAATATTCAAACGGTTTCTATCATAGAAGTGATTCGTTTCATTTCGGCTTGTATTCTATTGTAAACTAAAAGCAATGATGACATTATTTTCTCACGTCTCTGCGATGGATTCCGTTCGATTTCGATGTGAATCAATAAGATTGCGTCATTTGGTTGTCATTAAGATCAATTTTGTTGTTGCTCTATTTCAGGTTTTTCTTGCCGAAGACTTTAAAGCCCTGAAAGTTTGGCATTTTTTGTTTTACTCTTGAAGACGCTAAAAGTGTATAAATTTTAAATCGAGCACTGATTAAAGTTGCTGTACTTAAACGAAGCAAGAACGCGCCCCGCCCTCACATCCTCTCCACTCTGTTGCGCCCACATTTTAAAGCTCCAGATTTCAGGATTTCAGTATTAAAAGCATTTCATTTGCATTTGAATGCGAGTCGCTGCAGCTGACTTTGTGCCCGTCTGCTCCGAAACCTTTTACGATTGCGATTACGATTATGTTTAAGATTACGAAAGACGAGGTTTCATTTCGAGTATCAGTTGTTGTTGTTGTTGTTCTTTTTGTAGTTTCCGTTGCAGTTTGTATCGTAGTATCGTATTTTGCAGAAGCACTTCAGCACTTTCGAGGCAAACGCATGACGTACTTTTTGTTTTTTTTTTTTGGTTTTCTCTTTCCAGTATGAATCCTTTAAATGCTATCGGCAACTCTGTCAACGTGAGTTCATGAAATATTAAACTACTTTGTATGTTTACGAGAGTTAACTGTACTTGTTGTACTCAGTTACGGTGTTTGTATCAAAACTTTTTGCTTGCAAATTTTAACGGCCCAAAATATAATACGATATTATTTACTATACGATATTTTAGATGTCAAAATCTACGAGTGTATATAAAATATACTCTAGAATAGAAAGAAATTGTATTATATTATATTTGAATAGAAAACGCAATGCTATTGGAAAAGCTCTTTAAGTCATCTCGTCTCGCACATGATTGAAAGCCAAGAAACCCCTTTCCTTCACTCGCAGCTCCCTCGAGTTTTGTGCGGCGAAAGGAGGGGACCGGGTTGTGGGGTGGTCTGCGGCTACTCGGGCCTGAGGTCGCCGCATCGCGTCGCGTAACGTGGCGATTCCATAATTCATGTGCGACAGCCTCATTAAAGACGCAACGCGTCAAAGCGTCACTTCACGTAGAGCGCAGAACGAACGAATGGCTGGCTGATGGTCTGTTTACTCTGCTTGTCGCGGTGTTTCTGTGGGCGCTGCTTTAATAACTACATAGTGACCCAGTTAGCAGATGCAACATTTACTTTTAATCATCTTTTAACTGAGTTGGCTTCGTTTATTTCTACAGCAGCAATAAAATTATCTGATGTGCTGATCTCATGAGAGGTGGGCCGAAAGGCGGGACGGGGGGAGGGAAGGGGGGGCGTGCGGGAGAGGATGCTTGATTTATATTACTTTGTAATTAACAAAAAGAAAGTACCACTTTCAATGACATTAAGGTCCTTAAGGAAGGTAACGTGTTACAATCACTTGTGACTTTAATGCAATTTATTACGATATTTTGAGGTCTTATTTCGTAGTTTCAAAGGATTTCAGAAGGGTCTGGAGGGCCAAATAAAAAAATACATAAACACGAGAGTCTTCACGAGTACTCGGAGATCATCGAAGTCTTGTCTTTGAAGTGAGTTCTTAGTTATCATAAAAAATGTACTCATAAATAAAGCTATTTATTTAGCTATGTCTAGCATCTCAATAAAAGTGAGAGTATCGTAATTTAAATTGATTTCTTTTTTTAATTTTAAATCGAAATTTATTATTCTGTTTTTTCATAATAAATCCGATTTAAATTCTGTTTCTAAAATGCATTTAATTTCAAGTCTTTAAAAAATCTACCTGCAAAGATAAAAGATCAGACGTTTTATGGGCCAACCGGAAAAAATTCCCAGAATTTGAAATCAACGAGTACCTTAAAAAATTGTTAACTAGCTTACAATAAGAAGAAGCCGTGAAAAAGGTTCAAAAAAACAAACAAGGATGATAAATAAACAGTCAAAAAGAGAAGAAACCCGGAGAAAAGGAGAAGAAGAAGAAGAGAGAAGAAGGGAGAATGAGAATTTGATGATCATCATAACATTGAATGGTGACGTAGCTGGAATGTAAATTTCTCCAAATCTGTGACTTGATATCAAGAGTCTTGCGCTGTGACAGCTTAAAAAGGTGTCAAAAAAGAAGAACCAGAATTGTTGTTTTTACTGTTATTGTTGTTGTTGTTGTTGTTGTCCGAAATCCCCCGAAAAGAAGAAGGATTGAAATTTCAGTTCGTTAGCTGGACTGGGGATTCATTTGTCGACACGTCGTCTTCGTGTCTGTCTGTCTGTCGTCACGGCTGTTCAAATAACAGGTTGGAGGAGAATTCGACCAGAAATAACAACAACATGTGAATTTTATCCGCTTTTCTTAAAAATATGCTTTGCTTTAAATCAAATTTTAGTATTTTTTTTTTTTTAGTATTTTTGGTTTTCTTATATTTCTGCCTTTTTCCCTTCAATTTCTATCTCTGTTTTTATTTCTTTAATAAACCAACAAATTGCTTTAGAATATTTTTTTTTCCTCCATTTCGAAAAAATTGACTATTTTCTGCACGCTTTTCTTTCGTTCAATATTCATGTCACATTTTTAGTTGTCTTCGTTTTCATTGTTGCTTCGTTTTGTGTTCCTATTTTATATCTTTTTGTTTTATTTTCTGCGTTCTACTTTTTCACAAACACAATTCGGAGCCTTAATAAAAACTCTCCGAATCGTCTTCAATTACGTTCATTATTTTGCGTGTAACGAAAGTAATCGGTTCTTCGGTGGTCGTTGTCACTATATTCCATTAATTCGGATTCCTTATTTAGTTATAATGCGGTGATAATTTAGACGAATATTAATTAACTTCGAACTAATATTAAATATAAAGTGAAATATTGAACGAAGTATGAAATGAAGCCACGATAATAAGAACACGCTTCTTTTTTTTCTCTTTCAATTCAATTCTTTGAATAAATTTCGAATATTTTAACTGAAAACCGGTAATTTTTTGTTTATAGATTTCGTAAATGATGATTTAGAACTGTTGAATATTTAACTTAAAATAATATCATGGTTCGAATTAATTTCTACGATTGATCTGTTATTATTACTGTTATTATTATTATTATTGCTACCATTATTATTATTTTTATTATTATTATTGCTATCATTATATTATTGTTTTATTATTATTGCTGTTATTATTATGATTATCATTAATATCGCTATTATCATTATTCGCGGTTTAAATGTAAAGATATTCAATTATTCTGCCGAATTCACTGCCGAAGATCATCTATGCACGAAAATCTTTTAAATCGAGAGGGAGAAACAGAGAGAGAGAGAGAGAGAGAGAGAGAGAGAGAGAGAAACAGAAAGAGAGTGATGGAAATGTATTGTGTAAACGCAATCGATTAAATAATTCATTAGAAGCACAGAAGAAGCATTGTTTCTTTATTATGTACACCACATACATACATACATACATACATACATACATACATACATACATACATATAGGAGTATGTACACGTATGACTGTGTACTCATATGTATGTGTATGTGTAAGTTTGTGCAACTGTATCATGTGAATGTGTGTAGAGCTGTAATTCTAAATAACAAAATATATGTATTTTCTTCGTTGTACGTGGTCCCATTTTCTCTTTTCTCCTTCACTCTCTCTTCCCCTTCACTTTTTATTTGCCTCCGACAATTGACATTTTTATGTTGACATTACAAAGTCAGAGGTCAAACTTTTTATTTTCGTTTTTGTTTGTTTTTCACTTCCATTACTGAGAAAATGTTTGTGTTTCTTCTGTGTTGGTTTTGTGCACGTATTTATGTATATTTGCGAGTATGTATATGTTTATATTAAATTAGTGGGGGTAAAAAAGGAGAAAATCGTCATTGTTGTTGTATTGCTGTAGTTGCTGCTGTTGCTATTGTTGTTGTTGTTGTTGTTGTGTTAGCTTCACTCGATTTCCTTCTCTGTTAATAGCAATTCTTCCACTCTCACAATTTCATTGTCATTCAATTAATGACCCAAATTTCTGCTTCTTAATCATCGCACACTCTACACATACATACATACATACATATCCACCTCTGCTCTCTCCCTCTTTCCTGTTTCCTTTCTCTCTGGAAAGGAACACTCTGTGGTGCTCTGTGGTTGCCTGCTGTTTACCCTCTCCACCGCCTTCATTAAGCATGCCGCACAAGCCAGCAACCGAACTGCAACGCTTCTGGAAGCCGCAATCCTAATAAATGCAGAATGCAAAGCAGCCGGCAGGGAAGAATTCCTCATGAAAGGGAGGGCGGCGAAGGGGGGGGGGGGCAACAGAGAGCGCAGCAACGACCAATTATTATCGAACCGATTACGCTGCAACCAGAGGTCATTATTTGCATTCCTAATTCGAGGGAGACGATCATAAAAGGCGAAAACACGCTGCGCCAGGAGATGCGATGTTTCAGTACAACTCAAATATTCATCGGCGACAGAAAGCCAACCGTTCGAACCACAGCCGCGAATCGAATCGAAGTGCATCAAATATGAATGCATATGAAGAGTCGCTAAGCGAATCAATTTTATTAAATTATGACGTAAAAGAAGAGAATAAGGGGAATAAAACGGAAACATGGAAGTCAACATTCAGAGCAACGAAGGACACGTAAAAATGAAGTGTTTACCTTTGCCATTACCCGGAATCATGATCGTCTTCCTTACCAGAGCATAGGAAGTAATGCCTTAGCGCTTAGTATTCATTAGTTTCTATATTATTATTTTAAAGTGAATGCAAAAGTTGAGGAGTGTTTTGATGACACAAAAAAATTCTGCTTAAGAATAAATAGCATGCAATAAAAAAGTTGCATGCACTCAGTTCTTAAATCTTCTTAAAAGCTGATTCCTTTGTGGCTTTTGTTGTTGTTTTTGTTAGTGCAATGAGAGCAGTTTTTTTGAGTCTTTTAATGAAACTTCTTGCATCATTCGAAAGTCGATAATTATGCAAAAAATGCAAATTTAAAAGTTAATTGAAAAGAGCGCAGAACAAAACAAATACAATATATGGATACATGGTACAGGATATGTCAAAATATATGAATATAAAATACAAACAATACAATATATGAGTATAAACGATAAACTATTAAAATTCATTCGTTTCTTTTATACTTGCATCAATTTATGAAGCATAAAAATCTGAAATTGCCACATAAATAGCTTGAATGTAATAAACTAAATTTATATCGATTTTTATGATAATTCAGATTATCGAATAGAATGCTTAAATTGCATTAAAATCAATGAAATATTCGGTTTACATCTTCTGTGGATGCACATTTAAATCAATGAAACATTCTGAAATGTTAATTTTAGTCATAACTTGTGGAGTTTATTTTTATGAAAAAGAAATAATAATAATAACAACGACAACAACTACTCGTATGATGAACCAATTCAAGCTCATGGAAAACAGGCTGATTTGACTGCAAGAAGCGGGCGATCGGTGGCCGGTGGATCGACTGCAGTGAATGAAGTCATCTCGAAACTATTTTCAACTCGAGTTGCACGTAAAACTCATAAAATTCATCAGAATCGAATTGATTGCTGTTTACAGTGTATTTCTTTCGCTGCTTCGGATCTTGCAATTGTTGCCGGCGTTACGGTAGAAATTGCAATTCTATCACGAAATAACATGTTTTACTAGCGAACTATAGAAGAAATTCGAGGCACAACCACAGAACATCAAGACGAAGCGCTACTTTCTTATCTAATCTTATCGAAAGACGACGAATTTATGTCAGCTGGGTGATGTCGGTGGATACTTGTGGTTGTTGTTGTTGTTGTTGATAGCCGCTCCTACTGTTATTCGTGTAACCATGGAAAAGCACAGAAAGCAACAATTATTTGGTTGCATTAAAATATTAAATAATTACTGTAAACATTTGAGCAGCTTCAACTCTTTCTGCAAGAGAATTCAATAGAGATACCATTAAAACGTCGAAGAATTTAGAATGGTCACCTGGTCAGCTTGTTTTCATTAAAATACACGATATGCTTGACACTATTTTTTCTCTGACAATCGCAATTCTTATCAGCCAGCAGCAGCGCGTCGATAAGCGAGAAAACAAAAATGAATGCATGTCGACTGCATACATCGCTGGTGATGTTGGTGACGTCACTAAAACGAACTCCAATCGATGCGAGTATATAAATTAAAAGCCGACTGACTGACTTCCATTCAACTTGATGATTTTAACAGATTTTAGCAGATTTTAACACAAGATCGGACAACAGTGCGTATGATTAACTTTATTTTCGAATAAAGACAAGCTTTAATCTTATATCCTTAAATCGCATCAAGTTGATAACTTAGCTTCTCGAACTATGATAGATCAATGGAAAAATAACACAAAAATTAAAGCAGAATTACTTCTAATGTTGAAGTTCTCTGTTGAACTTCTATTATCGCGTAATTAAAATATTACTCTACTCGTATTTTCGGAGAAATTCTAACCAATCTCATTTAGACATAATTAATGCATTAGGTTTTCTTTTTCATTCTTCCGTTTTAATCCTGGAGGGACACGCTTTTTTAATGCTTCCCTTCTTACCTGCCCATTAATTTTAGTTAATCTCCGTGGGCCGATGAGCGCTGTACTGCTGCTTATTTTTAGTTGGAAGCTTTTTGCTTCGCTGCCCTTGGAATTCGCTTCTAGGAAAACAAGCTGAAGCAACACTAGAACACAACAGAAGAGAAGATAAGCTCTACAAACAACAACTACTATACACTTGCGTAAACATAATATAGTACAAACTACACACACACACACACATTTACATACTTATATTTATATCTATCTATTTGGCTGTTTCTCTATAAAAAAGGGAAAAATTCAAAGCTAAGACTCAGCAACAGCATTGAAAGTGAATGAATGTCATTCATGTTTGACTTGTTTGTTTGCTTCTGTGCTACTTTTGCCCTGTTTTCTTTTCTTCTCCCATCCTCTTCTCTTCCCTTCTCCATTCTTCTTCCCTTTTCATCTGCACTCTTCCCTTAGATTGATTTTAATTACATACATCGCAAAACTTATTTTCTTTAATTGTTCATCAAAAATATTCGTAGTATTTTATAAACATTAAGTGTTAAGTTGGTTTTTCTTCATTTTTATTAGCTCTTTAATGAGCATGCAATTAATTCTGTTGTATTTTTAATTTGTTTTTCTCGCTTTTTTGTTTTCTATACGAAGGAAAAAACAAAAGAACAGAACAGAACAGAACAAGCCAAGAAATAAAAGATTCCGATAACCGAGTTATTTTGGTGATAAAACTTGAACTTGAAATCATTTCTTCTGCTTCGAATCGAATCGAAAGTGTTTGTTTCTGAGAGGTTTTTAAAAGATATCCAAGAGAAGGAAGTCGATCCTTCTTGGAAAATCGTACTTCCTCTCAAATCAATAAAATTGACTGCCTCATTTTATCACTCATTCAATACTTCTTCAATATTATATTTCAATTGAAAATAAAGTAACAGAAAAATAGTTGTCTTTCGCTTTAAGCTCCATGTACTGTTCCCAGCGATGTTCGTTACTCGGTTTTAATCTGGGGATTTGGTCACTCATCGGTTTTGGCCACCGCGATGTCGGTTGTGTATGGTCTGAACTGGTGTATGATTTCGATGGGACATTACTCTCTGTTTCGCTAAATGCGGCTGCATTTTTTCTTCATTTCATCACCCAAGTTGGTTGTTTTCTCTTTTTGAGGATAATAAATGAAAATGAATCCAAATGATCCCGAGACACTGACGCTATGACCTCGCCTGCAGACGTCTTCGCCATACAGTCCATTGTTTTGACTGCGATAGACCCCTGTTTCATTCAAGGTCGGGTACTTCTAGCGTCACCCTCGTCACCATCTGCATTCTGGGGTCTGCTAGCTATCTTAATTATGGTTACCCTCCCGATTTAAGGCATAACTTCATTTCCAACAGCATTACATAATCTCACTATCATGGCGTATGTATTGCGTCATTGAGAAATCCGGAAGCTAGGGACATTTCTTGAGACAAGTTGGCAATTTATGCAAAAACGGGTTCAAAATATTTATGATTGCAAAATTGGAAATTCGCATCTGATTATTATTTGTCACAACTACTCGTGGCTCAGCACAAAGGCCATGAAGAGACCCAACTAGAAGCCGATGAATGAAACCGGTTAAAGTAACGATTTATTTTTTTTATTTTTCCGAATTGAAGGACAACCGATTTTGTGTTAACTTTTGAATGTTGAGCAAGTAATTTTTAATACTAACGAGTATCTAGAACTGAATTCGGATGTTTGAACAGATGTTTCAATTGAAAAAACAAGGTTTCTTATATCAGTCTTAATGCAGAATTCGAAAACATGAACTGAGCTCGTTTAAAACTGAAAGAGATTGAAGAGATGTTGTTGTAAATCTTAAAAGTGCCCATGAAAAACTGAAAAATTCAGCAATTTTATTGAATTCCCAATAAATAATCACAGGAAGAGAAAAAATATTCCTGGAGAAAATAAAAGTTATATTTAAAGGATTTTCGCACAATTTGCATCGCTTCAGAAGATGAAAGAATGAAACCGTTTGTAACCTTTGTTGAGTTGCTTTTGTTGTAAAAATTATGGATAAAATTGAAACATATTTTACTGGGATTTTATGCTAATTTAAAGCGACAGACAGCGAAGACAAAACATCCTCGTCTTGACATTTACGTCACTTCACGTTTCTTTGCCACTTCAATCTTTGCCATTCTTCAAACTTAAAACAAGTGTTTGTTTTTATTTTGTAACATACACAGTTGGCAACACTTGACACGAGTGTTAGCAAAACATACAACAACAACAACAACAAGCGTAGCTAAAGACCCTTTTCGCACACGTGTGTGTGTGTGCGTTGGGCGTATTCAACAGTTTCTCCGCTCCGCTCCGCTCCGTTCTTCACTTCTTTACACTTTCAGTTGGTCTCATGATTTCGTCGAGCACTCTTTTAGGCGTTCTCACGCACTGTCAAGCAAGGTTAAAACGAAGCCAAGGTGAAAACGAATGACTGCTGATTTATAAAGTAGCGGCAAATTGTTGATTGTACGTTTACTCTGAGCCCTCAACGAGGCATGAAAGGGACTTGAAAATGAGGCTTTATTTTCGCTGCTTAAATTCTTCTGCACTCCAACAAGAATCGTTCACAGAGAAGTAAGAACAGAAACCATGAAGTATTAAAATCCAACAACAACAACAACAATAAGAAAACCCGCATTTTTTAGCTGTGAAAATGATCCTTGCTGGGTGATGAGCCCAAACAAAATGATATCAAATTCCTTTTTGGAGTCCTGAAGACTATCCTTTTATCACGATACTCCAGGTCCAGGTCCAGGTTCTTGTGGTTTCTTTGCGTTTTCATACCAAACTCGTGTCCTGTCTTTTTTCCTATCTCGCTGCCAGCATTTTTGGCGCAGATTTTTATAGAGCACATCATTAATAAATGATGTGGTTCGTGGTCGCTTTTGTGGTGGCTTTCTTGTGGTTTATTTTCGGTCACAAAAATCAAATCAAAGCCAGCATCAGCATCAATTTTTTTAGTTTATTCTATCGATCATTCTTTCTTTCATTCTCTCTTTAATCTTTCTTTCGTCTTCTTGGCCATTGCCTCTGTCTTTTTTATTGTATATACCTTTTTTATGCATTTATTGAATTAGTTTTGCAGGCTGGCTTAAAATCTTTGCCTGGGGTGCGATGTGTCTGGTTTTTTTTTTTTATTTTCCCCCTTTTTTCCTCTAAGCCATGTATTTAAAAATTTGAAATGTTAAAATTGATGTTTAAAATATGTTCGCTTTAGGAATGCCATCAATTCTGCTCCAAATGAAATGCTGCGGTTTTTTTGCTGATCACTGGCATTTGATTTGAGACTAAAATTAAAGTCGCTTCACAACATCTTTTAAATAATATAATATTAAATAGAAATAGAAACTCCCTTTCGAAATGTCCTTACAATTATCTGAATGATTCCTTCATCGAAATGATTCTTGCATTATAATATTGTATTAAATAATTATTTTTAATTTTAAGTATTGTTGAAAAAAACTTAAAAATAACCCGTATTTTCACGCAACAATGTTACAAGTATTGTTATCGAATCATTTATCGACTAAATTATTTAATAAAATATAATTATAAAGAGTTATAGAATCAAATAAATAAACTTTAATATTTCCTAATGCTAAATATAAGAACTATACATTAACTTAATATTAGATCAATCAAATATTTAATATTCTTCATCAGTAATTATTAATTTCGGTGAATAAAAGTGACCGAATTCAAAAGCTTTATTTAACCACCTTCTGGAATATTTTTGACTTAAAATAGAATCCTAGTAAATGGAGTGAAGTATTCTATTTTAAATGTTAAAATTTAGCAAAATATTATTTCTACTTCGAATGTTTCATGTTGCGACATTTTATCTCACAGCAGACAGCAGATTTTAATCTCTCATTTAAACTGTTAATTTTTTCAATTTCTCTGTCATTAAAACAATCGCGAAATAAATAAATAATTCAGCATTTTGACTTTCTTTTTAATTAGTGAGTGTCTAGTTTTTAGACGCTTTTTCTAGTGTTTTGAAAGCGCAGATTCGACGGATCACCATCTAATAAATCAACATTAACAATAAGCAGCGAAAAATTAATAATCAGAAAAGATGTTTAGTATGAATGATGAATAGAAAATCAATAAAATGTATTTTATTAACCTTTTTCTAAACGAATCGGCAAAATAGCTGAATTGAGTCAAATTGATGATAATTTGCGATGATTTTCTCTTCGTCTTTTATAGTAGTTGTTATTTTAAGTTTTAGGTTTTAAGGTTTTTAAATTATCCGTTTCACTACGTTTGAAATTCAATCACTGATTTGCAATGTATTAAAAATTAACCACAAGAAAGAAAAGAAAATTATTTTCTTAGGAATTTTCAAATTTTCGCGCTTAAAAACTGAACTGGACTATCTGCCGTACAGACTTGTGTCTTCTACACTTCAGCTAGATTTAGCGGACAGTTCGTACTTTTAAAGTCGCACGTTCGAACGAGCCGAGCATTAAATCGCAACTGAACTGCGAACGAGCTGTTCAACGCAAAGCTACAACTTGCCAACGGCTGGCAAAGAAATGAATCCGAGCGGGCAAAAAAAAAACTGCGCAAACAACAGCAACAGCAGCAGCAGCGGCAAAAACAACGGCGACGGCATCATCGAATGTCGCTAACAACATGTTGTTTAAAGTTAGCGGCACGATGTGCTTTTTTAAGCCGACTGCTGCTGATGCTATTGTATTGTGTGTAGTTGTTGTTGTTGTGGATTATTATTCGCTTTGTGTGTTTGCTTAAAAGCCGGCAAGCATTCGTTTGTTTTCATAGCCAGCTCAGCAACAATAACAATGTTGTTGCTTTACTTTATTTAGCTGCATATAGAAAATGTGTCTAGCAACTTTATATGATAAACAAATATGTTGCTATAGTAGAAATATTTTGCCGAAACGTTGTTTTCATTTAGTTGAAAGCTTTCTACAGTGGTTGCAGTTGAACATAAGCATGGTGTTGTTCTTGTTGTTGTTTTTGTTGTTGATGTACGATTAGATTGGTTTTATGTTGAATAAGCTCAACGATCATTGTTCTAATCAATGTTAACGTCTGCATGTGCTTCATTAAATAAAGTAATTAATTTTAATATTCAACAACATGTTGCTGGCTTGAGTGCTTTTTTAAGTGACTGTAAAGCTTTTGTTGCACACACGAACACCGGAGTATTTCAACACTTTTCGATTATTAACACGTTCGGCTTCAGTTCGGCTACCTCCCACCACAGCAGCTAAAACCGCAACAACAACAACAACAACAACAACAACAACATATGCGTTATATTAAAATTTTATTTTTGGCCTTTGTTTAGATTCGTTTCGATTCATCAAATTTGTACTGCAATAGAAACCGTTGACATTTCCCTGTTGTTGCTTTAGTTAGTATCACAACTACTAATCAACCGTATTATTATTATTACATATAACATATGTAAACCATGAATAAATATCGTAAATCGGACATGGTCGAATTTGGAGTACACTCTACACTTTAACGCAACGATTTAACATGTTGTCATCATTCGTATGCTGATGTTGCTAGCAACGTTTGTGATGCCCAATGATTAGCATCTATCGTTTCATGAACGAAGCCGAATCTTGAGATGTTTTCGATATAATTACTTGTCGATTTAGTTGCTGGTCTAATTATTTAACTATTTCTATACAAATATAAGGCACAACGTATAAATTACAGAAAATAAATTAAAAGAAAACATTTAATACTATAAAAACAGATTGATTGAAGAGATAACAATTTCGGTGTAGTTGTTGCTGTCTCATGAGTATTCATGTTGCCAACTGCATACAACATACGCAAATAAATTGATGACTTCAAGTTGGCTGCAGTGATTCCCCGGTAGAAAGTCGTCGCTCTTGGCCAACTGTCACGTGCTGGTTTCTTGTTGTTGTGCTGAGTGTTGTATTGGCGTCAAGGGTTCAATTTCGACAAACGAGGAAAAAAGCCCACTAAAATATAATAATAATAATGTCCCAAGCATAAATAACTACAATGATGTACTTTTCGATAATCTCCCAAGATGTAGAATTTGAATGGCTTTCAGACGCCGTCACTGTCACTTCGCGATACTGTCTACAAAAGATACGGCTGCGGCTGCAGCAGATACGACTTGAATGCGGTTTTATCTGTGCAATTAACACACATGCATATTTTTAGATTTATTACGCTTGTCGTTCTCCTCTATTTCGATGTTCCAATACAACTTGAGCGATAAAATAATCATGATTGTGAAAACGAATGCGTAAACTGAAGCGATAAAATGTCAATCATGCAAAGTCGAACGCTTCCACGTTACATTTTTTATTAGAAAACTAAATTATGCTACGATACAGCATATACATACATATACTATATACATACATATACTATATACATATGTATATAGTGTAAATACTTTATGCATATTATTTGGCCCGAAGCCCACATATTTTCAGATCAGCAGAAAATAATGATCAACAATGTAATTATTATGCTACAAAGTTTCTCTGCCATTTTATTGTTTGTTTGCCGAATCATTAAAATTATTTACTATAAATACATAAACATCAGTTATTTCGTTCAATTAAAATCTTTGATACACAGATAGAAATTCATCAAATTCTGTGCTTAATTCGTGTTAATTTGATGAAATTTCACTGCAGATGAATATCAGGATTTCAAGAAAACCGCTCGCGAGTCAATTCTTGCGATTACCTCATCGATTTGTTTGGGAGCACAGTTTAATCATTCGTCGGTACAAGCATCATCTATCTTTTACATTTCCTTCGCTTTTGTACAAATATTTTGGCTCGCGAGCACTAAAACAAGAAGAAAAGGAAATGCGTTGCTCGCGTGCTGCTCACGTGCGTGCGCATCTGTTTTCCCTCAACGCAAACGGGTGGGTTTCAACGAAGGCTTTCTTTAAAATACAAAAAAAAGCGATCAATTGTAAAACTTTTGCCAAGTCTAAATTCGAAAGTTCATAAACTAAGCTTCGACTTAGAGTCGGCATTGGGGTTGGACTCATGCAAATGGCCGCCACTGTTATTGAACGGCACTCGCCGCTTACGTTTGATAAATGAGAAGCCGTGTTTGTTGCACTCACTGACATCTGATAAAGAAATGATTTTGCGCGAATGCAGAAACGAGAAATCATGTTTCAAGCCGTTCCTCTGGCGTATCTCTCGAAAATCACACGATACATCAGCTTTAATGGTCGCCGAGATAAGAACTAATGTGCTCGCCCTCACTGCATCTGGTACCCGATATTCACTGCGATTCAATGTGCGGTTCCGCCAATAAAACAAGTAGTTTCTTTTTGGTAATAATTTTATTCGTGGTGTAAATCATAAACGTGTGCAATAAATGAGAGTAACTACTGTTTGGCGTTCAATTTAAAAGTCGAGTTGATGTCTATCGTGATCAATGATATGCAAGGCAAGCAAATCGATAATAAAGCCAGTAATGAACGAAAAGAACAGGAAAATAAGCAAGCACTGATGTCATGCTGAATGCGGCCCAGTTTTACAGTTCTTGACAAAGAACTTGCTGCAGCAGTTGGCGGCCAGGGTTGTCGTCAGCAACGGAAAGCATATTTTATTATGGTCATCAGCTACGAAAAAGGCAAACGACTTGATTTCATTTTGTATTATAAACAATTTTTCATTAGTTTCGTTATTATTTTCAGCTGACAAAAATGCAGGCATCTTTAAAACACTGAACGACAAACAAACAACAACTACAAGCACAGTTATATTGTAAACATAAACGAATGTATTGTTGTTGAAAGGGAAATAAAAATGGACTACATAAAAACATGGCAACATTGTTGTGCGTTGAAATATTGTTGTTAAAAAAAAACCAAGGAAAAAATCATCACGTGAATATTTCGGTACTTGAATGTTAATTCGTTGTTGTTGTGCTTGTTGTTGTTGTTGTGTTAGTTTCATCTTACTGCGAGTGACTGAGTGTGTTCGTGTTTTTAAATTATAACAACAACAACAACAACAACAACACCACGCACAACAATTGCCATTGTTTGAAAAATAGTATTTTTAAAATACTCAGTAGAGCAAACGACATTTTTATTGTTTTCTTTTAATTGTTGGCTGCATTGATGATGACGAACTCAGTCAGTAATTATTGATTGTTAATTATAATTAACGTTTTGTCATTAATTCATTAATATTGTAAACAACATCGTGTTTCATTCATTTTCGCGTTCATTTGCGTTTATAGTTTATAGTTTAATGTTTATGGTAAATGAAAGCTGATTGAGGCACAATTTAATCCATATTTATACCATGCATGCGAAGGTGGAAGTTTATCCCTCCGTTTGTAACATACAGAGGGAGGCGTGGCAGATATAGAAAAGTGTATATCTATGTACATTCCTTATCAGCGTCGCCGCTTGAGTCGCTTTAGTATAAAAAAGTACGCTTCCGGTTCTGCAACCTTCAAAAATGCTTCCGCTATTTAAATCGAACCGGTTTTTTTTTATGAAAGTCTTGCAGAAAATCAAGAGAATAAATTAGAAATGAATTTTTGTCATTTTACGAGCACTAAAAATGAATTCATGACCTAAAAAATAGCTAAAAAAAGAGACATCAACAAAAAGAAACAAAAAACATACATAAAGTATCATAATTTTTTAACTTTAACCTTTTAAGTCAAAAATTTGTTGCTTGTTTCAGCAATGAACCGCAATCCATCATCGCAGTTGACGGTATTTTTTCTATAATGGAGTAACTGGATTTTATATAGCATCGGTTTATATAATGTCCACGTTGTTCCTCCTTTCTTCCGACGAAGGATCTATAAATCTGCTCCTTCTTCTTCTTCTTCTTCTTCATTCTTTCGTTTACAGCGTCGCCATTATCTTTGGTACGTTCTTCATTCGACGTTATTCGTGTGTTTCTTCGACGTTATTCGCGTGTTCCTTTGACGTTATTCGATGTCCGAATTGGATACGAATTAACAATGTCAAAAAATATGATCAGATCACTTACCGTTGTCGTAAATTGCAGAAAAGTTTATATAATCTATCCTCAGACCATCGGAAATGCAGTCTGTTTATAATACAAACGCGTCCATAACGCAAAGTCCAATCCAATAGAGATTCGGACATCTTAATTAACACGAATAGCTTCCTCAGATGGACAGAGAAACGAACGGACGGACAGACAGAGTGACCAACAGACAGACACGCGCATAGAAAACTTATGTCACGATTCAAAACTATTAAAGAACGCATGAAATAAAGTTAAAAACTCTTGATTTTTGAGTGCTTCTTTCCCGCCCGGAATCTTAGAATAATCCATCCAAAAATGTACCAGAAGAGGCTGTCAAAAGGAATGCGCTGTCAAACAGAAGATGAGAACACCGAGCAACTTGCTTGTTATTCTTCACTCTTCGCTGCAGAGTATTCAAAGTATGTAACTTGAGTTCAGATTGAAAAATGCTTGGAATTCATTACATGTGAATGTATGTACATATGTAAAAACAAAAAAACAATTTTTACAAAACACATTTTTGGCAAGAAAAGAAACATATTTATACTGTTATTTTAAAAAAAGCTTACGCTTTTATATGGAAAGGAATCTGTTTTTCGAATGCCGCGAAGTTTGTTGTCATCAGTATTTTTAGTTGATTTTGAAATAAAAAATCAAATTTTATGAATTCTTTTTAGAACCAAATTTATTACGTATTATTTACGTATACAACACTTTTTTGTGTGTGTTTTTATACCCTACACGCGAAAGTGCAGCTGAATATATCCCATATTAAGTTAGTCCTTCCGTTTGTAACACAGAGAAGGAGGCGTGTCCGTCGATGTGTGTTTTCCGTTAAGACCCTGATTGATAGAAAACCCATAAACATCGGAATGAAATTTGGTACACACATCCTTTGTTATGCAGAGCAACCACGCCTACTTTTTATATAACAACTGTAGAAACCTTAGTTAACCATTTGGTCAACCAAAGATAGGTGCGGCCACGCCGATGATAGCACTCTCTTTCGGTTTTTTTCTTCATTTAATCGAGGAATAAAAAATTTTCAAAATCTAATTTTTCATTTATGTATCTCGTTATTTTCGAAAAGGCGAATCATTTTGCAAACATTCGTTCGCTTTTGTTTTTTCTTTCTTTTTTTTTTTTGTGAACCGAAACATTGCGTGGCGCTGATGGACTGCAAAGTGATTCACTTTAGTGGGTGTTATTAGATTATCGGGGGTAACGAATTTCATTTTAGTTGTGCTGTCATTTTTACATCTCGAATATCTTCAATATATGCATCGTATATTATTAGCTGCATGACAATAACGTGATGGAATAACGGCTGCGTAATGAACGGCTTCATCGATTTGCTTAACAAACAAATCATTCATTTTAAGCTGTCATAATTTTTCATAAATTATTTATTACTAATAGACAGTATAAATCCCCTTAGAAGCGATTCATTGATGGCGCACGCGTACCCAATTCGAATCCGTCTTTCAATACGAATTCGCGAGTAAAAACGCGCCCAACAGATCGACCACATGGTCAGCTACGGCCGGCCACAGAAGCCGCTGTCCGACTGCAAATAAAATTAGTAAGTCAACCGTTGAAAAAACGTCTGTACCACGAAAGTCAATTAAGTTGCTGCTGGTGGAGCAGCGGTCACGCAGACGTGGATGGTGGAAGGTGATCCACCGAAAACACTGCGCGTGCATTGATTCGGTGTCGGAGAGCCCGCAAGCCGAATCACAGACAGACACTTCAAGATATGATCACGGCCAAAAACAATTAGCAACACGGCCCATAAAGCGGCGGCGTTCAAGGCACTCGCAATGATGGCATGTCCGATAAGCAGCATTCAGCACGTAGCGCTTCGCAATGCGATTTCTTGCAGTGTAAAGTGCTCAGCATCGAAAGCTATTGAACAGCGCCCCTGAAAGATCGTGACTGCATTCAATCAGCTAATCGCCGCTATTAATTAATTGTGCAGTTATTTCCGCTAAAATGCAGCCACGATCGTGTTGTTGCGCAACCTGCTCCGAAGATGCTGTTTATACTCGTACTCGCATCTGTCAATCAGCGCGTGGCGATGTGCAAACGCAGTCGGTATTTCTTCTGCAGCAGTCGTCATCGCGCTGATGTCGTCATCTCGAAAATTACCGATTCTCGTACGACATCGATTTAGTCACCATTTTCGGAATCGGATTTATAGTAAGTGATTCATACAGTCGTTTACAGCCTCGTGCGAACGCGATCGCAATGCAAATGCAACTCGTGACAGAAACTAACCAGCGACAGTTACGAGTACGTCTGTCGAGTGGTAGCTACAGGTACATACATACATACATACATACATACATACAATGTCGAAATCCTAAACTCATTGCGATTTCGCAATGGTTGGAATGGAGGTAGTTCATCAACCTGGAGGTTGATTGAGGATATGATCTGGCGAAATAATCAGCGAATCGAGTTCCTCTAAAGTAGAGCTTCACTAATTGATGAGGATTGATAAATGTTCAACTAATAGCACATGCTAAACTGTGGCAGTTGGTACTCTCGTACGTACCTTCGGATTGCGTAACGCAAGCACACGCATAATAAAACAGTCCATGATAAAATAACAAACAGCTTTCAACACACAATAAAGTGCGTTGCAATGACAAAATTCGTTGTATAGACGCTGGGAAGGGGGACACACAATAACAACCTCCATCAAACGCAATGACGACGACAACGATTTGCATTTTCATGAAGCCAATAAACAACATGACATCAAGAATGATTACCAAAATACGCATACAACAACCTGTACTGTTGAACAGAAATGAAATTGAGGTTCCATCGCAGATACGCGGCGCACTGTTGTACTTGATACACCAGCAGGTGTGAGGGAGTTCAGTCTAAAGTCAAAAGGGCCCTGAAAAATCATCGATGCTCAATAATATTCCACGATATTCTTATGCAGACACTCAAAAGCCTTTGAAGATCCACAGAGCCTTGAAGAGAAAGAAGTCGGTCTCACATCTTGATTGGGTTCAAAGCGTAGAGCCTCCTTACTGTCTGGATCCCGCCCTGTGCTTTATGTTGCCTCCGTTCAACGCCAAAATCGAACAGAATTCATTGAAAAGAATCAATGACGCTGGTGACAGTGTGCATTGCGAGCGACGGCGGGTGGCAGCAGATCGTCAACCGTCGAATCGTCGATAATTTATGGAGAATGGATTGCTAATGCTTTGTCGATGACGGTGTCTTAACTGGCATAGCAAACAAAAAAAATGCATTTTTTTATCATCAATACGAAAGATTTTTGCTGACAGCTGTCAAATCCGAGTACTCACATCAACAATTTTGCAATCATTACTATGGACAGTCTATAACGATTACACACTGATTACTTAATTAAATCCAATTCATCGATTCTGTGTGTGACACCGGTTGAAAAGAGAACGATTCACATTTGAAGAGCATGAGGGAGAAATCACTACTATTTTTGAAATTATTTCGTAGTAACCTAAAAAATAGCATTGAAATTAGGATTGCGATTTCCTAAACATCCACACATCGTCGTCATTGCTTTCTGACTTACTTATTATTGATTATATTGTGTGACTAATTATATTATGGGCGATGGGCGCTAAAGACCGTCAGCATCATGATAATGTTAATGAAGTGACGTAGGAGTAGTTGATTGTTCAAGTTGACAGATATGCTCAAAATAGTAGCAGAAAACGGACACCTAAAAAAGCGGGTGTCCAACTTCGAGTGTCCGGCGTGAAAATGATGTACTTACTTTTGACTCTACTCGGCTTGCAGTTTAGCGCGAAACTTATTCTGTGTCTCTGTCGTTCTCTTGAGGTGTGCCATATACATTGTGTTTCTGTATGCATGCGTGTAGTATGTGTGTGTGTGTGTGTGTGTGTGTGTGCGACTTTTATTACATATCCATCGTTAATTTCGTTGACATACTATTTGTTGGCGTGGAAATGCTGTCAAGCTCCATGCGACTAAACGTTATGCAAATTTTATGAATTTTTTGGAGTTTGTTGTTTAGATTTTAGCAGCTTGCGGTCGGTGACTTTAAGTTTTAGTGGCAACGCTTAAAAGTTGCAATATTCAAAAATTTAGTAGATCATACGAACGCAACAAAAAGCTGCAATCAGGGCGTTAAAAAGGAGGAGAAAGAAGAAGAAAAAAGTGTTGTGCTGTGTTGTGGTTGTTCGCCCTCTTCTTGTTTAATTGTTGTGTCTTTTATTGGATAGACAGACATTCGGTAGATGATGTGCACAGTGGGCGAGAACGTTCTGAGTTACATGAAGACTCTGTCCTTGAATACGACAGACAATCTTCCCATGAACTCAATTGAAACAAATCATTGAAATAAACGTTATTATTTATTTGTATATGTATATGGTGTATATTATGTATGAGTATTTGTTGATCCCTTCTATTTCAAGAATAAACGACTTTTACAAATTATGTACATGCGTCACTACGCACCGTGACAGTGTGACTGGCATGAATGGCTCGTGTCCATGACCTGAGCTAATGAAAGCGAACCCTTAACTTCAGTGCTTGTTCTTGTGCCCCATTAAAGTGCCATTTAAAATCGTAAATGTAAGTTAATGACGAGTTTGTAGCAATTGCTTGAATTTACTGTCAATTGCTGGCAGAACATGTGTCACTGTGTTCCTGTGGTTCCTGTTCGTGGGTGTTGCTTTAAATTGTCTACTTAAATCTGGGAAATAAATTCAACATTGTGCCTTTAAACAGCCTGCCAACTTGCATACGTTGTTTCAGTCTCCAAGTCTGCACACTGACATTTCGTTGACAGTTCGAAGGAATATGTAGTTGAATGTAGTTGAACTCCCGCTGAAGTACCGTAATTGACAAGCAAAATGACAGGCGTTTAAGTTAGCTCACCAGCCTACATGAAGGCTTTGAATCTAAGCCTCACTTTCTTTCAGAAATTAATTCGGATCTCAAGAGTTTTTCCTCTATACTTAAATTCAAGCTTGCGTTTATATTCGAGTTCAGTTGAATCAATTTAATGCTATTAATTAGTTTAGGAGACTTTATTTAAGCTGAGAAGTATTTACTAGTAATACAATATAGGGTTATCCAAAATAGGCTGCAGGAAGTTCTTTTAAAACAAGAAACATACTCTTTGTAATTTAATTGTGTTTTTCATTTAATTATAACATATTATCTAGGAGAATTACGGGTGATCCATGTCTACAGACACCATTTCAAGGTTGTTTTTCAGGCCATTAATTGTTGCTGGCATAAACTTGGCCTTTCAACGAAACCCAAAGAAGAAATGCACTGAAACAAACATTTGTTTGTCCGCAAACACGAGTGAGTGTTGCGAGTGACGAGTGAGTGTTGCCAGCCCAGCGCAGGGCAATTGAAAAAGTGACCAGTTCCCACATCGATTGTTCTTTTGCTTCAACAGCAATTACTGAATAATCAACCGAGGCGACATTTGTGCCTGCTGCGTGATGTCATGTTGCAGCGCCCAACCAATCAACCAACCAACCCACCGCAGAACCATGGGACCCAGATTCGTACGCGTCACTTTTAATAAAAAAAGAACTCGACTCGACTCGACTCGACTCGAGAAAAAGCACTGCAAAGCAGTTTTAATTGTTCTTCTTTGAATACATACATATATGCAAAAAACGATCACTTGACAACGATGGGACAAAATAGTGCCTCAAACGCGAAGAAATTCTGTCAACGGGTAACAGTTGCAGCATGTAACGTGATGCCCAGCGTGACATCAGATGTCAATGTCAATTGCAACAATCGTTGATCGAAAGCAATTCAATGACGGTTGCCAGAAGGGCCGGCGAAATGAAGTGGTTGGGAGTCATCAATCAATCAATCAATCAGCAGCACTGATAGTGCAACCTTGAAGAAATGATTTATTGATTTGAATTCCGATTTGATTTAGATCGCTTTTAAAAATAAATTTTAAGTGAAAGTTCATGATTTACAACTTAGTTACTTTTTTCTAAAAAAGGAAACCAAACAGAGAGAGACAGATAGAGAGAGAGAGAGAGAGAGAGAGAGAAAGAAAGATTGCCAGTTGCTGTCGTCACTGTTGATGGAATGATGTTCGTTTCCTGTGCCGAATAACATTCCATCGTCAACGGAGATCCACTGCTGCAAACAAATTCTGATCTTGACATTTCCATTCATGCTGGCTGACATTGTTATGTTTTTTGTTATCTTTTGGCGTTGAACAGTTAAGGAAACCTGATATCACCTCCATTAAGAAGTAGGTTTCAAATGTGATTGCTGATCTCAGCAGCGAATTCATTGCTGACTACTTCAAGTGTCTCAGGGCTCTCAGCATCTCATGTACTATATATCGGGCAATGATGAATGCACGGAGAGAGCTTATCAATGGATGATGATCGCGTTTCTATCTGCCGGAGCCAACAAACCGCTGTCGCCGCGCTCAACAACGTGAGTTGCCAACAATTTTGACAGATTGAGATTGGAACATTTTCAGTTTAGTTTTTGTTGGCGATCGCTACTTGAGTTCTTCTTCTGTGACATTTATTGGCCTTAAAGTCCGTCAAAAGACTGTGTACATTGCTGGCTGCTTGTGAAGATTACAGGGTGTGCACATGATGTCACACGCTAAATGAATACACATGACGCCAACAACAATGGCTGTTGTGGTGGGTGTTCAAATCTCATTGACGATTCAATGAGCCACTGCGAGTATTTAATTAATTTGTATTTGCGTCCATTAATGAATGAATAAATTAAGTGCTCAATTAAAAGATCAACAATTAGTGTAACATTAGCACTTCTGTACTCGTAGCGCCGAAAGTGTTTGAATTGATGTAACTTCTCTAAGAGACTGTAAACAATTCTTCTAGAAACATTCACTAGAAACATTCTTCTATTCTACATTCTTGGATACTGTTTTCACAGGAATATTCAGTTCCTTATGGAATTTGTTAGCCAGTTCTAATCTTACTAGAATCGTGGGCAAATTTCAATATTACGATATTCGAATATATGCCAACCTTCATATGAGGTTTGTGTCACATTGTTTTGTGTTCCTTGAGTTGGTACTCCTTCTCCAGATGCTTCATTTTACTGGCTGCTTTTCGATTTATCAGCTTCGAAGAACGATAGAACAGCGTACAATTTCTATCGTATGAAATGATTTATTGTTTGCTAGAAAAATGTTTTAAATGCTTTAAATTAGTTTTAATAATCTTTGAATTTGTACATTAAAATTTATGTTCGTTTTATAGAAATGTGTTCCGTCAGTAAAAATGTAATTGCTTGTGATCTCTAAGTACTTGAGATTGATTGGAGTTTGGTTGAAGATAAACCGCTAAACCTGAGATCTCACTTTGGATTTGCTACAAGCTGGCCACCTTCTGCTCCGTGTGGATTATGTGCATAATATTCGAATGGAATTTCGGGAAACCAGGAAGTGGAACCTAACTAAATTGCGTTCTTGTCACTCAATTCGTAGGCAACCAAATTAGCAGCAAGAAAACTCGCGTTCATCCGTATTTCATTACGCAAGCTGACATCAGCATCAGCAACAACAACAACAGCACGCTACCCTTGGACCATGCCAGTGGGCTTTGATGCTGCCAGCCGCTCATTATTCAGATGCGGCATGCGTTTGAGTGTCCGAGCCAACCGGCTGCTTACGTTAATTTGGCCGAAGAAAAAAGAAGAATAAAAGTAAAATTATAGTTAAAGTAATTAATAAAGAAGAGGCGTGTATGTTGTCTATTTTGTGTTGTGTTGCTTTTGTTGACTACTCGTGCATCTTGCATTTAGACACAAATGCTGCTAAACTTTTATTGCAATAAATTTATTGCAAGTGTTAAAATGGTGAAATGATGCACAATTTATGATGGTTGTCAAACAATTATTATTAATTGACTGATGAAAACGCAATATTTAACGTTAATTGCTGTGGTTCATTTGAAGTGGTTCTAAACACTTCATTTATCTCAGTTATTTACGAGGTAACAATCAACACCAACAATCAAAAATAACAGAAGCGCATTTTTAGAAACGTTTTACTTTCACACAGAACTTTAATCGATTTCCACATCGCGTCTGTCTGTATGCAAAATTCTATGAACAGCTTCCGATGCGCTGTACAAGTGATTCTATTCTAAGTTGTTGTATTTTGGATTTGGATTTTAGTTGTTTTTCTAGATCAGCATTTATTTTCGCCAAGCGTTGTAATAACAAAGATGACATCACTAGTAGAAGCGATGACAATTGACAGATTATGTAAATTACAATTAAAATTCCTCACTAATCCAGATATAACCAGATATTTAAGTATGCTAATCATGTGATTATGATTCTAACACCTTCGCTTGGTCTGCTTCATCATCACTCACTACACGGAAAGACGAAGAAGAATGAAGAGCTGTGCATTGTCAGTTCGAGATAAGAAAGAAGATTGTATAGAAAATAAGAACTTATAGGCTCTCAATGATTGGGAGCAGTATTCTGCCAGGATTTACCAGAGATCGCAGTGGTTGGAGCAGGCGAATCGCTGACATTTATTCAGAGCACAAGACGAGCGACAGCTTAAGCTATTGTGATCAGGAGATTACGTGGGCGCCACTGTGTACATCTCTATATATGTCAGGATATATGTACATATGATCACGTGATTACAGAGATTTCCATCCAAGTTGTACACCCGACACACAGAAATTTAATAAATTTCCATTTCATAGATATTTCGTTTATGTTGTCAAAAGTTTTCCAATATCAGAATAGATTTTTCTTCTGAGAAATTGAATCAAATAAAAGCAATTTTCGGAAAATTTTCAAAATAATAACGTTGGTGAAGACTGCAATTCTTGGTTTGTAATAAATTGCAATAACAAACTCATCCATATTTAAATACGATTTTTACCCTTCTTCTCGTAGCCGAAATAATTTGTCTCCGAAGGTGCTGCTTAGCAAGAAAGCCAATAAACATGCATGTAAAAACAGTTGTCAAGCTTGTAATTCTCGTCGTTGCCATCAACGTGGTCTACAATATAATAAAATAGAATGAAGAACAATAAAAATGTAATGTGCAATGAAGAGGTCAATAATGGACCTTAATAAATGAAATTGAAATGAAATCGGTTTTCACCTTCACCTTCACCTTCATGTAGAGTGCAACAAACCACAGCGCATTTTAAGTAGCTTTTCATTCAGAATTGATAAATATAATAATCACAAAATGAGTATAAAGTTTAAAATGAAATGGAAATGATTCATTTGTTTAGTTGTCTATGTAATTCCATTAGCGTCTTAATTACAATTTATCATTATTTTTCATAATTTCATAATTATTTATCAGTTCTAATGAAGCCCAAATTATACAGGAAACGTTGTGACTTTTCGAATCTTTATAAGCTCATTTATTTGGCTCTTTACCAGAAAAAATAAAAGGATATCTGTAATAGTTTAGTTTGCGACTTTGTATTTATTAATTGCTGCTATTATGTTCGTAAAATAACATAATCCGAAAGATGCGTGTCTCTAAACATATTTGAGAAATTGAACACAAATTTTTATTAACATTCACTGCATCTGCAACTAATTCTCGTTGTTTTACATAATGATGTTGTTAGTGTGTTCGACATTGTTTTTGGAGCACATAAACAGAACCGACCACGACTTTTCCTCGTCCGTCACTACGTTGTTCAATTGCGTTTCCCTGTGAATCGATTACTTTGATGAAAAAGACGATTGATAACGAATATCGCTACAGGGACCAATGGTCCTGCGATAAATTTAACTTACCTTAATTCATTGAAGAACTTGCTGCCCAAAGAACATTGGGGTATGCAAGTCATTTTGGGCTTCGGAGTGAGTTCGAATGTCCTTTCAGTTGTATCTAAGTTGTCGCGTTGATCTTCTGCAGTGCGATTTTTAACTATTGATTTGGATGACGTTGCTTTCGACTGAGCACCATTCGACATCTTGGGCGCTTATATAATTTTGGGAGCGAATCGAAATATTTTATGAAATATAAATGTGCATGAAGTGAAAAAACATACAAATATTCTAAATTTTTCTGGCAACTTTGACACCGCGTAGTATTTCAATAAAATTTTTGGAAGTTTTTATCTTACTTTGTACAGTTGTTGTCGATACTAAACGCAATGGTTAGCACGGAAGAGCTTCTTGTCTCACAAAATCGTACAAGCCAATCACTCAGTGGCTATGTGGTATATCAGATCCAATCCTCCTGGCTTCAGAACTTAAGTAGCTGCTTTGAATGGCATTTAGATACATCCTATAATCCACTAAAGGTAAACTTTTCCAGAGACATACATATGTATGTCTGGCATGCATTATTGTCATGGCAATCGCACATTAAGCGATTAAGACACCAACCAGTCTGTTCTGTTTTTACTAATAAGCCAGTTCGCTTTGGACACTTCATGCGAGGGCCAAAGGGTACCACAAAATGAGGCATGTGAATAGATTGTACCACCTGAAGTTAACTCGCCTGAAAGGGTTATACAATTCGCCTTTGAGGGTATTGAAAGTTTGGTCTAGGTGGTTGCGTATAGCAGTTCCACTATATACACCATACAGATCCTTTCCCAGCAAACTCGTCTGCTCCTTCTTTGCTCTGGATACCCCTACACCATGCTTCCCAAAGGAGCTTCACTTCTGAGTTGCTACAAAGATTGTTAAGGTCCATGCGGTACTCCTGCACCGATTTTGAATGTGTTGAATAGGATACAACGAATGACGGCAACGAATTAGCTGTCAATGGGGTAATTTATCGACCAACTAAGAGTCGAGTCGAGGACATTACCATGGCCATATGGTGCATGTACGAGTATAGCGGTGGAAGTAACGTTCAGGTCTGCTCAGGTTTTGGGGGCAACGGGCCCACTGGACGGCTCTCCGTAATTCGGGCAAGTCGTCTTCTACCTCCGCGTGGTGATTCCTGGTAACCAGGACTTTTAGTCTACGGGATAACATTGACTTCCAGCAATAAGGGACAAGGACCAGCACCGGCTAAGGCTTACTTGGCTATAGACTTATTGATCTTATAATGAGTCCGGATCCAAGAGTCGACTTGAATAAATCCATTTGGTATCCTTCAAGAACTGCTGCTTGGAGGCGTTGTCCGTCTAAATGGTAAGGGGGATATCGGGTTCGTTCAGGATGCTTACCTAAACATTCACCACAGTAAAACAGCATCAGCTCTGATGCTGCGACACTTTGCGGAGAGTGACTGGACATAGCGTTAGTGGTTTCCAAGGTCTCCAAGCACTCATGTCCCATCTATGCTCTAACCGAGAATTGGAAGTGGCAACAGCTCCTTTCTGATCGCATCTGCCTATCCACCATACGACGCGCAGTGACTGTTGAAGTAAATAAAAGATAGTCTTAGCTGGCTTACTTCTCTGATTACAGATCACGGCAATTTGAGGTATCATCACCACAAGTTAAGTCTGGCGGAGGACGATACCTGAAGACGGTGCCTAGAGGATGTGGAGACGGTTCACATTGCGAATCACTGTCTCGCAATAAAAAAAATTGGCAATAAAAAGGATCGGCATGAACGGTCAGCTAGGCGATGGTCGCCTGGGGGACTCATGGTTCAAGAACGCGCCTGCATTGAGGCGTGAACCGTTCACAAAACGAGAGGTTGACACGTTTGGTCGTCTCCGGAGACTCGGGGAAGAAAAGGGACCCACTTATTCGGGTCTGCTTTAATTATCTCCAGTAATGACGAAGGTTTTAGTGATCCGAATTAAAAATTCTTTATACTTAAAATTGTCTCATGAAATCTTTTATTTTTCTTGATTGAAATATGCGTGTCTCTACATTTGAGAAACATTTGAGAAATTTAACACATGTTTTTATTAACAATCACTGCATCTGCATCTGCAACTAATTCTCGTTGTTTTACATAATGCTGCTGTTAGCCTGTTGGACATTATTCTTGAGGCACATAAACAGAAGCGACCACGTCTTTTCCAGATCTTCCTCGTCCGTCTCTACGTTGGTCAATTGCGTTTGTGAATCTCTGTGAATCGATTATTATTCGATGAAAAGACGTTTGATAACGAATATCGCTACAGGGACCAAAGGCCCTGCGGCTGGAGATATATTTAACTTACCGTAATTCATTGAAGTACTTGCCACCCAAAGGACTTTGGGGTATACACATCAACTTAGGCTTCGGAGTGAGTTCGAATGTCCTTTCAGTTTTATCTAAGTTGTTGCGTTGGTCTTCTGCAGTGCGATTTTTAACTATGGATTTGGATGAAGTTGCCTTCGACTGAGCACCATTAGACATCTTGGGCGCTTATATAATTTTGGGAGGGGATCGAAATATTTTATGAAATATAAATGTGTATGAAGTGAAAAAACTAACAAATATTCTAAATTTTTCTGGCAAATCTGACACCGCGTAGTATTTCAATAGAATTTTTGGAAGTTTTTATTTTACTTTGTACAGTTGTTGTCGATACTAAACGCAATGGTTATCACGGAAGAGCTTCTTGTCTCACAAAATCGTACACGCCAATCACTCAGTGAACCGATGCACCGATTTTGGCAACGAATTAGCTATTAATGGGGTAATTTATCGACCAACTAAGAGTCGAGTCGAGCACATTACCATGGCCATATGGTGCATGTACGAGTATAGCGGTGGAAGTAGCGTTCAGGTCTGCTCAGGTTTTGGGGGCAACGGGCCCACTGAACGGCTCTCCGTAATTCGGGCAAGTCGTCTTCTACCTCCGCGTGGTGATTCCTTGTAACTAGATCTTTTAGTCTATGGGATAACATTGACTTCCTGGGCCGAAAGAAGCGGTGACTCCACTTTATCCCCTACATGTTCCCTTATACCTGCTACCATGTTTTCCTTCCCATCTATTCCTTCCACCGGATTAAACAGCCTTGCCTGGAAACCTCTCGCAGAGTGAAACATACTAGTAAACGGAAGCGGCAGATGGCGAGGAGAGCCTTCGAAAAATTCATAGCTAAGTTAACAGCTCGTCTTGGAGAACTCGTGTGGAACAAGTCCGGAAAAAAGCATGCCAGGCAAGAGGCTCAGAGGTGATATCTCACTAACCGTGTCGCTAAATAAGCAGAGAAACGGACGTCAGCTGAGTGCTAGATAGTAGGGAACAGTAGGATGTCGGCGCTACATCCAGCAATAAGGGTCGAACTGCAGTACAAATTTCTCGGAAGCGGCCTGCTCTTCTGGACAAGGACCATCACCGGCTAAAGTTTTCTTAGCTGTTGACTTAGCTTATAATGAGCCCGGATCCAAGAGTCGACTTAAATAAATCCATTTGGTATCCTTCAAGAACTGCTTCTTGGTGGCGTTGGCCGCCTAAATGGTAAAGGGGATATCGGGTTTGTTGAGGTATCATCACCACAAGTTAAGTCTGGCGGAGGACAATACCTGAAGGCGGTGCCTAGAGAATGTGGAGACGGTTTACATTGCGAATCAATGTCTCCCATTGGCAATAAAAAGGATCGGCATGAACGGTCAGCTAGCCGATGGTCGCCTGGGGGACTCATGGTTCAAGAAAGCGTCTACATTGACGTGAACTGTTCACGAAACGAGAGATCGACACGTTTTTTCGTCCCCGGAGACACGGGGAAGAAAAGGGACCCACTTATTCCGGTCTGCTTCGACTATCTCCAGTAATGACGAAAGTTTTAGTGGGTAGTCCACCAAGATGGGGTCCCCCACAACTGCCACACTATCGTTGGATTTTTATACGAGAGAGGCTTGGTAAATTCAACTCATGCTAGTGCCTAAAAGCAATTCGAAAAGCAGTTGAAGGCGCTTTCTATATTCCAATATCTTATGAACGAAGCAGGGAAGTGGTGAAGTCTTTAGCACAATCATGAGTTTGTACCTGTATTAAATAAAAGAATATTTTTCTTCCGATTATAAGGCCAGGTACAGAAATGCATATACTTGTCCGTCCATCTGTGTGGGAAAATCACGATTAAGAGAAATGGAATGGATATATTAATTGAAATTTGGCACATACTCTTTGGCACTTCCTTGGCTTATGGCTGGCGGGTCGAGAGCTAAATTATAATTTCCTAGCTAGTGATAACCGCTAAACAATTTCTGGAGTCGACATATTCATGTCTTGCGATCTGTAATACTCTAGTTTTTGACTGCAGTTGTTAGTTATTGCATTTGTTGATAAATTACCACAATCCGAGTAAAAAATTCTTTATAGTTAATAATTTTCTAATGGAATCTTTTATTGAAAGATGCGTATCTCTAAACACACAGAAGAAATTGAACAAATATTTTTATTAACATTCACTGCATCTGCTTTCAACTAATTCTGGATGTTTTACGTAATAGACTTTTGGGGGTTATTCTTGGGACACATGAACAGAACGGACCACGACTTTTCCGGAGCCTCCTCGTCCGTCACTACGTTGTTCAATTGCGCTTCCCTGTGAATCGATTACTTTGATGAAAAAGACGATTGATAACGAATATCGCTACAGGGACCAATGGTCCTGCGATAAATTTAACTTACCTTAATTCATTGAAGAACTTGCTGCCCAAAGAACTTTGGGGTATGCAAGTCATTTTGGGCTTCGGAGTGAGTTCGAATGTCCTTTCAGTTGTATCTAAGTTGTCGCGTTGATCTTCTGCAGTGCGATTTTTAACTATTGATTTGGATGACGTTGCTTTCGACTGAGCACCATTCGACATCTTGGACGCTTATATAATTTTGTGAACGAAACAAAATATTTTATGAAATATAAATCTATATGAAGTGAAAAATAAAAATATTCTAAATTTTTCTGGCAAATCTTACACCCCGTAGTATTTCAATAAAATTTTTAAATTTTTTTATTTTACTTTGTACAGTTGTTGTCAATACTAAGCTCAATGGTAAGCACGGAAAAGCTTGACTGTATGACCAGTTAAACATTTCTGGGTCGTTTGGTCGGGACTATCGATCGATCCTGCCTGAAAGTCAGTGTATTGTCACTTTTCCTCAACAATGTTCAAATTGAGTATGTTAATAAAAGAAAGAACTTTGAAGTCTACTTAGATTTTTGAATGGGGTTCTCATGTCAGCCGAATTGTCTCCAAAATCGATGGTATTTTTCGAAGTTGGAGTCCACTGCAAAGTATCTGCCACCAGTTTTTAAATTGAAAATTATTCTTCTTCTATCGGCTTCTGTCGTTCCGATACTATTCTAATAATACTGTATACTTTGTATTAATCTATTCAACATTTTTCTTGTATACTCTGTTCCATAGAGATAATTCTGTAATTATATTAACGGCTCAATTAACTAATAAACTAATAAACAAATAAATAAATCAACAACCAAATACCTAGGCGCTCATAATACCGACCCTGGCCGGGCATCGATGGGGACCGTTAGTTGCTGATCTGTGAACCATTCAGCCTCTCGGCACGAATACGAACACAACACCATTCTTTTCGGTGAAGATTGAAGGAATTAATATGTGTGAGCGTTACCAAACTACCGACTCCTCTTGAGATATATACTCTTTGGTTAAAATAATAATATTTTAACTTGTGTCTTTGCTTTCATTGTAATCTATAATCATGGAATTTGCAGTCACAATTCCAAACTGTCACACATACTTCTTTCTGTCACGAATTTTTCTAGTGCTTTTCTAATTCTGGGCTAACATGGTTTCAATAAAGCAGATTAAGGACATCATACTCTGGCTTTTAGTGTTGGTGTACATCTGTTGCTCGATTGCGCTTGTTGTCCTGCAATTCAGTTTCGAGAGCAAGATAGCAGAAATTACTGGAAAAGGGAACACTCCGATTAATCTACATGGGCTATTAATGCTGATTGGCGCTATTGTCATGGGCTTGGGAATGATTGTCTACCGAGTGTTCCATGGCGTGCGGACCCGCAAAATCAAGTACATTCACATGTCGATCCAATTTGTGGCGGTATTATTTCTTGTGGCCGGCTACGCAGTCGCACTTAACAGTAATATTCATAAGAGCGGATTTGTAAAAATTGAAGGCGTCGGCGAGGGCGAGAGCCCTCCTCCCGAAGAGTTCCATCATTTATTCCATCTGACGAACCTGACTCATTATGCATTGGGTTACATAGCCTTGATTTGCATTCTGGCACAGGTTGGTTCAAATCTTTAAAAATAAGGCGTTTCAAGCGATTCAAAAATATTATGCAAATAATTATGTGTTCGTTTCGCGTTCAGTTCATTATAGCGCTTTTCGTCTTCGCCTACCTCTACCCGAACACCAGAATGCGCAGGTTCTTTGCGCCATACCACGACATGTGCGGCATTTGGATTCTCCTAGGCCTAGTAGCGAGTTACTTAACCGGCCTATTTTTTGTATACGACATGCACATTGGATGCTGCGCTAATAAGGTAAGTCACATGTTTGGCAATTACATCAATGCTTCCTTACTCATTAAGTTTTGTTTGGCTTCAGAGTGACGGGTCACGTGATCTTATGTACTTCATGACTATTCCGACCTATTTGGGTTTCCTGATCATATTTTCTATCATCGTGTCTCCATACTACGAGTGGGACTTGGTGCGTTTTTTAACCTTTCTACCATATTTATTACTTTACTTCGGGATACTTCTGTGTTTTCATAGGTGGGTCCAGTATAAACAAGTGGCATCGCGAATGGACAGAAGAAATGCATCCTGCATCAACCGAATTCGTGTTAAGGACGCATCATTTCCATACGTTCCTATATTCTTTATACACATCTAAATATTTATATTATACTTAGTTACCCTGTATATGCGATTCAGTTTCAAACAAATAAGAATTCCATACTAATGAATAAGTGTGCGCTCCTAAATTATCTGACAATCGATGTAATACGTCTCCATTATCTTTTATTTACATTCTAAAAAGTTCAAAGTTGAAGTGTTCACAGATCGAGATCCACATGGTTTTTAATCAGATCAGGACTTCTTCGGTCACTGCTTTGATAGGGTGGACTTTGAAATTTATATAAATTTTGGAAACTAGGTTATGGAAGCTCCAGATTATTGTATTTTTAATTTTAAAGGTTCTTAATTTTGAACTGTTTACATTCACATTATAATTTAGGGTGTTAGGGATTAATATCGACGTATGTACATATGTATATCCGTAAAAATACGAGTGTTTTACTTTTCCCCTCCATCTTGGGTTTGAAGATGAAATGAAAATTAAGCAGTTATTTCAGCAGCAGATGTTTGGTGAGGATTTTGGAAAATTAAAATATTGTGAGTATAAATTACTTTGGTCCGCTTTTGAGTTCAAAAATGCAGAACAAAATGAATGAACAGTTGAATAGAGGTATTGTCCACCGATGCCTACTATCCTTTCCCATCTTTCAGGCAATTTTCGAAGTCCATTTCGAAAACATTTTTGTAGGCGATCCAGTTTTCGGTTTCTGTGGAAGAAATCAACCGATGCTGCTCTTTCGGAACGACCAGTAACCGGAAGTAGCAGTTTCCGGACCGACGCACAATGCAGTTGTTTTGAAATAGCGAACAAAAATCTATATTTTTTTGAAAGCCGTGTGATAAAATGCGTAAAAACTTAACAAAACACATAGATAACATTCAATAAATAAGGAATTCATAGACCTGTAAACTTGTAGTATCATTACTCATTTCGATTGAGGCACATTTCCATTTTTGACGAATATTTGCTATTTTGATAACTATGTGTTGTTGCCTAATAGAAGTAACTTAATGAATGAAGTAACTTAATGAATGAAGTAACTTATAACAGCGCCTAACGTTGTTATTACCTTTTAACTTTTTGGCCCAGTGTTTAGCAATGCTTAACGTTGTTGTTAACACATACTTCTAGGCTGCACTGTAATAGTGAAGATGGAAAGTAGCAAAACGTCTGACCATAGTCGGTGACTAAATAAAACCAACAGCGGAGCGTCGTGACCACATTTAAGCATCGGGCTAAATAAAGTCAGCAATAATTCGCACTTTTGTTATCAATAATTATTAATAAAAATAGGTCTTGAGATAGCTGCAAAAATCAATCAACCATCTTTTCGATTCAAACAGGCGGTAAACAATCAAATAAACAACGAGTAACAACTGGCTAAGAAGTGTACGAGAGTGAAGAACCTCCAAAAGGAAGCGCCTTTCTTTGTGGCGAGAATCCAAAGTTCACCAGTTTGGATTCTCGCCACAAGAAAAGGCGGCGAAGTTACGAATGGGGCTGCCATAACAATGGCAATACTGTAGATTCTGAGCATCAGACCATACTTAACCAACTGAGTATAGGACCCAGCGAATAGGATCGTGACTGTATCCAGCAAATTGGTTCTAGAGCTCCAGCGAAGTCCTTTATACCGAAAAGGAGTGATTCGAAGTCCTACCTAATTGTAGAAATTAGAATTAGATCAAGACATCCATGTATGTAAGTATGTATGTATGTATATTCTAACGTGTCAGCTTTATTATATTGTATTTATGAAATTTTATTCAACACGATTGCCTTTAAGCGGGCTTTTACTGTATTAATGCTAGATTTAAAGGTCGCCTCTCCTCCCTGCACCCTCCTCCTCCTCCTCATTATCGTCGTTCTCCAGCGATGCACCCTCTCGCAGCATAGCCACCTGATGTATGGTGAACTGTATGTTGAAAAACGGTACATTCAGCGCTATTACAATGCAGTAGAGAAGCATCTGCAGATGGCGAGTGCGCAACATGTAACTAGCGCCCTGCCCCTTCGGGAATAACGGATGCTCTCTGGACTGGGCGTCAAACATGAAGTAGCCGCCGTCGTGTCCCTTCGTGTGGCCTATGGCCAAGGAATGCCCGTTGCACTGCAGAATGCCGTATTCAAAATGACTGAAGAAGTACATCAGTGCGTCGGCCAAATTCATATGTCCGCGAGTGGGATGACGATAGAGAACACCATAGGCTCTGTGTTCCATATGCACCACGAAGTGGATCTTTTCTAAGCTGCACTCGATATTCAAGTCTTCCAGTGAGAATTCGTAGTCGGCTCGCTTGATGTTGGCCAGACTTTCGCGGTGGTACTTGTCGCCACTGATGACAATGCTGTCCAGCAACTGATTGCTCCAGTCTGTCAGATGGTAGACGCTGGCTGCGCAACAAGCGATCACATTGCATGCCAGGAACTGTCTACCGCGTGATGCGGCAGCAAACACTGGTGCAGATGCGTGTAGCGTTCCCCACAGCGACCACAAACGTCCTTCAATTTCTATGTCGAACTTCTTCAGTTTTGTCACAGGCAGATTGCGATACTTGCCGGAAGAGTTGCGACGGTTCATGCGACTCCATACTGGCAAGCAGTTCTCCAGATCCAGCCAGCTGACCGTTTCGGCAATTGCACAGACCTGACTGTCCTCTTCACCGTGGTGTGAGAGCCCGCACTCCATTGGCACCGACAGATCCGTGAGTAGTTGGAGCATACGTGTTTTGGGCGCGGCCTTCTTGTACGTTAGGACGTCGACCACATGCAGCTTGTACTCCTCGGCCTCCTTCCAAAGACTGTTGCTCATGCGCTTGTCAATGTACTCCAGCAGGGATTGCAAGTCGGCAAAGAGAATCCAGGAAGCAGTGTTCCGCTCTGAATACCGTTTGATTCCTTTTGGACACTTGGAACTTCTCCCGGACTTTCCGCCTCCCTCTTCTGGCCTCTCCTCTTCTTCCCCTTCCTCTTCTGGCTGTAGCTTTTCCATAGACGCATACGGATCGAACAAGTGGTAGTAATCGTCGCAGTAAATGGCATACGTACCATTTGGACCTTGCAACATGAGGTAGTGGCGCACACGCATGGACTTCGCAATTTTGCGTTCTAGCGATGAGCCGTAGACTCCCATTGGCTCATATGTTTTCACCCAGACATTAAACTCATAGTCGTCCACAGTGATATTCTTGATGACACGCTCGAAGGCGGTTGTCATATTTGCGACCTTGCCCGCGATCACCTTGGAGCCCTCCAAAACCCGGTCCACGCGCTGCATACTCCACTGATTCAACGGCCGCATAATGGCATAAAGAATGGCCAACACGCTGGCGAAGTAGCACGTCTTTATCTCCTCCAGCGTAGCCATTTCGCGTCCCTCCAGTGCTGTGCTTCCCTGTATCTTGAAGAGGCAATCCTTCTCACGCATCCGGTAACCGTAGAGAATCGGGCGCGGCTTGAACTGGTCCGGCAGCATGCGTTTCAATCTGCGGCCGGGTTTGTGCTTCAGTTCAATCTCTTCTTCCTCCCCCTCGCCCTCTTCTTCGTATTCCTCCTCGTACTCCTCGCCCTCTTCGAAACCTCTACGCGCAAGCTTGGCCTGTAGAGCTTGATCTAGAAATGAATCAATTACTTAATATTAATATTAAATAATATAACTTCATTGTCTTACATTTCATGTAGCGCTTTGGATGGCAACGTTTTTCGATTTCCAACTTGCGCTGCTGCAAGCGGCGTTGCTTCTCCGCCAAAAAGTCGTCTATGCGAGCGTTCTCCTTACGCAGTTCATCGTCCAGGAACTGCACCTTGTCCATATGTCGTCTGCCATCCTTCGCCTTTGCCTTTGCCTCACTTTTGTAGAGATCCTGCTCGTCCGAATCTGGCCACGTCTTATACCGTTCCGGTGGATCTTTGGATATGTCATGCAGGTTGAGTGATACGAGCACATAATTCGAGATTTCACAGCCCTGTGGGTTACATCCAAATTCTATGCGCCTGATAAGCGAGTCCAACTCGACGATGCGCAGTAAGCAGCCCGGTCCAGAGCCGAACTTCCGATAGCCAATAGCGTTGCAGGGATAACCGATGAACACGTACAAGAAGTTGTACCGTTTTATTATGAGGCACGAGAACTGCTGACATATCATCAACACCCGATTGTAGCTAATCAAACTCTCGAGCAGCATCTGCCGCAGTGGACGGACGGGTGTAGACTCGATCACCTTCATTACATCCACGCGGAAAGTATGGCCGCCAATGCCGATGTTCGGCATGTGCTTAGACAGAAGCATTTCCAATGTCCGCTCATAGTTCAGAAACTGTTCGCCAAAGTTCTTCGAAGCATCCACGGAATAGTCGATCAGCTTGTCGTTCCAAGTCGATATCTTGTATTTTGCGGAAAGCGCGGCGGCGACAATACCCGCCAGCAAACCACTCAACTTGCTTTCATTGTCCTGCGTCAGTGGTAACTGCTGGCTGCCGAAAATAACCCACGTTCCATCGGGCAACAGTACGAAATTACTGGGAACCATGAGCTCCTCCTCCAAAGTCATGGGTTGCGGCGGCGGTTCCGGATACCTTCGGAACGCCACATCCATGTTATCGTAATCAGCACCATGCTGCAGGTCGTACTGTAACTGCTTCAGATAAGACTTGTCCGTTCTCAACAGGACTCTTTGCGCTCTCCTGTACCTGGACGGACGCTGCAGCTTATGTTCGGGCAAGCTCGTCAGTACCTCACATAGCAAGTCCTCAAGGAAATCGTCCACGATATCAACGCTATCGAACTCCGGTATATAGTCCTCACTGGGAATGCTCTTAATACTGTAAGTTCGCTCCGGTTTGCTTTTTGTCTTCTTATCTTTCTTCTTAGACTTGTCTTTTGATTTCGATGCTTTCGATGCTTTCGATGGCCTTTTGGTTTCCGGTTCTGGTTCGTCCACCATCAAAGGGTAGGTTAACTGCAGATTCTTATATTTATTTTTGTAATTAATCTCGCTGATCAACGGCTTGATGCAACCAACTAAAACGCCGTGCAGAAAGAACTTGCCTCCGCGGCGCATGTTCAGGGCCTTAGTGTAGAGGATGCGACAAAAGGACTCTTCCAAGTCGGTGTGTATTTGCAGACAGGCGACGCCCTTGGTAAGAAAGTCCTCCGGATCGAGCACTTGTCCCGCATGTCCGCGCCGAAAAGGATCGAACATGTAATAATATTCGGTGTCACGCCAGACGGCGAGAACCAAATTGTCGATCTGCAGCAGTGCCGATTCCCATTTGCTCTTAAATAGCTCCTTCATGGCGAGGGTCAGTTGCGAGTCCTTGTAGTTGGCGCAGTTGATTATATGGCCCGTATAGAAGAAAGGCCCCTTCTTTAGCGTTGCCCTGAAGGCGCCCATCATCAAGGCTTCCGGCAAGTCCATAATATTCATATGTTGTTTTTTCTTAAACTTCAAGCTCTTTGCGAACAACTTGAAAAAGTTCTGCCCGAAACGCACCAAGTCATCCACTACTTCCAAGTGCCACAGGAGGGCTCGTTGTATGTCAGAGTACAACAGAGCCAGCAATGATATGAACATCGAGGGATTCGTGTCCGTGCCGCCAATCGGCTGTTGCAGACCGTTATTCGCTGCCGGTATGATGGCAAACGTATTGTTGACGACTGCCCACAGTTTGTGGGTTAGTTTGGGCGACGGTTTCGTTGAGATCGGAGACACAATTTTGCCGTAGTTGATTATAAAAATCTCGTACAAATTAAAGTCACCGTTCAAATCCAAGTCGCTAAAGCTTAAAATCAAGTGCACCAAGTGGTCGACGGAGCGAATGGACATTAGCGAGGATCTCCCATTCTCAAAGTCTCGCAGGCAAAATTGCGTCCGGCCGTTCGGGTCGTAGATGTAATAGGTGTTAATACATCGCTTCCAGATCAGTAGATACACGTTCTTGGCGCACAGAACAGCAGAGTTGAATTTCGAAAAGTAGAGAGAAAGCGCTTTGAATATATTAGGTTCCTCCACCACCGGCCCAGTGTAGTGCACCTTTAGGCCGATCACCGCCTGCCTATCTGGGAGTTGTGGCAAAATATCGTAGTCGGTGTCTGGCGATTTGTAGTTTAGAGCGGCGCTTCTGGCGAGCAACCTCTCAGTGGCCAGTAGTACGGCGTCCAATACAGTGTACTGCCAAAAGTCGGGATTAAAGTTGAAGGACTCCGCGTACGCAATGTAGATGGCGGCGATTTCCGGCGGACGGTTATAGAAGCTTTGGCGGAGAACAGGTGTTGTTAATGAAGATCGACTCTGAATCAATTCGAAATTATTAATTTAGGATACCTCGGTTTCTTGCTGGGTTTCGCAGACGGCTTCATCGGCTTTATGGCCGTGGTACCGAGAACGATCTCTGCGCCGAAAGTTTTGTGCATATCCGTGGGTATGTCGTAGAAATTGGTGTCCGCTTTCTTGCAGTCTTTATTCAAAAAGGTTTTTATTTTTTCTATAGATACGTACACAATCGCACCATGCTGACTTACCGAATTCTGAAATCATGGCTTCGTGATATTCGCGGTCGAGCTCATCGTCCGGTCGTTGCTGTTTCAGGTTCCAGGTCCACAAGTCGTTCGAGCTCTTCCCATCAATAATGTCGATTTTCTCCAGGTTCTGAGAGTCGAAGCATTTCTGCATCAAACGTGGATTGTAGGTGCTGTAAGGTATGTCTAGATCATCCAGTTCGGGCCGTTGACTTTCGTTGATGAAAATGCCACTCTTCGGTCGCCGTAATTCCAGCTGGAACAAGGAAGGATTCAAGATTAATTTAGCGGCGAATTTGAGTACACGGAGAGAAGTGAAACACGAAGAATCCAGATGAATGCGGGACAAAGAATGAGCGCACACAACTGAAGGCTACCGACCCAACACCGAAAATAAAGAGACGGACTTTCAACGGCGTCTGGCATTTTTAAGTGAACAGTACACAGTTGCACATTATTTTCCCGATAGAACTTTTAACCATTTCAAAAAGTGTAGTTTCTCGCCACACGGGACCCTCGAAAACAGCTGCCACACGCACGCATACGACGCCGCATACGATTCGCGCAGCTCGAGGTAACCAATCGGTAAGCATGATTTTCTTCGTGTATAGTATAGCTTGTGTGTATGTGTGAGCGTGTGTGAAATCTTATCATAGAGGGAGGGAAGGCTGCTTTAAAGGGCACCGAGTACTAAATTGGAATCTAACTTTTAGTAGCGCTCGTACTCGTACTTATCCTATGATACTATTATGCTGTCCCTGATTTAATGTCTCCGATCTGACCCCTTACGTAATTCCCATTTTTGACGACGGAGGCGGTTCTCCTCTGTGTCGGCTTCGTTGTTGGTCGATCGGCTTGCTTCTTAGTATAATATTAATCGTAAACTGAATCATTTACAGCACTTTGGGCTCTGTGAATCTGTTCGTAACAAAGTGGCCAACTTGCTCTGGACGTTGTTGGTAACCAGTTCCATAGCATTTGTTGTTGCCTTGCTGTAATATCGTAGTTCTTATTTTTGTGGTCTTTTGTTGTTCTTGTTAATCATGCTCTAATATCTATCCACTGTTTACTATTGCATTCTTTGCTATGTGTGTGTGTGTGTGTGTGTGTGTGTGTGTGTGTGTGTGTGTGTGCATTCAACAAACAACACATGCTATGGTCATAACACACATGGCATGTCTGTTTATAATTTATAATATAAATTTATAATTTACACACATGAAGCTTATTACTTTGATTATAAATTTGAAGGACATGCAATCACAGGACATTTCGGCTTGATGTTCTACACTGTTATCAATGATAATGCACTGGATGTATTAAGCAGGATATAATCGTACCTTCTAATATCCACGTGGGTAAGAATTGACATTTACGTACGTTCATACACACTGGGTTTACGTTTACGTCCAATTAACGAACGAATAATGGTCAAAATCAATTACATCAAGAATCCGGTTGTCATTCCTCGTTTCTTAGCGACTTTGGGAGTCGACCCCAAAAGAGAAACTTCAAAAGTAATCCGGTAGTAGCACGTAACGAGAGACATGCATCGATATAGTGAGAGAGCAAGCTAGAGAGCCAAGATCAAGACTTGATATGTCAGTGAACAGGTACATGCACACACACACACATGCATGTAAAGATTCGCGAAATATCACACTTCAACAGAACGACGAACGTACGTAAATGCATAAATGCACCAAACCGATGTCGAAAGCGAAACAGGAAAACCGAAACTCTTATAAAAACTGAAATAATAAATAAAAAATGTAAGTAATACTGAAGACCTCACTTGATTTTCTCCAATACAAATCTGTTTTAATGTATAAATACTCGTATATAAACAATAACATCGTAATGTACTTTAGATTATATGGTAACAAAGTACACAATTTATGTACGAAACACATCATTTATACACGTACTCGTGGCATAACTTCTTCCACCTAACACAGTGTATTTGCTTTTTAAGGATGTATATGTATATGTAGTACCCAACGACGTAATGAAGCAAGCACGCAAGTGCTCAAATACTTAGCACTCGGATCCAGTTTGCAAGCTCTGGAAAGCGAAGCGCACAACGTAACCGAATAATCTACGTGAACTATCGAGGCTAAAAATAGAGCACATGCGAGTACACCGTGCAATGTAACGTACCTATACTCGCATAGTCTGCACTTCCAATAGACTAACCTACGTTACGATGTATTGCATGTGTGTATGAATAAATAAATATTGCTTTTTAAACCATTGACGTGGTCACTTCTAGCTAATCAGTAATTAGTAATTAAAAGGACATTCTTTTTATCCAGTTTTCTAATAGTTCATTTAGTACAGTAACCTGTACTGAGCGGCCTACTAAACCTATAAAATTTACAAAATCCGAGTGAAAAGTATAAAAACCAATATAAAACTTTTGAAAATACAATAAAAAAGTTCAAAAAGTGAAATTTTATTTTGTTTAGGAAATTGAAATGTATTGATAGTCGGCAGCAAACATAAGGAAGAAAAGATAAAAATTGCACAAAAAATAGAGCAGCAAGATTGCAGTTTTAGTTCTGTTTCACTACTTATTAACTTAACAAGCGAACGAACTGACGAAGGTCTAGAAACGAGCGGCAGCGATGACATACGAGGAGCTGCTGCTGGTTCATTCGTTCACTGCTCGATGCTGCTCACTGCTGTATGTAATCTGTTGTACGTGGCTCCACATAACACCGAACAACCCCGGCCGCCCCTTCAAAAGTACACACCACTTCGTTTAACTTTAGTCTGGTACGAAGTCAGTTGCGACGACTACGCTACGCTATGGAACGTTGTTAGCACGCGTTGCTGCTGCCGGCGCGAAAGACATAACCACACACACGCAGCAGGTGCTTAACAACAACATTAGCCGAAGCAGAAACAAGGCTGGGTAAATAACAATTGCTATCACAAAAATGCAACAACAACGCATAGGAGCAGCTCGTCGTCTACGTCGACGTCCGTAAGTATGTAGATAGGTGGCAGGTAGTTGCCATTGTCAACGTCGTCATCGCTGCTATTGCTGTGTTCTGCCTTCGCTTGTATTGCTGTTTCTTGTTTATGTTGTTGTTGCCTGCCATACGAATTTAGTACCGTTTTTATTTCATACGGCGCTCAGTATTGCGCTGAAACGCACACCGTGAGACACTGTAGCACCTGACGCTTTCGTTATCGTACTTGTTGGAGAAAATCTAGAGACAAGTCGCGGCCAGCAGAAAAAGCATATTCGAAACTGATTAAATAGTTTGGAAACATAAAATATAAACTTCGCTTGAGAGCAATTTGAATCAGTGGAAAAAAGTGGAATTTTTGAGCCACCAACAGCATTTAACGGCAACAGAACGGTAGAAGAAGTTAACAACAAAAACCAAATTCAACCATCCCAGCAAACTATCAATTAGACTTGAATTAAAATTGAAAAAAGTCTTGATGAACTTTATTTCGCATGAATGATGGATGAATTGATGAATTCCAGGAATATGGCTGAAATAATGAAAAAAGCTGCTACGCTTGCCTCTCCTGCTTCTTCTTTCTCTGGGAAAAGGGTAAGTACACACTCCCTATTAATGGATTTTCCTTTTATAGTGTATTATTGTTGTTTTTGTCTTCACTCCTCTCTGTCAGAACTGCTTTAGGGGTTACTTTTGTTTGTTGTTGTTGTTGTTGTTGTTGTTGTTGTTGTTGTTGTTGTTGTTGTTGTTGTGGTTGCTGCTGCTGTTAGTTGCTTGCTAAACTAAAGAGCACATGGCCTTTGCTACAAACGTTTAGACGCACATTCGAGTACGTCCGCGCATTCATTTGTGCTTGTTTGTGTTGGTTAACTTGGCTGTAAACGCAAGTAATATTCCTCGTTGCTGTTAAAATCGAAACGACTTTCGAGTGTTTTATTTATGCAAGGCACGTGAATTTCTGAAGAGTTGCATTTGTGTGAGTGGCCATGCTTGTGCATGCGAACGGCTGCGTTCACCAACATGCAGGTTTTCGTTGCATTCCACTTGAGAATAAGTTTAGAATAAAACGCGTTCATTTGTACAGCAGTGTGTGTAGTTGCACCCTGTAACTTGTGCAACTTGTGGATATAGTCAAATTCAAAGCATATCAATGGATAGAGTAACAAAAACCATTTTAAGTTAACTGCACCCTCCTACCAGAAACTAATTCAATGATCTGAGGATATCTACTAATAATCTCTCCCTCTATTTTCAGACCAAACGTCGTAATGAACGCAACATCTTAACGTTTTACGAGAAGATCGCAGTGATACACTACTACAACGAGACCAACATCTCGCGCAACAGCTTGGCGAAGATGTTCCATTGCTGCGCCACGCAGATACGCCGCATACTCGACAAGAAGCACGAGCTGCTGCAGCAGCAGGCGACGATGAGCGAGGCGGACGCATCCATCATCATCGAGGAAATGACGCGCAAGCGTCGCAAGTTCGAGATGAGCGCGATCAGCTTTATATTGCATCAGTGGGTGGAGCGGTGCCGGCAGTTGCGCCTGCGGAGAAGCATTACGAATCAGACACTCAAGGAAACGGCGATCAAAATGGCAGCCATTTTGAATTTGCCTGCCTTCCGACCCTCCTATCGCTGGATCAACCGCTTCCGCAGCAAGTACAAGTACAATGCACCCGACTTGGGCTGCTTCGGTGCGGAGGCGGGAGGCGTGGACGGCGAACTAGCGGTGGAAGATATAATTATCGAGTTCAAGGATGCGCTGCCGAGCTTCATGCAGAAGGAAATCGCTGCAATAACGTCGTCCATTGCTAAAGCCGATGGCGACACAAAACCAACAGGGGAGCCACCGCGGAACACATCGGAACTACCACCCCAGTCGAATACCAGCGCTGTAGGGACCGTAGAGAAGCTGATCGATTTGGGTGAGGGGCTGCACAAAACTGAGGACGTTGGAGAAGAAGGTCTTCTGTCGAAAAACCCAGCCTGGGATGCTGATTTCGAGAACCCCCTCTCCCTGTCCTCGACCAGTGACGACACGGAGACGTCAGAGCGCAACGACGCTGAACCAAACGTCGCTGTCGTTGGCAACACATCCGCCCTCCTGGACGGCATCTTTCCGCATCTGGCAGTGATACATCAGTTCGCCCTACTCAACTCGGATGTGAAGGCCCTGGAGCTAATCTCACAACTGGGCGTTCATATGCAAACTCAAGCATTTGCAGGTGCTTACAAGGAACTGTCGCTGGCGACACCAGGCGCTCCACTGCAGGACGCAGGAACTGCGGTCAGCGGAGGCATCTATGCAGACATCGATGACATCGTGTTGATGGAATAAAATTTAACTCGTTTCTCAGAAAAGAGCACTATTTTGGAGTCAAATTAAGTAATAAATTACGAGTATTTGAGCAAAATTGTACACTCATTCTTTATCTTGGTGTTCATCAGAATCTAAAAAACAGAAACCTTCGCTTACCAGTCTCTGGGGCGGCTTGAAGATCACGTCTATGCTACACGACGGGCTCGCCATACGCGGCTTGACTTTCCTCGGCTCGGACTCTTCCTCACCTTCTTCCTCTTGGTCGTCATGTTGTTTCTCTTCTTCTTCTTCTCCATCAGCGTCTTGTAGCATCGGACTTTCCAGCCGCACCAAATCCAATGCCTCCGCTTTCACAGCGGTGCCCTCGTGTACCCGGGCCCGCAAGTTAACATTCGCCTGAATGAAGCGTTCGCGTGCTCGCACGTGCGTGTGTAGATCTCCGGGGCTGCGCTGGGGTACAATGCACTCGGTGAAGATGTCGAATTGCTCACATTTCTTCTTAAAGGGACGTTGGAAGCGCGACTCCTTCGCCCTTTGATGGATTCGCCGCAGCTCGTCCTCGAGGGTCATCACCTGCGAGATGGTAGAGTTGTTGGCTTGGTCGCATGTGCGGTTCGATTTACAGAGTTCCGGTTTCCAGTCGGGTCTGATGTTCTCCCCGAGGTAGGTGCGGACCTCGTAAGGATTCGGCGATGGGGTCGCATTGGAATTGAGCGGCACGAATTTCTTAAGCATTTTCGGTTAGAATTTTGATCAAATAAAGGGTTGAAGGTAACAATAAAATTTTAATTCGTTCCTGATTAATGACAAAAATTGCACAGATTGATTTCGGTGTGAAAAAATTCGAATTTTTCGTTTTTTAAGTTTTTATTTTTACACAAGAATTTTAATGTTTCCTGTACGATATTTAAAGTACGATTGAAAAGATTTACAAAAATGTCAATGAAGAAAAACCAAATGTATGTAGGATAAATATAAGAATTTGAAAGTTACGAGAGGTAGGGAGTCAAAGCAATCAGAAGGATGATGATGTTTCATTTTATTAATTAAGGAACATCATGCATTCAATACTTTCATACATCTTAGATAACCTAAATACATTCTTCCCTTACAGAGAGTCCATGGATAAATGTTAACTGTATGTCTTTTATAGTTTAGATGTCACTCTGACTCATTGAAAATCTCAAATCAATATCAAAGGAAGTCTTGGCCAAGTATAATAAATCATTGAATGTATTGTTTGGTAAGTTGTGCCTATATTACATTAGATTTAATAGCCCCATTTTATTGAGTTTTATAGGAATTATAATTCAAATGGTTTGACAAATTGTTCTTCATTTCAAATTTCAATATGAATTTGGCAAACGAATTGCCGCAAATCTGACGAAACAATTTGCAATTATTACAATTACAATTTTAACGTCTGACACAAAATGCTCGAATTCACATAAACTCTATTGTGTGCCAAAAGAGTTGATATTCGTTGATATGTTTAGCAAATACACCAACCGTTTCTGACATTTCCATAGCGTTGCAGTTGTTGTCAGCTGTTATCTTACTTATAGTTGTCTCCCTCGCAATCGAAGTATATTAAGCAAATGCAAGCAACAACCAATCAACCGACAAGCAATATCAAAAAAAACAACAATAAGGCAGGAATGGCATAGCAGTCGTAAACAAAAATTAAAATAAAAAATATACAAGAAGGCAAACGACGACGTTTAGAAGAAAAGAATTCCAGTTCTTGTTTTATTCGTTTTGATACCATCCGTTAATTGACTCAGAGTAGAAAAGCCGTGAGGAATTCAATAAAAGTATAAAGCATTTTTTCATATTTACAAAGCAAATCAAATCAAATCAATTTTACTAATGGAAAATTCGGCTGACAAATTTATAGAAGACCTAAAAATAAAGTGAAATAAGCAGAAACTCTGAAAACTACGAACAAAGAAGCAAGAAGGATTACTTAAGAAAAACCCAAATAACAGAAAATCAGTCGAACACAATCAAAGATTTGTTGTACATTTTACTTCAGTTGGAATTAATTAACACAACTGATACAGACGTTTCTGAAGCAATTATTAAAAATGTGGATAAAACCAAAGGAACGGCTGTTGCCACCTGCATTTTGGTAAGTTCTCTAAGGATTATTAAGGCTGGGTTAACTGTAGTTGTGGGCTTGCAAAACTGGAAACACCCTTGAATTTCTCTATAAATCAGTAAATCTGTTTTGCAATCTAACAAGAAGCAATCAATCGTTATTTAATATCTGCACTACACAGCTGCTTCTAAAGCTTTTATTTTTTTTTGCCTAACAGCTTGTTTTCTTAAGTCATTTCAAAGTATTTATTGTAATATGAATGCGTTCGGCCGGCTAGTATTACTTTCACTAAATAAATAAACTCCCCCTTCTCAGAGCTGGGACACCTAACTATCGTCTGAATAAACAATGTCATTGTTTGGATGAAAGAGACTGGTTTCATGTGAAGAAAAACAGCCTGTTTTGTATCTGGAATTTATTTCTTATTACGCAGCTTTTTTATTTTTTTAATATTCAATTTATATTTATATGTACATGTTCACACATCTCATACATATTCACACATTTTCATTGCAGGATTGTTGAAATGCGTTCCAAGTACTTTGTACTGCAAAAGCGTCGAGGTCACGGGGAATCGCGTGGCTTTGGCTCACTACTGGTTGGTACCTTCGACAGCGTGTTCGATGCGAAGCCTCCGTATCGTATACTCCATCAGACTCCGTCCTCGGAAGTTTACTATGGTAATAATTATGCTTAAGATTTCATTTAGGCAGCTTGACATGTTTTAGATTGAATACTATAATACTTAAAGCACAGATCTTTCAATAGTTTCGTTATACCATCTGTATACAGAACATTCTGACCATTATTGATAATGTTAGTCGTAATTATAATGATGTGAAATGAATGAACTAAGTTATCTTTAATGTAATGAAAAGAAAGTTCAGAATGGTGAAAATTTGAAGCTTAAAGAATATCCAAAAGCTTCGATTCACGTTATCAGTCATTGTGTTGGCATTATTTAGCTGTTTCAAAAACATAAACAAATTCACTTTATATAAAAATCGTTTTTATTCATTTTCTGTCCTGAGTTTATGTACAACGTTACAGAATGCTGACTCAGACATCATCTGTAGGGAATGCATACATTTTACTAACAATATTATCGATAGAAAATATATAGAACATTACGACATTATTTTGACACACTTCCAGCATCAGAAGATTGTGTTATTTGGACACAAGATACAAAAACGTCTGAATGAAGCAGTTCTAAATCAATGTTTATTTTAATTAAATATGAGCTTCTTCACTTCATTGCAACACCAAAAGCAACAACAATAGCTGCGTTGTTAAATAACACATCATATTTTTAGTCATTATCATTGGTCTATTTTGATAAAAAACGCAAAAATCTTTCTGTCGTATGTAAAATCATGTATTCATTGGCACATACGATGGCATGTTAATTATATGTTTTTCCGTAACATGTAACATGATCTATAAAAGATCTTTTTTACATTTGTCTTATTACATTACGTCTTATTTATATTTTCTATTAAATTTTTACTGACTGCTTGAGCTTTATTTGCGAGTTCAGAGTGTAAAGTCTTTTTTGTTGAGACTTCTTGCTTAAATGAAATTAATTAAATTAATGAATTGAATGTAAGTATAACAGCATAAGAGAACACACTGTATAATCACACACTTTGTATTGTCGTAAAATTTTAAATGTCCTGACTTAAGAATTAATTAGATACAACCTCCTACATTTCGGAACCACCTGGTGATAATTTTATCACCATCATTTCTAACGTAAACCATTTTATCTTTCGCATCACAGAAATTGCTAACGGTTTGACCTTAGAAGAAATTATAAAGGATTGGGCTTGGCTTTCCGAAAATCTTTTTAAAGTACTCAATGAAATGGACAGTGAAGAAGAAATTACAAACTTCACCATTTTCAAAATTCAGTCACTTTGCGCTCAAAACAATCAAGACGAATCTGGCGAATCGGATAATTTTAAAGTAGTGGCTTCAAAGTTTCAAGAATATTTCAAAATGCCCAACCAGGAGTTATTAGTAAATTCCTACTCCTGCAAGTAAGTTCAACACAATCCAATAATGACAAATGCAACTTCATTCTTGATTGTTATCATCTGCAGTTATATTGAGAATAAAATTCCACGCCAGGGTCATCTATACATATCCCTAAATCACGTTTGCTTCTATTCATATCTATTGGGTCAGAAGACCAAACGCGTCATACGGTTCGCTGAGCTGGAAGACATACAACGACATGGAAACAGTATCTATTTGAAGACTATCAATAATATGCAGTATAATTTCACGGTGCTTTTCAATGCCAGCGAGGCACATGACCTAATTGAACATCTCAATAAAATGGCCATACAGCAAATAATAAAGGTATATTGAAGTACCTAGGTATAACTAAATGCATATTCACTCAATCTATTGATTATTCCCAGGATCCCGAGAGTCCTATCATAGATCACGACGCCACTTTATTTCAACAGCTCACACGCAAAACCTCAAAGAAGCCAATACTTCTACGTGATCTAACAGCACGCCTGAAATCGGAAGAGTTTCGCATGTATTTCCGCCTGCCACAGAAAGAAATCATGGATGGAAAAATAAAAGGTATGTTGGGCGACACGTAGCAGATGGACTTAGAAATAAGTATTACACAGAAACCATTTTATACTCTAAATTCAGCGAATCTAATGACCCCATATTCCAAGCGCTATGTCGGCGGAAATATTTATTTATCAAACAACTTCTTTTGCTTCCGCAGCGATGTGCGTGACCTTATTAGTCTTGTTATTCCCATGAGGATCATAAAGGTACGTGTAATGGATATTCTCTTGGCTCACACAGATAAACTGGATGTTGTTGTTTTGGTTTTTGTATTTCTTAGAGTGTTGAGAAGAAGGTCGATGGTCCACAACGCTACGATAACCAAATAGTTTTAATAACATCGGAAAATGCGCATTTTATATTTGCAAATATTACCGATCGCGATGTCCTTTTGGCAAAAGTCGCCGATCTTCTATCGCGCATCGATGTGTATGTTGCATTCTATTTCCATTTTTCCCCCATCTCATTTATACTTCCTTAATGTTAAATGAACAGCCCCCTAAGACGTGAGCGCCCCAGATACGACATCTCTTGGAGTAAGCAGTCGGCTTTAATTAATACATTTAGAACAAATTTCACTGAAGATATGCTTAAGAAGCAGGAACATAAGGTAGCACAGCATTTTAAATGTCTGGTCCATTAGTTTCATGTATGTGTATGTTTTCATCTTCACAGCTTATGCGCTGGGAAGCTCATTTCCGCGATTATGGGCGTGGCACGTCCATGTTTCGCACAACCGAAGTCATCAATTTGATTCTGGAAGGCATTCCTGACAAGTTGCGTCAAGAAATATGGTTGATATTTTCCGGTGCTATACACGAGAAGGAAATGAATCCGGGACTGTATGAGGACTTAGTGGAAAAGGTCAGAGACTTGTGCAACTTAAAATCTAAACTGTTTACACTTTACACAGACTAAAAAACAGGCCGCCAGTAGAAGGTGTTCAGTACACGACGAAATTGATAGGGATTTACATCGTTCACTGCCAGAGCATCCTGCTTTTCAGCATCCCGATGGAATCGGCGCACTACGTCGTGTGCTCCAAGCCTATGCACTTCGCAATCCTCAAGTCGGCTACTGCCAGGCCATGAATATAGTGTCGTCTGTCTTCTTGCTATTCTGCGATGAGGAGAATGCATTCTGGATGCTGGCCAGTTTGTGCGAAAACCTTTTGCCCGATTACTACAAGGATAAAGTAGTTGGAGCCCAAGTATGCCAGCAAAAATTTCTGTTGTTTTCTCCCATTTAACCATTTTGCCCCATTTTGACTTCCGTCCGTTCTTGTTGCTTCATAGATTGATCAAGGCGTACTCACTGAACTAGTGCAAACTCATCTTCCCGAACTGCACAACCATCTCGAAAAGTTAGGCATCATTAAGATGATCTCGCTGTCATGGTTCCTGACCATATTCATCAGCGTCATTTACTATGAAAGCTGTTTGCATATAATTGACTGCTTTTTTTATGATGGCGCCAAGGTTATTTTTGTCGTAAGTTTCTAAGCAATTGTTAACAAAAATTTGTACTCCTGAAATTAAGGAAAATTAATACAAAAAAAGCCTCAACTCTCCATCATCATTTAGATTGCTCTACAGATACTAGACTGGAATCACAAAGACCTCTTGAACTGCAACGATGACGGCGAGGCGATGGTGCTCCTTAACAAGTACTTGACTGGAATTTACAACCCAGATTATCAATTTCCAACTCCGCCCGAAAAACGCAAGCCCCGCGAGCACACGCAGACCGTGCAGACACTCATTCATGAAGCTTATGCTAGGTTCGGCTCCGAGGTCTCCCTGCAGAAGATCGAAGAGCTACGCAACAAACATCGGCGCCTAACCATGCGTCAATTCGATATCGACAACGAGAAGACTATCGTCAAGTTTCATGCAGACAACCAGTACTTTAGCGAGGATGAGTTGCAGATGCTGCTTACAATTATAAGGGAAGAAAAAATGACGCTAAAGAAGGCGCACCAGCAAAAAATGCACGCCACTGGCGAGTCCCCGATACTTCCGATGCCAACAAACATTCGCAGTTTCAATCAGGCTAATTGCAGTCGTTCCGAAGCCTACAGCGTGGATTTCGACACTTTTCGCGTGCTCTTCTATGAGCTATGTTCGTGGCGCAACTGTCAGTCAGTGGATCTAGCCGAGAAACTGTTTAGAGTATGTATGAATTCAGCATTTTGTAGAACAGTTTCAGTATGTTATCGATAACCGATATCCACAGTTGATGGACAAAAAGAGCACCGGACTTCTGGACTTCTCACAAATCATCAACGCCCTGGGTCTGGTTTGCTCTCAGAAGTACACCGAAAAATTGAAACTCCTCTATATTCTGCACCTGCCACCGCTACTGACAAAAGTGGAAATCGAACGTGCATGTCGCCCAAAGACCAGTGTGTCCAAGGACGATGCCGAAGAAGCCATCGAAGCGGAGGATTTCTTTGGGTTAGTATGGAAAGCATTGATTTACGGCAGGTTAGCATTTGAACAGACGATGCACGCATGCCTACATCGCATGTGTACACTTTAAAGTCAATATTATTTCCAACGCTGCTGTCCCTCATGAAGAGTCAAAATCACACTTGACAGCTGAGGCAACGAATTTGACTCAAAAGAACCCGATAAATAAAGCGTACTTTCAAAACTTTATGAAGGACAGTAGGGTCATTAGAGACTAGGATATAACTAACTGTATAATAATCTTTTTTCTACAACCACCTTCAGCGACGATCCCGTGGAATCCATTGAAGCTTTGCCCTCGCCCACGGACAAGAACTTCGATGAGAATGAGTACGCTTTGCATAATGCCACACAGCATCTGCATCAGTTGGCCGGCATCTCTGGCAACACATTCACCGACATGTTGCGAACGCCCAATCACACCTCGGTTGCCAATTCGATAACGTCATCCATGCAAGTCCCACCAAGCACATCACGATTCTACGTCGATTTACCACCAGCGCCCGTCAGCACCAATAACAGTGGCGACTCTCAGAACAGCACAAATGGCAGCGCTGCCATGATGATCGGTGATGGTCTGCGCTCGCAAGGACGCTTCGAATCGATTGACACGTTCTCAGATATTTCAGATTTGGGTGCCGCCAAAGTGACGCCGCCCCAACTAAACGTTGAAACGATCTCAAATTTCTCGCAGATAAGCGATTTGCAATTAAACGCTCACAAAATGGAGCGCACCGATTCGACGACGGACACTAGGAGCTTGGGCAGCTTGCGCTATCTACTGGTAGACCAATCAGAAGATGCAGAGGTCTCAAGTAAGCCGCACATACCGCCCATGAAGAAAGCCAACTTCCAGTTCTTATGGCGCAGTCTGGTGGAGATCTTGGAAGTGCAGGATGATGACATGAGTAGAGCTTGTAAGTTCGTAAATTATTCAAATTCCATTGTTGGCAACAAATCCGCTTACGTCATACGTATCTGCGTTACAGTTGAAAACCTAATTGAATTGGGCAACAGCAATATGCAAAGCAGCAAGAGCATAGAGAGCTTTATTCACTTGAACTTGGGAGGTGGCGAAGAGGTTTGTTCTATTGTTTAGATGATTTTGCTATGTTGTCTTGAACACTGTCTTTTGGGCAGCCTGATACCAACGGCAATCCTACCACCAGCGCCAGGACCGCTGGTAAAAGCAGAGACCAACAGGGGGACCGAGCCACATCTTCCGATTATTGGTGGCCCCTTGCCTCTGATGTTGCCGTGGCTGGCAGCAACACCAACACTTCCACTAACGACGACAGCGAATGCTGGAATATTTCAATCAAACAATTCATAGCAACGGTCCTGTCGGTCCAGACCATCGTAAATGGCTTTGAAGTGCGCACACCCATCAAGCAGTACATTGAGAAGATGCAAAATAATCGCAGGAAGTGCGTAACAGCGAACTACTAGCCAGATATTTCTTCAGAGAAAAGTTTACCCTTCGCGTTTATTGTAATTGTATATGAAGTTCAGTTATAGTATCAACACAGAGCATGTACTATAGACCAAGCAATTTCTCTGGTGTAGACCATCCGTGTTATGGGTTTTTTTGTTTTGTTTGATTTGATATTGATTGTCGCAGCCTTAGAAAATTTTAAATAAAGCAAAGGAAGTTGGATAGGAAAAGGTTTTTGAGGAAACTGAAATCGTGCATTTTTTAAACATATGTTCTTTTTATTCCAAATTGTAATTGTAAACTAAAATTAATAAAATAATGCATATTTATTGTAATTATGTATTTACATCAATAGTTGTGTAGTTCCTAAGTTTCAAGAATATCAATAATTCCTATGTGAAAAATATTTGCCTGTGAAAATTATGCTGTGTAAACTTAAAGGCTCTTTACCGATTTGTATGCAATTTAATATGTAATAATAAGGACCTATTTGTATTATTTACTACTGAAATATGTAGCTGATATCAAAGTTAAATAAAACAATCAACTATTTTATTGAGTGACGAAATTTATTGGAACGAGTTCCGGGAATTTTATGCCGGTGAAAAACTACAGAATGGAAAGTTGCTCCGACAGCAGCTCCAGCAGACATTCTCGCAGTGTTGTCCAAGCTCGACTTCATACTCCAGCCGCGATAATACATAAGTACTTCTTCGAATCCGTATCGTACGATATGTATTCGAATTGCTCCTTAAAAACTGATTCAACTCTAATAAATAAACTGCTGCTTTGTAACTATTTTTCAGTTTATGCTTTTATTTACTCAACAAGTAAGAATATAGTTTTAAGTATGTGTAACTCTATTCACCGTTGTACATGCATATGCATCGTTATACATATGTATGTAGATACGAACTTACTATAACACAGACTCCAAATGTTAAAATATGCTTTTGAATTTGATGTGTGCTTTTTGTTTAGAACCCTAGATAACACGCCAGAAGTGTACATTTTCTAATTTCAGAACTAAATTGAATTAATTGAGGCTCTCTTCTAATTCCAGTTCTTTTAGCGGATGAGTACAAATTTTAATTTTTCTATTGAGCTGAGGAAAAATCTTCGCTTGAGTTTCCAAACAAATTCTTGCTTATGTTACTAAACTAGTACTTATTTTATAAATTAATGCTTTATTATTGACTTAATTAATAAACTATTTTCTACTAGCCACAAAAATTAACTTATTTCAAATAAGAGCTCTCCTCAAATATTTACAAAAATACTACTTTTATAGATAAATAAAATGTTTATGTATGTATGTATGTGGTACATATGCACTTGTATACAAGATTATTACAGTTTACTAATAGATTTAATAGATTCCTAAACTATGTGCTGATGATGTTTGCATACTTTTATTGCTGCATTTGTTCGCCTTTTATTAAGCAACATAAATATTCATCAATAGTTGACTTTGTTACGATGTCTCCATTCGCATTGATTTCAGCCTAATCTACTCTATTTAAAGCTCATCAGAAATTCCAATTCAACGCAATTTAAGAGATTTGCGCTCAAATAATTTTATGATGTTCTTTAAGTACTAACGTATGCAGTTCATTTCACTGCATTAAGTTTGTGAGTGAATAAGCCACCTTAGTTATTGCTGCAATAGTTAAGATGGCTACTGACCTCCGCTGATACGATATATAATTAACCATTCTTATAATTCATGTTCAATTGGCACATAAAGCATACGTCCGTCCTCAACACTACGCTACTACTACATCACAAGCATGTTTTGCCACAAAAAACCTGTAAATGTTTGCTTCTCTTTCAGACTAATTTGTTTTATTTTAAATACAATCAGACCTCAAAATATTCACATCGAGCAGCACAATTAAATTGCCGTCAATCGACTTTAGTAACTATGTACGAATGCGTCTACGTATTTCGAAATAGAAACATGCAGCCGCAGTGTTTACAAGTACAACGACTACATAAACAAATAAAAGATTTTAAAGTGCAAAAAAACATAAATTACATTCTACATTCCGATTTCTGGGTCACCTCTAAATGACATGTTTGCCATTGTATATCTTTGTGATAACTGGACTTGCAGATCAAAATTATATACTTTAAACCAATTTAGTAACATTTCATCATGTTACACACTGTGTTTTGTTTAAATAGTAAAATTGTTCGCTTTTTGTTTCAGGAATATGATTACAGTGTTTCTATAAAAAATAAACATATATTTTTCAATTTTAAATTTTATAATTTCTACATTATAATAATTGTATTATAATTAAACAATAATTATTAATTTAAATAAATTATATTTAAAGTTACTAGTAAAAACTGGTTATGATAAAAAATTAATAGTATAAACACCGAAATTAGTGTTTGGAAACATAAAACTAAAAAACATTACATTTGATGCTCACAAATAATAAAAAAATAAGCTCTGAAATGTTGGATAATAAATTATTTACAGCATAGCATGTAATGACAAATGTAGCTATAGAAAGTACATGATAAATGTACATATTCGTATGTACGCGTATTTAAATAAATAAGCATGGCGTTAACGATACGTTGCACTAACGTAATTAGTAAAAAAATATATATTATTGATACAATTATGAGCAGGGTTTATTCGTTGAAGATGGTGCTTCAAGCTGTCTGGACTTAAAGAAGCCCAAAAAGATTCCAAGAAACAGACCAATTCAACAAATATTCCTGCGTTCTTGACTCTGCTCCGCCCACGCGACTCTGTCACGCCTCTAAGCCACTGAATCGCCACTGGACTTCATGTCCCGCTCACGAAAGAATCCGCGTTCTGTTTTACACTCGCGTATGGTCACTGTTTCCAGATTCACGGTCACATCGGTGATAACTACCTTGTCGGACATGCGGCACTTTGTAGGTAGCCAGAATCGCGGTGGCACCACTTTTGGTGAATGAGGTGTCAGCGGCAATGACGTCGGTTGCTGCAAATGGTGTGGCGACAGCGAACCGTCCGACTGATTTGAAGAGCAGTCGGCTTTCATGCAGTTATTGTTCTCCGGCTGACTATCAGCCTGTGAGGATGAGGAGTCGTCGCCTTCGTGTCCGTTGTAATGCTGTGCGGACTTGTCTGCAGGTGTGGCTTGCTCGGGCCGCGAAGCAGGTGTTTCCGGGGAGAGCGGCTGTGTCTCAGCCTTAAGCGGCGTTGAAATAGAGGCTGCCGATTCCAAGCTGCTGTTGCTGCTGCTACTGTGATGCTGCTTGGAGGCTGGTGGACCGTCGGGTGATGTTTTTATAGTAACGCCAATTTTTCCCGATTCCTTCAGCACCTCCGCTTTGCGTTTCGTGCCGACGTTGATTTCCTTTCGACTTAGCGGTTGGTCCTCCGAACTTGAGGAGTTCGAATCGGCCTCGGGAATGTACGCCAGCGCAGAGGAACTACTCGTTGCTAGGGCTCGTACTCGAGGATGTTTTCCATTGTCAGCATGAATACGCGGAGATTCAGAGCGGCGCTCTGACGACTTCGAGCTGCGGCGATGATGGTGGTGGTGATGATAGTACTCCTTGTCTTTCTTCTTCTCCTTGTCTTTGTCTGAAGTGTGGTGATGATGATAATGGTGGTGGTAATGGTGATTGGACGACGCCGAGGTTGGTGTTGACGCCCCAGCTGTGCCGTTCATCGGGTCACCTTCGTCGTGCCCGATGGAATACTCATCGTCGTCTGATTCGGGATCCGGATCACGTTCCTTTTCTTTCTTCTTGGGACCACGCTTGGATGGTGTACTGGAGGATTTGTTACTCTGCTCGTAGATGTCGATAAGGCGTCGATCGAGTATGTTAACCTCAGGCTCCCACGTATTGTAGCGCTGATTCCAACCTTTCCATTTGACCCGATATTCAACGACGCCCTACAAAGTAAAACAAGGTACAGAGTTTTTATTTCTGTTTCAATTCATAGAATTTAAATTTTTTGTTATTTCTTAAGGATTTTTTCGCTTTGAGGATCTCTTTTCATGCGATCAGAATAAAGGTAGGAACTCATACAATGTCACAGCAGATGTCGCCTCTGCTGACACAATGTGACGCAATTCATTGATAGCAGCGTATAAAGAAATCCACTTTGGCGCGTACCAAAATTAATTGATTTTCCAGCTGAAACTCTGCGACCGATACAGACAAAGGGCACACGAAGGATTTAAGGATAGCAGAAGGACAAAGGTGTAAAATATATAAACTACTATCCACGTCACATCACTATACAAATGTATAAACGAAAATGTGTGCGCGTGTGTGTGCGGTTGTTCTTGCACTGCACTCACAAAGGATGTGGTGCACAAAACGAGACATCGAATTACGGTTTAATGATTACGACCATAATAATAGGGAAGGCAGCCAGCATTAAAGCGAATAAATGGACAAATGGATTGAAATGATGAGAATGGAAACAAGACAGCAATGGCACCTGGCTGCTTTGAAAGCCTCCACTCAGGACAAAAGCGGACAACACACTACGAATTATATTCACACCAAGAATTTCAATTATATTCCAACATTTTTGTACCTTTCTAACGCGCTTTTGTATAATTCTCTCCGCGGCATAGACGCGATCGTCCGAGCTTCCCATTATGTTGTCCAGCTTGATGAAGTTTAACGACGGCTTGGCAGTCGCTCGCACAAAATGGAATTTTTAATTAATGCGAAGATCCACTTTGCGCAGTACAAACCGCCCGAATTCCTGCCAGCAAAATCCAGCCAATGCACACAGAAAAGTTCCGTTTTTCGCGTTCTAATAATTACAACTTTCTGTTGATCAAAATCTTAGCAACACTTATCTAAAACATTAAAGATATCTCACAGATATTTAGCTTATTTTTCGCTTTTCCACTTTTTGTAGAACATTCGCCTCTTTTCAAACTTTTCGACTGTCTCTGACTAAAATCATCGGCAAAGTGTGTGGAGAAGTCGTGGTGAACTACCACTTTTAACGAAGAAGGCAATACGAAATGAACGCCAAATAATTAAAACAAAATAAGAAAAACTAGCAAATGTCAGTCAACAAAAGTATGCATTTCCGTCTCTTTCTATTGCATAGCGTTCATATGCAGTTTCGGCTTAATACGGACAGCTATTTCGCTCGTACACTCTCTTAGTCATCCCAACTATCTAAGGCTAAAAAATTATTTGATTTGCAGGTCTTCGATTTATTTTCACGTCTCTTAAACTTGCGATATTTACTTTAGGGAAGTTTTTCTTAATATATTATATATATTATTTTAAAATTTTATATAAGAATTTCTTTTGTACTCAAATTTCAGTTCAAGTTTTGTTTACAATCGATTCACCACAGATAGATGACCGGTGTTTTACTAGTGATACTTTCTTAATAAGTACCCGAAACTCGAATTAGTTCATGAACTACTTATTGAACATGACCTAACATATTGCCTTACATACATACATGAAAGATAATTTGAATACCTTTTCAATCATGCACATAATATGTAGGTAGCTCTTATAGTTTCGGAGATATAGGTCAGAAATGTTCTACCTTTAAAGGATTATAACTCCGAAACCAGACGAGAGCAGACAAAATGATGTTGTTGTTGGAGTCTCCGTGGAAAATAACAACAACAAAATCGGAGCTGCGTCAGTGTCCTCAATCTGCTCCAAAAGTTTTTGGCCTGAATATGTTGACCTTAAAAACTTAGAAAATGCAAAACTTTTACACCGATACACAGACTGCAGAAAATTCTACCATGCACAGGTACCAACTAAAAACAACAAAACAAAAATTTAAAAACAGTTTTTGCTTGAAATTATGACTTTTTTTTACTGATAAACGTTAGCCAACATGTTAAAGACTTGAGCCTTTTCGGTTCTATTCTAGGCTATAAATAAGTTAACATTTTTTTAATGCAGGCCAGTATTAATAAATTCTTCTCTCGTCGAGTGTACATTTTTCTTATTTTTTATTTATAATAAATTATTCAATTATTGTTTTTATATAACATAGTATAGTTGCATGTTACCACAGAACAAACAGTATACAGAATGCGCATCTCATACAAAAAAAGTTTTGTTCCGTGGTCGCAATATTACGACCACTGTTAACTTAACATTACGTCCGCTGTTAATAATATTACGACCAACATTTAACAGCCTTTGTTTCTGTGAAGTTCAACTCGTTTGGTGTTTCTAACAGAACCGAGTGAGCTGATCAACATTTCCCGACGGCAACTTCGTCATCATTCGGTATCATCGTTGCTCAGTCGACTTTTTCGTACAGCATTTCTATTGTACTACAAATATGTAGACACATACCCGTACAATACATATGTTTGTACAAATATATGTACATATATGTTTACACAAGGAAGATGTAAGAATGTGTTTCGCAGGCATATCAAACTCCTAAAAAATTGTCGACTAGCACTTTTACGTTTTCTAAAACAAAACTACTGTGTAAAAAAAGAAGAAATCATGAGAAAAATGCATAGAATATTGATAATCTATGAATTGTTAAAAAAATGTTTATGAACGGAATTATATTTTCTTTCTATCTCGTGTTATTTCAAATTCTTAAAAAACATTCGTTTAACCCTATAACAGGGTTTCCATTAACTTTTTAATGTTACTCGTATAACGTATTCAATGTGCTGATATGCCGACTAAAATAGATCATCTGTCTATTCAAATTCTTCAACAGCACACTATGCTCGCAACGTAGATCGTGCCAGCGCTTTAAAAAGCTTGGACATCGTACAAGAAGCAGAACAAAGTTACGAAAGCAAAATTCCTTCCAAAAACCATAAAATGCAAAATTGAAAACAAACGCAGACGGACGGACGGCACATGGTTTGTTGTTGTAAGAGAAACAAAAGAAGACGAATCGCACCGTTCTTCTCATCGCCCTCTGTACACCATAAATTGATCGATTCTTTCTTTCACACTTTACTTGACATACGAGTGCTGCATCGATTAACTCTTCTTACGCATATTCGCTAGCATTGTTAGTGCAAAATAAAAGAAACAAAGTCGATCTTCCGATCCTTCATACTCATTCGAAAAGATCTTCGAACGAACGTGAACAAGAGAAACAGCACTCTCATATCATGTGTGTTTGTTGGTAGAGTGTGCACTGAACTCGCTCTTTTGATGAAACTTGCCTAACTAATAACAGCAGAGAACTTCGTCGCCCGACAAATTAACAGCGACAAAGCTCTGTTAACCAAATTTTGTTATCCCCCTATTGCTTTCGGCCCGCACCCATAATTCAGATTGCTTCGTTGGGCGACATGCGCATTCTGTATACTGTTTATTCTGTGATGTTACGTAATAACATATTAAAGCCCAACAACAATTCAAACGTAACAGATTACGGATATAGCCTCAACCAAAAAATCGAATCCAGACGTAAGGAATACATTCGTTTCGTCTATTTTGACTCTTTGCCGGAATTGTAAGAAAGCAAACGAGTAGATATTCAATATTTCGAGACAAAACATCGAACAAAAACAACTAATGAAGAGTAGATCCGTATGCTGTACTGTTCATACGGTAGCCTACGCTGGTCAGAATGTTTCGTTCAAATTCGATCAGTTACATATACTCATTTTGGGCATTCTTTTACAATTCTTGTCTTCCGGACGTATTCGTACTCATTCGTTACGTCTGCATTCGTCTATTTTGGTTCAGGCTTTACAGAAGCCCACGTATCGTTAGGATGCTTCGTTCAGATCTGGTTTCTTTACCTTTTTGGAAGTATTCATCTTCAGAGGACCCATGCTCGGAATCGTCCTTTTCCTGGTGGAAAGGATCATATCCGACTTCGTAGCATTAATAGTGAGGCCCACTCTGCTCTTTATCTTTTGGCTGTAGAGAGCATAGCACGCATTATATCTCCCATATCAATACATTCTCCCCTCACCCCCAAAGCTACATCGTCGCATAGCCAATCGTATGTTCTTTGAGTCCAGTCTTTGAATCAAGGAGTCCACAGTGATGTTCCAATGAGAGTGAAAGTACATACATATAATGATGCAGGTTGTATGCAGCGCGTTGCCTTCAACCCAAAAAAATGTGTATTTAAAACTTCCTTAATTGTTAAAAGCTAAGAGTTTTATGGAATTAAGAAACCTACTACTTTAAGAATTAAAAGCCACACTTAAGATAAGGGGCATTCTGATAAAGTTCACAGAGAAACATACAACCCTATAATAGGCCAAAAGCACCATGGGTAACGAATGCAAACAGGAAGAGTGTGAGAGAGAGAGGCACAGCGAGAAAGGCGTATAACTACTACATGATAACTACGCATGATTTCTCCTCAGCCCTCAACGGGCTCCATAAAAAACTCTTCCATTTCACACAACATGAAGAAATCATCTCATTTTTAGTTGAACTTTTCTGTGTCGGGAAGAATAAAGTGCTGTGTATTATTTGGAAACGGTACCAGCAGAACAGGAAGGAGACCATAATGAAAAAGAAAACAGTTAAATGAATCGAAAGCGTTGGAGTGCAAAAATAATGTTTTCAAATTCACGGCAATTTAGTGGAGCAAGAAATACACCAAAAACCAATTTAGACAAGAAATTAACTTCGAAATAATTCCGAATGAAGACTACCGAAGGATCCTTCAGGACCAACGACGCAACGGGGACGGTCGAAGTAAATAGGACGAAGTGTTTGGGTGCCACGACGCGAGAACGAGCATAGAAACCGATGAGAGACACTTTGTTGTAATATTCTTGATGTTACTGTGATACATTTCAAGAGGAAACCCTCTGTCGATCCTGACCAAAAAATCTTTGATTTGAAAAATAGCTTTACAAATATAAATAAATAAATAAATTATAGATTTAATAAAAGTGTTCGTGTATAAAGTTTACATAGTTGAAGCTATATTTTAAAACGTATTTTTATGCAAATAACAGTGCAATACTTGTTGTAGTTGGTAAATAATTATTACCGCTTCAGTGCGTCTTATTAGTGCTTTAATCCACCACGTACATAGCAGCCGTATCAAGCGCCTAGTAGTGGGAAGTTAGAAAAAAATATACACATGCATTTGAAGTTATTATGTATATATATAACGAAACTTAAATAGGGAATTTATTAGAAACAATTTAGAACTATTAATACATGTATGTACATATGTACATATATACAAGTAGTAAACGTAGACCTAGTTTTCGCAGTGCATTATCCTGGTTTATCTGTTCATTCATATGGAATAGAACGATATGCATTTCATGCCATATGCATATTCATGTAAATGTGTGTGCTCGTGTAAAAGCTCAAATACTGAATCCTCTTAACTGAGAACTGTCAATTAAAAGCATAATAGAAACAACTAGTATTTGTAAACAGTAAGCTAGAAACGCAAACAAACAACAATAACACTTTATGAAACATCTACGGAAAAACAAAAGCAAATTTCTGAAGTGCTCAAGTGTTCGTGTGTGTGTTAAATAAACTATTCAGTTTCGGTTGGGAGCTAAACAAAGCAGCTGTCAAAAGAAGGAAGCGAAGTGTCAACTTAAATCCGTGCTAATATAAAAAAGGTAAAGAAGTACATATATATGTACAATATATAAATGTATACCTATATGTATGCGACGCTCAATATATGTATACGCAACTATATATATAAATTAGTAAATAACGACTGTCAAACTGTCAAACATATAAACACGAAAACTGACATCGGATATGTCAGCAGTGACAGTGAGTAACGGTAGAGAAGAAAGTTAGGTTAAGTATTAGAAGAAGAAGAGAAAATATAACACTTCAATAATATACGAGAAGCTCGAATTGACAAGTATAAAACGCATCAAAATATCCAAGGGTTTTAATAACCGTCTAAATTCAAGAAAATATCAAGTTCAAGAAAATGAATGAAAAATCAAGTGACACAAATTACTCACAAGTATACTGTATAAAAAATATACCGTTATACAATTCAGCTTACTGGAACTCTGTTCATTAAATAAAATGTTAAATAAATTATAACAAAAAACACATGTTAGGCATCTAATGTTTAGTAAAAACACTATAAAATTGTTAAAGTTTACGCAATTCACTCACAAAACTCATTAATCTGCTTTAAAGCACGAGTTATTCACAAAAAAAGCTTTACTTGCAAGTCCTTTCGGGAGTAAGTTCAAGTTATTTGCGTTCGAAAAGCTTGCATAGATGGCGCTGTGAACAAGTGTCAAAATTAGGACATAATCCGTTAGTTTTAAAATGATAACAGAGCTGAAACTTTCACAATCGAAGGAACTAAAACAGCCACACCCACTAACACCAACCCACCCGACCTTAATCGACATTTACCTCAATACAATTACGGATACAACGAAACCCTGGTGAACTCGTCGAAGTCCGAATAAGTCCTGCTTCAATAGTCACACCGAAAACAACCAGCCACCTCCGCCCACCACCAGACACCGATAGGGGCCATACACACATATGACGACAAACGCACCCGACGACGCCGGCAGCAACATGAGTGACGACGTCTTTGAGGATCCCGAAACGACGCAGCGCCGCATCGAAGACCGCCGTCGCAACGAATACGCCAACGCTGACTACTACGCACGCAGCTCTGCATACGCGGACGGGCTGTCATACGATCGTGACTACTGTGCGCAGCACCTGGGCAGCGGCGGCCAATCCTTGCGCGACGCCACGCACCGCACCGCACACAGCGGCTATCCCGGATATCGGCCACCTCGGGAAGCTGTACTCATGTACGCTTTCGGCGAGCCAGGCTACAAGGACGAGCAGTACGAAGAACAAAACTACTGTGACGGATGGAAGTCGTACAAGTACGATGATTTCGAGCCGCCCTTTGATGATACCGTTAACCACAAGGTGACAGCGCCACAGCAGCTCTCTTTAGTAAACCTCAAAGAAACTAATTAAGCATTCTTGCTTTTGCAGACGATACTCCTTGGCGACTCTGGCGTTGGAAAGACCTCATTTCTGGTTAAATACAACACAGGTGAATTTCGTGCTGGCTCCTTTTCCGCTACAGTCGGTATTGCTCTCACGGTAAGTAGTTGCTCGTGTTTCAGCTGTGAATAATAATAGAAACACATACCTAATATACATACATATATACAATATATTAAAAATAACATGATCTAATATATAATAATAACGATTATAGCTGTGACATTGTTTTGTTGTTGGTAGCGATCTGACGAACTCCAACGCACAATCGTTCATATGGATGAATGCGGAATTCGCAGAACCATTTAGTTTGTATTGATACAAACAAACGGTTCTTCGACCATTTGACAGTATTGAATTTGACTAACAGACTGCCACATCTTCTGCATCCTTTGGGTTCTCCGAGTTTGCAACTTTCAGGGATAGTTCAAGGATAGTTCAAGGATTCTTTCAATGCTTCGCTATTTTAAACTGTATCAAATGGTGACCACACCGGTTGGTATAGATGCCTAAGTGGGCATGTGTTCGTAGTCCACACAGAGCCTCGTTTCTGCTCTCACACGCTATAACCGCGTTCTAATAATAAAACCTCAACCTAACCACACTTTCTGTTTAGCTACAAAATCATTCGAAACGGCACATCCTCCATTCATCGTCCCTCCTTCAAAGTGAACAGTAAACTTTGTCAGAGCTTATTAACTGTTGTGGTTTCTCAACAAAGCGAAACTGTTACACCCCACACTTGAAAGTCACCCTACACAACTTCCCACACAAACAGAAGATTAGTTTGTGAAGGTAGAGAATTACACACACTTATACACATGTACATATGTATGTATGTATAGAAGAAAAGTATACACGATATATGTATAAACACTTGATCAACGTCAGATGGCGTTGAGTCAATTTATTACCATGGACTACATTATTAGGGAATTCCAAAGAGACAAAGCAACTACGTAAATCCCTTAAATATTTGTACCATATACCACAGTCGCACAGTCTAAGCTTTGGTCGCGTTTACTTACTTGTGTAAAGTGTATGCAAATCGGTAAATCTAACGATTCTTCTAATTAAAATGAAGCCTGACATAATTTAAGTCTGATGATTCTTGTGATGAGTTGGCCATCACTAGTGTCACACTTAAATTCAGTGGCCACATCTACACCTACACACCAGGACCTGTAAAAGGCCAACACTTTCTATCTTATTATCCTTTATTATTGTTATAGTTAGAGATTTTTTTTAATAACTCGTGAACCCGATAGTTCAGCTAATGATTTAATTATAAAATATATAATTTAATAACAGTGATTTAATCAGTTCTTTAAAATCTGATAAAATATCTGATAAAATCTGACAGTTATTTCACACTTTCAATTTAATGGTTCATATACTCGTATACATACATATATTGTACCTTTTTATTAAATGAAGCACCAGGGTAGACGCTGCCTAGATTTGTGTTAAGTCCAACCATGAGCGGTTGCGATGTTCTCCATAGTAACTAGCATCGTTGTTAAGATACTTACACACACACACACACACACACACACAAATATTCAACCAAAAAAGTCACTGGGAGTCTTCCTTTCAAATCTACTTGGACAGAATGAAGCACTAACGTTTAATGGTTGGATTTAAGTGGCCAGCTATTACTTGAAATAGGTTACTCTTAGAAACGCTATGAGTTTCTTAATGTTGCTTTCCTGGTGTTGGTTAAAATTTGCTACAGGGTTGGTAATGATTGTTTTTTGGTTAGGAGACAAACCGTTTTCGGCGTTGGGTCATGTTCAGTGATTTCTTCGTTCTAAGAACGACATTCGTTCTGAAATCGATGAGAGTTATTCAAAATGGTGACTTTTATGATTTTTCATGATTAGAGGAAAATTAATAAAGATTTCTTCCGTTTCTTTCTATTATAAATGCCTGTGTATAAATCGACCAGCCAGGCTATCGACCAACTAAACTATCTTTCGATGAAGCAGCTTATTACGGTTCAATTCAATTAATTTATGGAAGTTAAGTTTTATCATTTACTAAATTTCAACCACTGTAAAGCTTACATTTGTCAGCAAACAGCAAACAAATTCATTTAGACTGAAACACTAACACAATTAGAGCCAAAGTACAGGATATACTCGTGTATTCACAACCCAACAGCTACATACATGTACTGCATGGTATATGTACATCAGTATCACAAACAACAACAATAGAAGGCATCAATTCAGTGTCAATGTGTTGTCGTCGTCCTTGCGAGGAAGCAACAAGTTCAAGCACAAATTAGAAAAGCCAATAAGCGAAGGAACTAGCAACATGTTGAAAATACGGTTTCGTCCTTCGTTAAACAGCAACAACAACAACAACAACAATAACATCACATTTAAGTCTGTGTTGTGTAGTGGCTACAATCGAACACGTGAGTTGCACGCAGATGAGCAGGCATGCAGCAAGATGCAGCCATCAGCCAACCAATCATCATTGGCTATAAACATACTTCCGTATGTGGTCGCACAACCACATACAACATCCTCCACCGGACGTTGTTTGTATGTCTGCAGACAGAGCAGAACTTCTGCAGGATGCTGCGCAACATGTTGGGCTTCATTCCGGCGTTGCGTCTGCCAGCGCTGGCTGACTGACATTGAAATCAGATCGTCATCAAGGCCTCATCAATCGGCTCATCTTTTATGTGGTCCTCGAATCATTTAGTTCTGTGCGCGCTTTTGAAGATGATGGTTGTAGTTGTTGCTTATAAAAACCCATAAATGGGGATGTCTTTTTGTTGTTCTTGTCTTGTTAAAATTTTAAAAATCAACGTGTTATAGTATCAGCAACATAATAGTACTTCCAAAACAAATATTTACATAAATTAAAAGAAGATTTTTTTTTTTATTGAAATTGTTCTTGTGTACTTTTGCTGATACGAGCAATTTTAAGAAACGTCTAAAGGTATTACAGAATATAATAAAAGTAATTATATGGAGGTTATATGTACCGAGGACGAGATTTGCAACTTAAAGAAAAAAATATACTAAGTACTATAACTAAATGTACAAAATAAGTAAAGAAATTGGAAACTGCATTAAAAAGTGTATTTGATCGAATAAACATTGAATAATTAACAAGCATAGTAATAATATATTGTAGATAAAGCAAATAAGAAATTCATACAGGCTCAAATGAAGAATTGTATTGAATTGAAAAATGTATCAATTGAAAATAGATAATAATTGAAATAAATACACAACGATAAATATTTATTTTTGAATAACTCAAAACTAATTGAATATGTTAAACTAATCATAATCGAAAATGTCTAGAAATATTATATTATTAAAGAATCTAACAAAGTTTCTAAACTAAATTTCAGAAGTTTTTTAAAATTTCAAAAATCTCAACAACCACATTTTATAAATTGACCGAAATCTGAAAAGTTGTTTAGTTTATGTTTCCTAATCATAAAATCTGCAAAATTGACATGCCCTTTCACAAAACTTTACACTCGACTCTTACTTATCTATAACATCTTCTGCCAATAACTCGATATTCATTTAAAATCATTCCTTAACCATCGCTATATTTGAAATTGAAACAACTTCTACAATAACTCAGATTGCTCCGAAAATAATCCTCTCTCTAATCTCTTCATCATTTGAACTCGTCGAACACGCCACAAAGAAAAATAAAGAAAGATTTAGTCTTTGTGGCTCGTTCCGATCACTTCAACAAAGATCCTGTTTTGGGAATATACCGCAAAAGGGGGCGGCATACACCCATAGTACACACCTAAAAAAATTTATTCATCTTGAACTCTTAACAGACATCTTAGATAATGTAAACATGGTACTGATCCCGGGAATGCATTAAAAGCGGAAGGGCAAACTTTACCGTCGGGTGGGTGTAGGCTATTAAAAATGAAAATAAAAATATGAACTATGGATTTGTTGTTTATTAAGCTGCTTATTTATGGTATTATGGATTGTCGTTTTTTGGATCGATTACTAACAGAAGGCTGTTCTAAAAAAAAAATAAAAAATACATTATGTGGATATAGTACAGAAGTTGTGTATATGTATAAATACTTGTTTTTTTAAATTACAGAAGTAGGAGATCCACTGGTGGAATATCCACTAAAACCTTCCTCTTTACCGGGTATAGCCGATATTTATTATTTTACTCTTTATTATGTTATCAGAAACTCTGTCATCGTCCTAGCAAATATCGACATCGAGATTTCGCGAATCGTTTGCCAAGGTTTCACATCCTTGGCTACGATTACAAAACAGAAGCAACCATTAATTAACTAGCAAAATGAAAATAAAACTATAAATAGAACAGGACAAAGCGATTGCAGAGCAGAGCTTGAGGTTTTCTAGTAGAGTAACAGTGAACAGAGACTCTTGTGGTTAGAAATGGGGAGGCAGTACATTTGAATCCCATTTCGGATCCCTTGAACATAGCATACCTTCTACCATATTGTTCAAGAACGGTGAGAGGGAGAAATCGCTAGGCGAGAATATGATGGGTGAGTTCTACTTCGGAAATGATAAAAGTTTTTATCTCTGTGAGAATATCGGTGAGAGGGAACAGCAGCTGTAATTAAAAATGGGTGATGCTCGAAAAGCAACTATTATTGTAGTTTAACCTAATTTAAATACTGGTCCCGGCAAAGCAGGAGGAGTCTATGAAAAATAATTACTAACATTACAATGCATATGTATACAATGATAATGTTATGTACTTGATGTAAACTGTGTTGTTAACGATGATGAAGGTGATGATGAACAGAAGTTATATGTACATATGTTTGTTATAATGATAACGATGGTGAAAATGATGACAGTTATGTACAACCGATGGTCAAAATAACAGAAACGATATACAGTATAAACTCGGTTTACGCAACTAATAGAAATTACGGCGATTGCAATAACCGAGGTTGTTGCACTTACTGGGTCACACTTTTTTGTATAAGAAATGGTAGTCAAATGTCTATATTTCTATATAGAAAATGTTATTGTTGTTGTGGATATTCAGAAGTCTTAAGTGTAACGCGTTTTCCTGGTCCAGATTCAGCTCTCGCCACAAATTGTCTAAGACTGCCTCCCTTTGTTTCTATCCTGATTATTCTTGACTTGTGCACATTATATTTTTCACAATGTAGCTTTACTGAAACACCCTTATCAACTTCGGATAAAATTTCACTTCTTTTTTTAATAGATAATTTAGTAATATTTCTTGTAACACCCATCCTGAACGAATTTCGCGTAGGTACTAATGAAAGTGGGACCCATCTAAGGAAACACACTTGGATGTGTAAATATATTTACAAAGATTTCTGTCTAGACCCACACGAAACTAAATTACTGTAAAATAACGACAGACGTAACCAACCAAAAGGTGAACATGCAAATAAAAAAACAGATGAACAAGTTCAGTGTCGACTGTTGCACTGATCGAGGTAACCTTTTTGAAAAGATGCACTTATAGAGTCACTACGTGCTACGACTTTAGTGTTGCGATAATCGAGGAGTTGCGCGAATCGAGGGTTGCGTTAACCGAGTTCGTACTGTATGTATGTACTACGTACCATAACTCAACGTCGACCGTAAATTATAACGCAGCTGACAAAAGACGTTTTCACTTGAGTACTCGTATTTTTAGCAAGTTTGAGTGAGCTTAATAAATGTTAAGGTAGTTGTTGTTGTTATTGTTGTGCATGAAACGAATCCCTCTGCGTTGCTTATTTTATGCACGCAATGTGCTCGTGGTTTAATTAAGTTGTTTACACTAGCTTTAGGAACAGTAAAACAGTAAAGAGTTTCAAGCTTCAGCTTCAGTGAACACAACAACAAAGGCTACAAATACTCTCAGAAACAAGGAATAGTTTCGAAAACTCGTATCATATCGTAACTTATACAATCATAAACATTTAGCGTAAAATACTCATACTTAAATTTCAGCAATTTTAAAATTTAACAACAAATTCCATCCATCCTTTTGATCTAGGAATAGCATCATTTTTAATGAATTGATCTTCAATTATTTCCTTGAAAAACTACTTATTTAGAATACAACACGTATTCAAAAGTAAAAAAACATAAGAGAGAAATATTTTTAAAAGTAATTAGGCTTTTGAAATCATATCCCTACTAAAACTTTAACCTGGAAATCGGCAAAAGAATAAAGCATGCAAATAAAGTACAGCCGAAGGACTTATAGTAAACCACAATACTTTCGAGTTTTCAGGACTCAGGTTGAAATAATCATCTTAAAAGACCAACAACAAGTTTCAACAATGATTATATATAGGCTTTCTGTAAAATGAATCTGCTAAAGAGATATTATATTAAAAGTAGAAATAAAGGAAGGACGAGACGACAGCGAATATAATTAAGTTTCAACAATTTAAGTGCAAATTTCTGCCTGAATTTCTTCAAGTCTCATCATAAATCCTTGATTGATTGCTTCCCAAAAGTTTCACCCTTCACACTGAAAATTATTATCCTTTCGAGGGATAAATACCATAGACTGTAGAAGTTGGCTTGAATACTGTGGAGGAGTGCAAGTTGGAGTGGATATAAAATTAGTAACTAAGTGGAATATAAGAGATTGCACGCTGTGTTTTCCTACCAGCTGAATCAGTGAATTATTCCAAGCAAAATGTCTCAAATTGAACAGCTTCCTGAATCGCATGAACCGTATCCAAATTAACTCTTAACAGTTGCTCCAATGTTGCAAAATCTTTTTAATGAAATGGATTTTTATTATATTTTGAACACTCCTGCCCTACACTTGTTCTTCCATCCATCGCATCCATGAATAACAAAGAGCTACTTATTGATTTCCAAGTATTTTCTTTTACGAGTACTCTTTTTCTTCTTTTTTATGAGTTTTTAATGACCTGTAACAACTGAAAACTCATAAAAATAAGCACAAAATAATAACTACAAAAGAGAAAGTATGAAACCTGCGAAATGTGTAGCTTTTCATGCATTCCAAGTAGCACATGTGGAAGCATTTGAACAACCTTTAAGTATACTTTACAATAACATTAATTTGTATAAAATAACTTATGTTTTTCTTTTTCTAACCATACAATATTTTGCCAGCTCTTTTTGTCCTTAATTCTGTAAAGATGACTTTAGATGCAATACATAAAAACATAAAATAAACAAAAATAACGCATAGTCAAAATTTGTTTAAAAAAGTGAATGAAGTTGAAATGGAAGAAGTTGCAGATCTCGAATGTATCTCTTATGTTTAATAATATTCTGAATCTGTATTAATTATGAATACTATAAACTAATGATATTTAAACATTGGCTTAAGCTTTGACTTGATGTAAGCTTCACGATAGTATTAACACACATCAACCGATAAATACTAAACACCCGATAAATTGACAGCTGTCGAATTCGACTTTCAAGTCATCATCGGCCAATGTTATTTTATGATATGTATATCACTTGAGTATTTCACTTTTATACAAGTAACCGCAAAACAGATGTATTAAAAATATAAAGCTGTGTAAACTACGGATCGTTCATATCACTTGCAAGTTGCAATTGCTTAACTTTGCTATAACACTTACAGACACCTCCGCCTACTCGTAACCTGCCAGCACCCGGCCGCCAAGATGCGTCGTCGCTCCCTGGGCGCGCACTGTGGCAATCCATCGGCGACTTCATACAGTACAGCCGCCACAAGCACCGGCAGCAACTTATGCAGACGCGCCAGCCTCAGGAAGCCGCCGTCACCTGTGCACAGGGATCCGTTCGAGCGGCGGGAGTCGCTGGTGAAACCCACCTGGCCGAACATCAAACCTGGGCAGCTGTCGCCAAAGACGTTGGAGAAGGTAAACGGCATCGGAGATGGCGCTGAGTGCGGGCATCGTCATCAACACCACCACCACCATCATCATCATCAGAAACAACAACAACAACAACAACAGAAACCATCTTCAAAGGTGGCCAACGGCGCCGGTTCCGTTGATGGGGGTGGTGATGGTGCTGCTGTTGGCGGAAGTGGCTCCACAAGCACCGGATATGAAAGCATCAATGAAAGTTCTGACAGTTCGGATGAGTCGAGCTGCAAGCCACTGCGTGGCGTTATTTCTATGACTCGCAGATACAGCAACTACGAAGAAATCCTCGCGAAGGTGATGTGGTTGTGTTAATACATTTGTTGTTATTGTTGTGGTTATTGTGGCTGTTGTACCCTTTGTAAATCGTAATCGCCGTTTTCTCTAAGTGAGCATTCTAATAACTCTTTTTAAGCCTCGCTCAACCAAGTTTTCTTTTCAACCTTTAAATAATCTTTGCCACGAGTATCAGATTACCGACATCTCTACATTATGTGTACTTTGATAACACGTGTAACCATTTTATTTTATCCAATTTCGTTTATTTTTTTGTATATTCAATTCGCAATAAATAGTCTATATATCATCAAACGAGAGGGTCGAAAATAGCCGCTTGATATCAAGTGGATAGCAAAGAAAAATTAAAGATACATAAATGCTAACTACGCTAGTAATTCTTATTGTGTGCGTTAAAGTGTGTTTTTCCCCTTTTTTTTACTTTCGCCTTTACTTGTACTTAGTTTATATAATTTAGATTAGTTTTGCAGTTGAATACGTTTTGTCTGTGCACGGATTTTAAAGAAGTCTGAAAAACGTCTCGAAAGCATTCTTAGAATTCCAAATTTAAATTATTTGCAAGAAATTTGGAGAAGCTGCTTAAAATGTATCTACTATTGTAGATATACTCATAAATTATATAAAAGACTTCTTTATGAAATCCTTATACAGCTAAAAGAGAAAGAAAAGCGCTTAAGGACTTCAGCACTTCGAAAAATTAACTTCGAAAGACGCTTGTCAACTTATTGTACATGAAAGCTATCAAAGAGCTCAAACTCAATCAACGTCAACTTGATATTCAAGCTTAAGAAGCGAATCCGAAACTCAATTTGAAGTGTTAAAAATATATTTTCTTTAAGAATCTACGAGTACATATGTACATATATAGAAAAGGAAATACTCGTACACGGAGAAAAGAGAAAATTGGTAATAATTGAAAGAAAGACGAAAAGAAGACAATAAAGAAAAGAACGTCAGTGACAACCGTATCACCAACATCACACTCAGTTGTTGCTGTTGCACAATCACTTCAGTTGTTATTGTAGTTTGCTATCCTTTGTGCAAAAATACATGTGCTTCCTTTGTGGAAAGATTTAAATTTATTGTTTTTTCAACCTGCGGCTCCACACTCAACCGCCGATGCCACCATAAGCCTCTTGAGGCCGCCTCAGAAAAGGCGAAAGTTGTTTTAATTTTTGTAATCAACCAATCAGGGCGAGCGATTCCAGCCTCAGTCGGCTTAGTGTGACATCGGCCAAAAAGTCTTCGTTCGTCTTCTTTTACTTCAGAACTTCTTAACGACTGAAGCCTACCTGAAATTCAAACTGCTGTCAAAGCATTTGCTTCATAAGCAATTAAGATTTAAGTCAAATATCTTTCTCCGTCCCTTTCGAAGCTTTTGTTTTTCATCTTAGAAAAGTCGCTTCTAGATAGGTATGTAAAGCCTATTGTGATTACCAACGTTTCTAGGCCTCTTTTGGAACATGCTCAAACAAAAATTAATCTTATTGTATATTAAATACATCGAAGTCTTTTTTTTTTATCTCACAGTTTTTTACGTATGCGTGACCCTCTAGATGCTTCCATCACTGGAATAAGTTGAATTAAGTCCTTAAAGGAACGGAGGACTTAATCCTTTGTTGTGATTTTAACAAAAGTGATGTTAACAAAAATTAAGTTACGAGCGATGATGACATTCTGATTAAGATTACTGTGTATCGATCTCTCAAGTGCAAAGCTGAGTGCAAATACTCGTATCAATTGAATTTACTTCGGTTTTAACCTTTTTGTTTTACTATATTTTATAAACGGTTTTATTTAAATTAGTTAAGAAGGATCCATTTTCGAAAAAAGATCTTGAAGGAAGTTCACAATAGAAGATTTACCAAGTTTCCAGGAATTTAAAGGATATACGTTAAACTGTATTGTATAAAAGAAGAAAAATTACTTCTATATATATAAAGTTTAAACTTCTATATAAACTTCTATATATAGAAGTACAAATATTTCAGAATTTAACTAACAATAAATTATCGATAAATTGTATTTTTTTAAAATGTTAATTAAAAAATTAAATATGTACTTATTTTATAGTATTTGATTTTCTTTCTCTTTGTTTTATTTTCCTTCTTCTATTCTTATTCCACTCTTCATTTGAAGACGACGAAGAGGCATTCCGATGTCATTCCGTTCCTCGGATAGCAACACTCCCTGTCTCTCTCGCTCTCTCTCTCTCTCCCTCTTCTTTCCTTGTTAATCCTGTTCGTTTTGTGTAAAATAAACATCAACATCTTGTATTTCTGCATCTCTTTCAACGACAGGTGATGCTGTTGGGTGACTCCGGCGTTGGCAAAACTTGTCTTCTGATCCAATTTCGCGATGGGAAATTCTTGTCCGGAAACTTCATAACAACTGTCGGCATTGATTTCAGGGTGAGCTGAAACTGCTTCTCCTACTGTGGATTGTATGTTTATGTGGTTAACTGTCTTGTTTTTGTTGTTATTGTTGTTACTCTTGTTGTCATACTAAACATTGTAATTCTGTGTATCTTTGTACTACTTTCCTTCATTCTTTGACAACTTAAATGGTTTAGATAAAATCTCTATTTATTTATAGCTATTTATAGTTTTAATTTTTGAACTTTAACTAGAAAGTCAGAACAATTATGTATATTATTATAGAATGTTCAACATTAAAGAAATCATTTTAAAGGCAACATTTATTTACGGGAATGAAACTGACATCTCTGTCACTATACGCAAATAACGGTTCTTTAAAGACACACAGATATTTGGGTTTAAATATGTGGACACGTGTGTCTCGGTTAGTGTTAAAGAAATAATGAATTCATTGCTGATCCAAGTATTTCAGTTGGAAGAGAAGAGAGTGAAATAGATCAATTTTCAAATGCCTCCCAAAATCAAGGGGCGGGAGATTAACCCTTCCTATGTAGACATTCGAAGTGTTTGAATGAACGAACAAAAGCCACTTGTGCCAGAAATCGTAGCTACCTCACTTGATAAATTCACAATTCATATTTTGCATAAATTATTTGCACAAAGATGAGAATAGTGTCGTCTCTGCTAACGCGTTCGCACCTCCCAACAAAAACTTCTGAATCAGATTAAGAAAGATGTGTACCGTTCACCGTGATACCATGTGGTGATTTATCACAATGCATGGTGGTTGGCTTCATCACTATACGAGAACACAAACAAATGTTGAAGGAAAACAGTGGAGTACATTTGTTGAATTCGCTCGAAAGAAGAAGAACACGATAAATCCATCGGAAATATCGTCAGTGTGTTGGAAAGCGAAAGGGATTTCATTGATGGATTAGCTGGAAAAAGGAAAAAGCGATTAACCACATGCTACAGATATTTACACAGGCAACACTCGAAATTTTGGAAACAGTTTCAGAAGCGACGTATTTAATGACGTCATTAGCACCGTAAGAACAGACCTTGAAGACCTTTTAATGACCTCCGAAGCATAATGACGGATGAAGCCAATCCGGCAACTCGTGCAAAGATTAAAATCTATTTTATATTTCCTAATTCTGATTGATCTCGGCCTAATTTGTTTCCTATTTCGATCCCTTGCACATAGAATGATATCAATTGTTTAGATATTTAAGTAGAGTTTGTTTATTAACTGTACAAATGTTTGTCATTGTTACTTGACTTAAATAAACGTAAATAACAAACATTTTGAAATATTTAATGAATTCAAAATTTAAATTTAAACGGCTTAAACTACAAAACATTCTGAATGAAGCCAGAGTCACTTTTAACACAATACTGCAAATCGCCATTTCCACGGTCGTCTATATTCCACAAACGAAGCCCCATTCTAGGAGAGCCTCGTAGCTGTTTTCCTCCTGATTACTGTTATTCTGAATTTCGTTTTAATGTTAAGAGTCCATTTGTTTGAAGTCACTTTTTACACACAATATATCAGTACCTCGGGTAGAAAGTAAACTTTAAATATTGAATTTTACCGGAATGCGAATCCGGTCAGAAATCTCGTTAAAAGTTTTACCGAAAAATGAAAAACTTCAAAGCACATGTATACATCGTATACAAACAACAACGCGAAGCTGAAGTTCGTTTCATTGACCACCATTAAAACCAACAACATATTTCAGTGTCACAGCGAATACTATTTAAATGAATATCATGGACACAGGACCCGATTATAAATAAATAGCAAAAATATCGAATGATATCCTTGCAAAAGGCAAGTGAAAAGAAAAATCAATAAACACGAGTGTATTATTAAATTTGATCACAGTAAAATATTAATTGATTGCTTTGGCATTGAGATAATTAATAATCATTGATTCTCCCACCCTTCGTAGAATAAAGTTGTGATGGTGGACAGCACAAGGGTGAAGCTGCAGATCTGGGACACTGCCGGACAGGAGCGATTCCGCAGCGTGACACATGCCTATTACAGAGATGCTCATGGTAGGTACAGAATCGGTGCAGCCCAAGTGGGCCGAAATAAATTGGAATACTTTAACATTTATATTCAAATTCTTCATAAATTTATTTTGTTTTTATTAATATTATTTCTAAAAAGCTGCTGACATATTTGAAAGGAAAAAACGTTACAAATTTCTATTCCTTTCTAATTACCTAAATTATTTCTATTGCTTAAAAATTTTTATTAAACTTTTGCAAAATTTAAAACACGTTCCAAAGATGTTCTAATATTTTTAAAGAAAAAAACCTTATCTACTTTTTTAATATCCACTTAAATGAGAACAAATTTCTAGAAAAATCTTTAAAAGAGAAAAAATTGGATAAACTTGGATAAAATATTAGCTAAAACTTAAATAATAATACTTCTTAGCGTTGCTGCTGCTTTACGATGTGACGAACAAAACCAGCTTCGACAACACTCGCGCCTGGCTCGTGGAAATTCGCGAATATGCCCAGGACGACGTCGTCATCATGCTTCTGGGTGAGTAATAGTGGCCTATACCGCCAGCAATACCTATAAGGTTCTTATCCCCGAAATGCACAAGTTAGGCGACGGATTGAAACCGTATTAAAACTGCAACATTTATTATTTACATTTACATTACATAGTAGCTGAATTCAGTGGGCGGACCAGCCCCTTTTTCTGTGGGCCGGTTTGCTCTGATACATTAAGTCCGGGAATAGAATTTCAACTTTGGTTCTGGAGTACTATCTGAGGAATTCAGCTCTTAAATGCATTAATGTTTACTTAAAAAATAGGTGTGACAGTGGTCCAATTTTCTCCATTTTCGCTATCAAAGAGAGCCTTGCATGAGAGAGAATATTCGTGCCAGATTTTAGACAGATGGACGGACAGACGGACGTACAGAAGAAGAATATATGTATACACTTTTCTATATCTACCACGCCTCCTTGAATGCGTTACAAACGGGGGAATAAAGGAATAAAGTGCAGGGTGTAAACAATTAAATGCAATACTTTCATTCATCCACATAGCACTGCAAATGAAATGCTCCAACTCTCTTTGTTAATGTCTTTGTTTCTACTGCTCTCCATTAATGCTCTGTTATCCAATTTTGGTGTCCTCTGGCAACCTGATTAATTAAATTTATCAAAATTGGCAAGGCAACAAAGCCGATTGCAGCAACAGTGACCGTCAAGTTAAACGAGAGGACGGCGAACGTTTGGCGCGCGAGTACAACGTCGCATTCATGGAGACATCAGCGAAGACGGGACTCAATGTGGAGCTGGCCTTCTTAGCGGTTGCCAGGTAATAATTCTCAATATACGTAAGTGTGTAAAGTATTTAGGTATCCGTCTGATAACTTGTGACCTACAGAGTTTAATGCACTTCTTTTTTTTTTTTTTGCTAACTTTTTCACACGCCTGCCAAAAGACAACTCAAGTGCCGCCGCAACGAGTCCATCGACGAGGCGAAATTCAATGTGCAGGACTTCGTGCGTGAACAGACGCAAGTCAAACAAACCTGTTCACAGTGTAGCAAGTAAACGCATTACTTTGCTTGTATACGAGAGTCCGAGATCACATTACGCTTGATATACATACGCGTATTTATATATAATAACAGTGATGTGATGGTTTGCTTTTCATTTATTGTATTATATTATTTCCAAACATTTAACTTTCGTCTTGCGTCACTATAAAATTTCCTTATCAAAATAATGGTAACGATGTAAAAATGAAATCAAAAACATGCCAAACACTACACTGTACTACGCAACAAACAATCCCCTTACCTCTCACAGACGTCACACCGCCAAAACAGCTATAAGTTGCATTTAAATTTAGGATGCATAACATGTAAAGTATGTACACCATAACAGTATCATCTATGTGTATATAAGAGATGTATACATGTATGAATATATTATATACAACGTATGCTCAAAAAAGAATATCAAAATAAACCTATTAATTGAATCCATGCCTTAATTAAATCCCGTTAAAACAATAATAAATGCTTTATACATTCCCAAACAAAGCTCTCATGCAAAATAAGTTCCGGAAATGCAGCATATAATATAATCATACAACAATAAAGAGCTCATACGTGGAAAGGTTATAAATTATATGTTTATTACCTGGTTTTTACAAAAATACATGATGAACGTTTATACACGCTTTTTTATTTACGATAATATTTGGTTTTCGGATCTCTGCGGAAAGTCGCGGAAAGTTCGAATAGTGAGAGAGTACTCTCTTTGAGAAATGAGTACCTATAAGAAAGCATCTGAACATGAAATCAATTTTGAGCTCTAATTATTAAAGCTGGATGTTTTGGTATCATAAACTAACACTCGTTACCTGGATACTCACACAAATCCCCACACACAACACTAAACTACTTGCTAGGTATTGAAATGATCTCGGAATGAAGTACATACACTCGTTCTCCTTCTGAAATAGAAAATGCACACAATTCATTGTCTTTTTTTTGGTTCCTAATATTCAATTGACCACTACAACTCAACGACGAAATTCATTTCAATGCGAGATTTGGTTTAATAATTGCTTGTATATTTTGTCAGAAAAAGTTAAAGAAATGCTGAGAAATTGAAATTGAGAAAGGAGTAGATGTGGGTGTATGTGCGTTTATAAGGAACCGAATAGTTGCTATATTATATAGAGACAATATATAAGAAATAACATGTATATGTAAATGATATTATGATATACACCTATGTATGTATGAAACAAATAAAAAACCCTATTAAAACACGCAAATTTCGTTACTTTGGAATAAAGCATCTAATAAAAAGTTCAACAAAAGTGAGACTGTGAGCTGTTCTTAGAGAAATGAGCTTAATGCAGTAAAAGCATATATAAAAAGTAAATATTTTCTTGTAGATCAACCGACAATGCATTACTTCGTTAAGTTCTAAGATATACCATCAAATTAAATTTGAACTGTTTTGTTTTTAACTGACGTACAAACAGCTGTGCATGCTCTTTTGTGATTTTCTCGATTACAAAAACAAAGACATTACAAAATGTCAATTTCGACGAAAAAAAACAAAAGAGAGTCACCGACATCGTCTTCGCCGTGACTCTTATAATATGGCCCTAAATTTCCGTCAAACTGCATGACCGACCAATTGCATTGGCCAATAATCATTAACCTGATCGTAAGTATTCAGGAAATGTTCCGAAGGGGACAGTTAGAACAGTTTCTCACCTCTTGCGTGGTGAAGAGCTGAGCTCCACTATATTTCTCAGGATTATTTTATATTGGATTATATTGCTCTCCTGTTCATCGCTGCTATGATATTCGGCCAAAGCTGTAATAGCCACCCTAATTTAATTTAATGGTTTTCTACTCACCTAATGTAGAAATTGTAAAAATTACCTCTTTTATAAAAGTTGTATTTTTAGAAAACTTTTGTTTTGTCTGATGTTCCTCAAAGAGTCAAACAAAAGCAGCAACAAATTCGGACCTTGGAAGTAAAAAAATACATATGAAAATTGTTAAATTTTTTGTAATAACGCATGAAATTTTCATTTTATAGTCCTTTTATAAAATGAAAATTTCCTGCGTTCTTACAAAAAATTTAACATTTCTCATATGTATTTTTTTACTTCCAAACTTCGAATTTGTTGCTGCTTTTGTTTTTTTTACAGAGCCTCCAACAACAGCATCATTCTTAGGCGCTCTCGCCTCATTCCCGAGTTATAGTCTTCGGCAAATGGAACATATCAGACCAATATATCCAAAACTACAGAAGATACCAACACATTTGGTAAAAAGTGGTATCTTTGGAATGGTATTCAAATTATCGTTCATTTATTTAAAACACCTCGGCATTAGACAAAGCCGGCGAGGGGAAAATACCAAAGAATATTATGTGGCAACACTTTTTAATTCTTGTTTTGACATAATCTTAATTTTTGCCCTTCCTCCTTCTTGTTTTCTGCTAAATAGAAAATACATGTGCTCCCAACAACGATAACTCATATATTCATATAAATCTAAAATTTGCTTCGGCGAAACTATATTACAAACATGGCTGACCATGGTTTTCATCGCCCTGGACCGCTGAAGCAGACCAATAAATCTCATAAAACTGGGCGCCATCGATCTAAGGGAGCTATCGACAATGCAGTAAAAGGTGTCAGAAAGGTTCAGCATGGAGCGCATAAAGTGTAACGACTTAAGTTTTATATATTTTTATAGGAAAGGTTTCCATCACAGTGTTTTCTCAAAAGCACAAGCAGCAACAACGCAAGGAGCAGAGACGTAATCAGATGAATCAGGTGAGTTTCGTCATAAAACAAATAGGTTCGGAATACTTATTTCCACCATTTACAGCTGCGTAAAAATAAGCGCCAGGAAGCCATTGCTTCCAAACGCCAACTAGGTGGTCAAAATACAGCCCCTTTCCTGGTCTGCTTGCTGCCGATGCATTCGCAAATCGACCCCAAGTCTGCGTTGGCCATTCTCGAGAGCTGCGATGAGAATGCTGTTGTGGATAGGTCGTCGGCCGGCATTACTTATATCAATTTGCCGCGGTTCAAGCAACGTTTTGCCTTTATAATACCCCCCGTAGGGCGTGGGAACGAAATCGCCGTGCTGGACTATCTTAAAGTTTGTGACACTACCTTGCTGCTGACCTCGGCAACCATGGGCGAGGATGAGGTTTTTGATAAATGGGGAACTCGAATCTTCAACATGATTTCGGCGCAAGGTATACCAACTCCTATCGTAGCGCTTATGGATCTAGAGTCTATAAATCCGAAACGACGCACCAGCGCAAAGGCAGCTGCACAAAAATTCTTGAGTAAATTGCTGCCCAATGAGAAGGTAATGCAGCTGGATACGAACCTTGAGGGTGAGTGTTGATAATAGATTGCTTTTAACTGAATTTAAAACGCATTCCATGTGATACGCAGGGCTCAATGTCATGCGCCGTATTGGTGGTCAAAAGAAGAACGTACTGCTCAACAAAGCCAACCGTCCGCATCTCTTTGGCGATAAGGTCGAATTCATATGCAACTCTATTCCAGCAGAAGATTTAGGTTCCTTGAATGTAACCGGTTTCCTACGTGGAAATCCTCTTGATGTTAACGGTCTAGTCCATATACCCGGGCTAGGAGACTTCCAAATGCAACAGATAGACATTCGCACAGACCCATACAAACTGGACAAAAATAAAATTGGTTCTGATAGTGACAATGAAGTGCGTGTGCTGGCCACAGCTGATCCCAACAAACAAACTTTGCTGCAGAGTGAAAATATACCGGATGCCATGGATGCTGAGCAAACGTGGCCAACGGAAGAAGAAATCGCGCAGTCGCAAAAGGAAACCAAACGCACCAAACTAATCAAACGAATACCCAAGGGTTGGAGTGAATATCAGGCTGCTTGGATACCCGATATTGAGACTGTTGAGAATGAGGACCAAGATTCTGCTGATGATAACATGGGCGATGTGTCTGAAGATGATGATGACGAATTTATGTCATGTGATAACAATTCATTTGAGGATGAAATTGAGAATCACGAGTCGGAGACTGAGGAATACGTTGATACAGCTTCGGTATCGGATGCAGCAATAAATGATGAGAAATACGACATGCAAATGGACTTCCAAGAAGAACGCGAGACGATGCGTAAAATCAAGGAAGCGCGAGCAGATGAAATGTGGCCAGATGAAGTTGACACGCCCCTGGATATACCGGCACGCGATCGCTTCCAAAAGTTCCGTGGTTTAGAAAGCTTCAAGTAAGTGCAGAGTGTTTATTCACCAACCTCTTCACACAATCTGTCATATAAACATTATTAATATGCGTATTCATGTAGAACTTCTCCATGGGATCCTAAAGAGAACCTGCCAAGCGACTACGGACGCATATATCAATTTCAAAATTTCGATCGCACTAAGCGACGCATCATTACTGAAGCCAAGGAAGTCGATGGAGCTCTGGTGAGACTTTTGCATGAACGTATATAACTAATACGGAATAATTATCGACTCTTGTCTACAGCCTGGGTGGTACATCACCATCCACATTTGTAATGTGCCGGCCAGCAGTTGGAAGGACTTTAAGTCAGCTCAACAAACAGAAAACGTTATTGTTTATGGACTGCTTCCGCACGAGCACCAAATGTCGGTTGTTAATGTAGTGCTTAAACGCATTCCGAACTCCGAAGTACCTATTAAGTCGAAAGAAAAGCTAATCATGCAGTGTGGCTTCCGCCGTTTTGTTGTCAATCCCACTTACAGTCAACACACCAACGGTGACAAACATAAGGTAAGCTCTATAAATAGTCAGCATGTCCCCCTAACCGTTTGTTTTTCAGTTTGAGCGTTACTTCCGCCCCGACACTACCGTATGCGCCACGTTTTACGCGCCTATTCAATTTCCACCTGCGCCGGTTCTTGCTTTTAAAGAAAATCCAGACTCGACACTTGCCTTGGTGGCGCGAGGTTGTTTGTTATCCTGTAATCCGAATCGTATCATACTAAAGCGTGTCGTGCTCAGTGGTCACCCGATGCGCATTAATAGAAAGTCTGCAACCGTTCGTTACATGTTCTTTAACAAGGAAGATGTTGACTACTTTAAGCCAGTTAAACTACGCACCAAGTGTGGTCGTTTGGGTCACATAAAGGAATCATTAGGTACCCATGGACACATGAAGTGTGTTTTTGATGATCAGCTACGCTCCTACGATACTGTTTTTATGTACTTGTTCAAACGAGTTTATCCCAAATGGACGTACGAAGAGTGTCTGATAAGATGTGTGGATGAGGATAAGCAGAAGATGGAGTAGAATTTATATGAACCCAAAAATTGCTGAATGTTTGTTAAATACACTTTTATCCTACATAGTTATCAATAACTTTATATCTTTAATTTATATCATATGTTCGTGTGGTGCTCCGGATTGTTTTTGTTTGTGTTAGATCCCCCTAGGTGGCGCTGGAGTAGCTTTTTACGAAAATTCGCATTTATGGCCCGATTTGGATCAAATTGACATTGAAAGTCTGGGACAATTTGGATCCGATAGGTAGAGGTGTAGATAATTACAAAAATTTAGTTTTCGCTGTACATAATTTTCATATCAACAATATATTAATTAACCAATTAATAATATGATTTGGTATAACCACAAACATTCCGCCTGCGTTACTATATTATGAATGCGATTGTAATGTGTCTAGGACCAGGTTGTTATAATACATTTCCTCTAAAATAGGCGGGATTAAATAACAAGGCGTGGTATGTGCGTTGCTTTCGTGGTCTAGGCGGGCACGAGTTGTATGTTTCTTATGCTACTCCGCCCATAAGAGTTGTAAATGGGCGTGACTATATTAAATGTTAATGTAATTTAAAAAAATACGACGGTTAAACCATTAATGACGAATACGATATGAAAGAGCCGTGCAATGTCCGGTAGGTGTTCGGCTAGTTGTTTATAAAGTTCTCAATCGATGAAGCTCTCAGCGTTTTATAAAATATATAGTTATACAAGTTAAACTATATAATTCTCCATTTGATATTTATTCTATAGAACAAAACATAGTTACTTATGTTAATTAAATGGTACACTTAGTGTAAATAGCACACTCTGAATATGCCCATTCATGCTTTTCTCACGTCCTCCATTCATGGATGAATGGATTTATAATGCGGCTTATCTTCTCGGGCTCATTCAGATGCACATGATGAGAACCATCGACTTCGTTATACTGAAAATGTGGATTTTGTTTGAGCACTGCTAATGTCTCATCGTAGTATTCCTTGCGTTCGTAGTACGGAGCTTTAAGAGCTTTAATAAATAAATGGGGACATATGATTCGTCGCGCCATCTCGTTTGGTACATCCTGCGAAAATGCATAGAAGAGCGAAACCTTAAGACGATTGTCACGAGAAAAATAGAATTTATCAGGCTCGTGCGCTGCCGGCTTGATATTGCGTTCCAGCAAATATTTGCAGCATTCTTTATTTACAGACTTCTCTGTGCCCAAATGCAATCGCTCTACCAATTGATCCCACTCATAGGTGGGTGGTTCCGATTTTTCACGCAAGCGACGTTCTAACTTTGAAGCGGCCTCCAAACGCGAACTGTAACTATCGACAATCTTGCTAGCACTGCGAGTTAGCGGCTTCAGAACGTCTAAGCTGATCAGAAGGTCAACTTTATCCGGAAACAAGGCGCTATATACAAAAGAATTAACAGAGCTCATCGAATGCCCAAGTAGGGAAATTTTGTCCCAATTAAAATGGTCCATAACGCGACGTAGCAGTACAACGTAATCGATGGAATGATAAGAAATGCCCTCAGGCAGCCAAGAAGATCGGCCGTGTCCAGGTAAATCTAAACTAAGAAAGGGTATGCTAGAAGGCAGCAGAGGCGCCAGCGTATCGAAGGTACCAGCATTATCTTGCCAACCGTGCAATCCCAACAATGGACGTACATGTTTTGGGCCATACCATTTGCCGGCCAGATGTCCCCATGGTACATCTATTTTGATTTCTTCGAACTGAAAATCAAAGCACATATTTATTGATAGATTTTCAAAGATGATTTCCGTAACCATATTGGTTGCTTACATTTTTCTGCACAAAATAATCGGCCCTGAGTGTTGAATAGTGTTGGCATCGCTGATGATGCTTTGGTTGATATCGAAGATTTCCAAGAAATAGCACAATATCCCTTTGTGGAATACGCATGGTACACTTCATGTGATTATAACGATGTGAAAACTGAGGCGGGAACTACCAAGGTACAAACTTAATAAATAATATTTCTGAATATTTCATTATAAACACCGCAACTAATAGAATTATTAGATCACTTTTATAAATTATTACAGCTTCACCAAACTTTACAATACAAACAATTTCAGTTTTAATTACAATTTAATCCTAATCCATCCTACCCAACCTCGTAATTCAGAACGAAACCGAAATCAGACTTGTCAATAAACTTAAATAAAGTCGAATAATTCAGTTAAAACTTTCTGGAAACCACTCACCCCTAACAACAAAGAAAAGGAACAACAACCCGGCAATGAATCGCTGCCATCAAGTTAACTTCGGTCCTCAACATAAAAGAAAAATAAAAAACTTTTGCTCCAATAAAAAAATAGTGTTGCAGTATTTGTCAAATAATATTAACGTTTGTTAAATTAGTTCTATATCTGTCCAATAGTCATTCGATTATGTGGTATATATAAAAACGTTCATATACTTATAAGTAAGAGGAAATTACGGAACAAATACAGAATAGTCGGCTAGATCGGATCTTTTTCCGTTAGAATCGGAAGTGACCATTTTTTTTCAGAGGCTGGTCAGACATCTTGGAGATATAATCGTTTGAAGGTCAAATAAATAGTACTAATAAAAGTGAATTATCTCCTAAACCAAGTGAGGTAGCGGAACGGGCAAAGTACCGGTATGGTTAAATTGCAGGATTTAGCATAAAAATGTTTCAATTTTAAATTTCTATGTAAAAAAATAACAGAAAAGCAACGTTAATTTCTGTTAAGTAATATTACACAGTAGTAAACATATAACATTTTATACACCGTTTTAAAGGTAAAAGAACGGGTTTTTCATAAATATTTATAATTTGTTTTAAACCTTAATGTATTCGTTTGTGAGAAAAAAAAATTGTCGTTTCTAGGACAAATTATAGTATTTTTGTAAAAAATAATATAACTCCTTCATCGTAATGTTGTGGGCAAAAAAAGTATTGTATATTACATAAATGAAAAGCATACAAAATACCTTTCAACGGTACTTTGCCCGTCCTGTGCGTGCTTTGTAATAAATTCCTGCACTAATCTTGGTCATATAAAATTCTGTAGAAAGCTAAGAACCTCTACTTTATTTATATAAATGTTGATATATATATGTGTTGATTGTATATTTTACTTAGAAAAAATTTAATGAATAAAAACAAAAAGTTCTAAACATCTTAAATTGCGTTTTTCTCTAAAACTATAAGCTTCGTAGTAAAATGTTATATAACATAAATGAAAGATATTTAAAACCTTTAACGTTTCCTATACCAACTTGATATAGTTTAGGAGATGAAGGCGGTTCAATTTTAAATTTCAAAGGGCTATAAAACTGTAACCGAAGACTTTTTTTTTGAAGACTCTACTTTTTGTGTTGTTGTTGGATTCTTTGCCAAAAACAACAACAAGATTGGGCAGTTTTAAAGGTTTAAACAAATAAATGTCGTTATGCTGAACTAAAAATCCTTTTCATGCGAACAAAAACGAAGTTATCAGCCCTGGCTCAATTGTCAAAAATTGGTTTATATTGAATTTTCTTCTATGTTGAATCTATGGTTGAATTCATATTAGAACATTTTGGAAAAATTTTAGAAAATTTGCTCACAGCCGGGATTTTTTTTATTGGTTGTAAGAGTTTGTTGAACTCTATAACTCCAGGGTGAACTCTATAAATAACTGCTTCACCATCCTGAATATAATCAATGGCCGAAAAGTTTTGATTTTGCGAAAATGTCTGCAATTGTGGAGGGAGACAGGTGGCTTAAGTTCTTCGAGCTCTATCGAAATTTGCCTGAAGTTTGGAAAATAGAGAGCGATGCATATAAAAATCGGCATAAAAGAAACCGCGGTTGGCGATTATTGCTAGAGGTGTACCGAACCATTGACAAAAACGCATCAGTCGATAGGTTGAAACATCGCATAAATAACATTAGAACATGTTACAGACGAGAGCTACGGAAAATACGTATGAGCAAAAAGTATGGAGCCTGTCCCGATTCTGTACACGTTCCTAGTTTGTGGTACTTCAACCACCTGGATTTCCTGAAACATCAAGAATCTGCGCAAACACGTAGATGGCGCCGTTATTCGGATCAGATAAAAGTGGAGGATGATCAAATGAAAGTAGAGGATGTCCCAAATGAATTTAAGGTCTATATGGGATAAAATTTCACGCTTGGTTTTATATTAATTATTTTAACAGTAATCGTTTAAAGTATTTTGAAAACCCAAGGAACTATTTACTATTTGTTTGGGTTTTCATTTCATTTGGCATTTCATAGTCCGACGTATTTCTTAGTTTTACGAAGTTCCTAGAGTTTTTGCAAAAACAGCTTGTACTTAACGTTTCATAAATGTTTGTTGTTGATAATCTTAATAAGTTTGCTACATGTCGATTAAACTATTAAAAATCTCGACTTTTTTTCAGAACTGGCGTAGTCAAGAACCAAAATTAAAACGTTACAAATCAAAAAACAACAAATTGATACCGAAAAACGATGTTGATCAGTGGTGTCAAAATACGTCCTTAGATAACACAAAGGACGACGCTGACGTATATGGTGATAGTTGGGCGTGTTCCTATCGAAAGTTGTCTACGGAACAGCAGTTATATGCTAAGAAAGCTATAGAGGAGATATTAATTTTGGGACAACTAAATGCACTCTCCTTAGATATTGTAAATTCATCGGCAAAAACAACCGCAAAAACTGAATTTGAGCAAATTTTCAATCCACATAACTCTGCATATAGCAATGACGATATAATGCAGTGCTGCATGGAGGAGAAATGAAACAAAATGTTTTTGTTAATTATAGTAGGTTGTATTGGAATTACGTTAATTTATAATTCAATTACTTGCTAATTCATTATTGTACTTATTTACTAATTTTAAATCACTCAATGTAGTTAAAGATTGTAAAAATTGCCTGGCATTTCATACATACATGCGCATACTCATCCACACATCTCGAACTGAAATTCGAAACCCATATTCAATTTTAATCAACAGGCAGATATAAAAAAACCGTGTCAGATATGATAAAAAAGTGCAAGAAGACTTTATGGTTTTACAGTATTGATTTGTATTTAATAGATTAGTATTTGTTTGTACTAGTATTTAGCTTAGATCTTAGAAAATTATTTACTTATAAAAATAAGCTTTTTTTCTAAAGTTGTAATAAAAATATATCCCTTCAGTTAAAATATATTATAAATGTTATTTTTAAAACAAACAAAGTTTGCGTCAATGTTGTTAACCATGAAAAAAGTCTCTGAAACTAAAGAAGTCACTATTAAAGTCCTATGTCCTATTAAAGTCCATGCCATATTTCTTCCTTATTTATTGCTCTTTTCCGACGCCATATACATGACAGTTTAAGAAACGAACCAAAAATGTCCTACGCTTTTATTAAAGCCGTACTAAATTATCATACCTGATATTTACAGTTGACAGAAAGATTGACCAACTTGGAGAACTCCGCGGACCTGGTTGATTGATATTCATTCAGATTCAGCATTCAGACAGCAAATTCTAGTAACTGTAAATAGCTTTTGAATAAATCGAAGACCATAATAATATAACTTTGAAACGATGACTGCGAGTTTGGACGACGAAATATGGCGAAAATTCTTTGAGCTCTACAGGAATCTACCTGAAATTTGGAACGTGAGAAGCGACGAGTATAAAAACCCTAGAAGAAGAAGCCACGGATGGGAAACACTATTGGAAGTGTACCGAGTCATTGATAAAAGCGCAACGGTGGACAAACTAAAACATCGCGTTAGCAATATAAGAACCTGCTACAGAAGAGAATTAAATAAAATTAGACAGAGCGAAAAGTATGGATCCTGCCCCGAAGACATTCATGTACCCACTTTATGGTATTTCAACATGTTGGACTTTCTTAAAGACCAAGAAAATAATCAGGCGCGTCGCTTTCGTCCTCATTCGGTAAAGGATGAAATGAACGGTGGGGAAGAGTGTGAGGAAGAGGAAGAAGAGGTCCCAATTGAACATGAGGTAAGTGAATTTTTAAAATCTTTCAACTGATTGAATAATATTAGGATAATTTTGAAAACTGATGGTGTTCAAGACTTTAAGATTTTGCGGCTGCGTGCGTTTAACATTTGAGTTTATTTTAATCTTTATACTGGTAAAGGTTTTACCACATGCAGCAAAAATTTAAATAATACTATTTTACGAAGGCAGAAGTTTTTAAACATAATCAATGAAGGACTTACTTAAAAAATTACTAATAAATGTTTACCCTTTATCGCCAGATTGTGGAAACGAAACCAAAACGTTACAGTTTTAAAAATGAAGTACCGCTCTCAAAAGTATCCAACAACCGACTTCATAACACATTGCCCTTAGCTAGAACGAAGGACGAAGCTGCCATATATGCGGACAGTTGGGCTTGTTCGTATCGCAAAATGTCGTCCGAGCAGCAGTTGTACGCGAAGAAAGCTATAGAGGAAGTGTTAATTCTGGGACAACTAAATGCACTTACCTTGGATACTGTGGATACAACATCAATGAAAGCAATCACCAAACCGGAATTTGAAGAGATATTCGATCCACATGACTATAGCAATGGAAATGAAATGCAATGCTGCATGGAGAAGATATAAGATCTTCAAAATCTGTTATAATTAAAATAAATTCCTTGTGTTCAAAATATATTTAATATTATACTTATTATTATTTTATATAATACATTTTTATTATTTTTTATAAAACAATACTAAAACTTTGTGTCAATGTTGGTAACCGTGAAAACGCTCGGAACAGATAGGGATTCTCCAAGTAACGCTCACCATGTTTTTGTTGCTTGTTGTAGGAAAAATCGCCCGATTTTTCATAACAATTTTTCATTTCCTTAGAATTCTCCTAAAATTATGTTAAGAAAATTACTGTGGAAAACTAATAACCTCTAGTTTGTTATTTTCCATAGAATTATGTGGGTTAATTACACATTAAACTAAGAAAAAAATTAATTAATGGGAAAAAAGTACTAAAAATATAGAAATCGGTTTTTCTCCAAAAATATGCGTTTGTCGATAAATCTTACTTTACATAAATAAAAGGCAACTTACCTTTCTAACGGTATTTAAGGAGATATAGAGGAAATAATTTCAAAGGACTATAACTCAGAAATTAATAGTTTGCGGGAAGCGACATTGGTGTTTTTTCTGCATCACAAGCAACAACAACAGACTTGGCGCGACCGGCCGGATCCCTATTTTAGCCAAATCCTCTCTGAAACTGAAGCAATCATTTCCACTATTCCTATTACGTATAAAGACCATGACATATTTCTTCTTTATTGCTATTTTAGTCGCCATTTGAATGACAGTTTATTACGAATAGGAACCAGCAATTCTCTGCGCTTTTATTGAAGACGTACGAAATTATCATACCTGATATTTACAGTTGCTGGAAGACTCAGGAACCACGGACCAGGTTGATTGATATTCGCAAATCACCATTCAGACACGAATTCTAGTAACTAAAAACAGATATTCTAAATATCGACGACCAAATAAGGTCAGGTAGGGTGAGCTTGTGTAGCTGTAGCACTGCAATTTAAGATAGCATGTTGTGTTAAGAATCTATGTACATATATAATTAGAATACTTCTTCTACTCCAGTTAATTATAATAATTCTAATAATTATAATTAATAATAATTCTGTTATTTAAGACCTTTAAATAAGAACTTTTGTTTTTGGTTTTTTCGCTCTTTCTTAAAATTACTTATTTATAATAAAAAAAAAAGAAATATGAGGGAAACTGTGAACAGTTAAGTATTTGCTTTCAAAAATGCACTTATATTTTTCAAATGGTTGTTTCGAAATCACCAATTTCAAATTGGCAATTTGCTTATTTTAGGAGTAAAAAGGGTACAAAATAAGTAAAATTTTTTCTATAGAATTTGGTGTATTTAATACTATTTGCTCCATTTGCTTCATCTGCACGTAAAAATAGTAGTATGGAATAGTTGATTATAAATATGTAATAACAAATGCGATCTGTTTTCGAATTAATGATAAATAAACAGAATAAAATAAGGCGAAATTTCCATCAATCATCAGTCATTATTTAAGAAGTATTTGTAAGTGCTATTTAGTCATCGTTTTGTTATGTTAAAACATAATTTTTTATTGTGTTTTAAATGAGTGATTATATCAAATAAGAGTAAATAATTTCGAACCGTATTTGTATCAAATGTTATGATTAATGGTTAATTAGTTAAATCTTTATAATTTTTAGACCAAACCCACAATAAAATTAATGCTTTCCTGTATTAGAATTTAATATTTTATTTTTGGACATAGAATATTTCAAAATATGTAGTGGCAACTTCATCAGAGCTTTTTTCGACTCTCTCTGAGTAAAAACTAAATAGTGATGTCTCAGATGAGTGTTTGGATTTCATTAATTATTATAAGTATGGATTTCAAGTTTTTAGATTTTAGGTGTTATATTAAAACTAAACGTTAGAGTACTTTTGTGCCTCGAGTTGTTAAACATATGTAAAATTATATGTACTAGAAAGTCGCGGGTCAAAATCGATTAAACCACCTGATTGAAGTGCAAAAGAAGTTGTTCTTCAGTTGTTGCCCTTCAAAACAAGAGAATAAGATTACGCTTCGACAGATCCGTCTTCTTTTTCGTTTGAGAATGACGTCATGTCGATAAAATATTGACAGAATCTTTAAAGTGCTTACACATCGCCTGTAGTTACCAGTTAAAGGAAATTTTAATGGTTGAAAACAGTCGTGAAGTGCATTAAGATATGAAACAAATTACATTTATAGAAAACATATTCTTTTACCTTTCACACGGTATATAATAAGATATACTTATTATTTTAATTTTTGTCTCTTTTTACTTACTATAAAAAAGTTCAGAGAAAAAAACACCACCACCTGCAATGAAATTTGTTTTATTGAATCTTAATATTGCACGCAGAATGTGTTTGTTATTATTGCTGTTGCCTTGGCCTGTTTGCCTACGGTCGCGCTTGTTGATTATAATCCAACATCTTGTAGCCGATGTTGGAAGTAAAACAGCATTTTTAGCGAATCCACTAATTTGTTCAAAAATGTTCGGGATAGGCAAACACGTTATATACCGTTGTAAAGGCGAAATCATGGGGAATTAAAATTATTTTAGTTGGTCATTTAAGAGAAAAAACCTTTGGGCCATTTTTTTAAAACATCCAAATATTGAAATATCTTAACTACTACAGTAATAACTAAAATATATATGTTTGTTTAAAGTTTAAAATTAAATTAAAGTTTGTTTCCACTAATTTAAACTTAACACAGTATTTAAATTTTGACATTAGTATCGTGTGTGGCGACCCTAATGCTTTTTCTTTGGCTGCGTGACGTACAAATATGCTCAAACGTAATGTTGTTAATTATCATTCTTGGGTTCACTTTTCTTCACTTAGTTAACAGTTTTATGCCACTGTGAGCCGGAAAATGCTCTCCAATTCTTATCACATTTATATATATGTATGTATGTTAGAAAATACTCAGTGCTTTTCAACTAATCTTTCTCTCATAAGTTTTTAGTTTCAAAATTAAAGTCTTTTGATTTAACTGTCTGTGGAATGTTTTAAATACGTTTTAACTTTACACTAAGCACCATGGAAGGCAGCAATAATCCGTCTCTTTCCAGAAACGACATGACACGCAGATACAGGCACGCTGGAGATCTTACCGGTGAGCCACCGACCAGAGAGGTGAGTCAGTTGGGGTTGACTTTTGGACTTATTTCAAAATTATAATTTAAAGCGTGCACTTAAAGTATCCATATAAATTATTGTGGCAAAGAAAGCCTTTTACGGCATACTAAACTAGTATATTTCGCATAATGAGATTAATTTATTTGAACACACATTTTGACAATGAACGCAATAACACTTTTTTCTTCCTAGTTCGCTGAAGTTACAATTGCTATGCCTTGGGGTCATCTTGCCGCTAAGTGGTATGGCCCGCAAAATGTGCAACCCATTTTGGGACTACACGGCTGGCAGGATAACGCTGGCACCTACGATTTACTTGCCCCATTATTGCCACCGGACGTTGCCTTTCTCTCAGTTGACCTGCCCGGCCACGGGTTGTCGTCACGTCTTCCTGACGGCTGCTATTACAACATGATCGATAATTTGTACGTTATACGCGTCATCATGAAACAATATAAATGGGAGAAGATCTCGCTGATCGGCCATTCAATGTCCTCGATCATTGGTTTCGTCTTTGCTGCTGTCTATCCCGAGAAAGTGGACATGTTCATCGGTATCGACGCACTCAAGCCCCATCAGCGGCCTTTGTCCAGGGTTATTCGTACAATGGAATCGCGAATGAATGATTTTCTTATAGAGGACGACAGAAACCGTAGTAATATTGAACCTCCCAGTTATACATACGATGAGCTCATCGAACGCATCTACTTGGGAACGTTTTATTCCATCAACAAGGACGTATGCAAACACATGTTGGCGCGCAACATCCAAAAGTCCGAAAAGTATCCGAACAAGTATTTCTTCTCTCGCGATCGTCGTCTTAAGTTTTACAATTATACGGTGGGATCTCAGGAATTGTGCATCGAGCTGGCCAAACTCATCACCTGTCCTTATCTATTCATAAAGGCGCGCCATTCGTCATACTTTGAAGATAAGAAGAATTTCGACGAGGTGTTGGAGGTGTTACGCCAGCGACAAAATTTCCAGTATTTTGAAGTTGATGGAACACATCACTTGCATATGAATAACCCTGAAAGCGTAATTGGACCAATCAACGACTTTATAAAGCGATATGGACCGATCGCCGATAAGCAGCAGGTTGCGACGGAGACCTACGAAGGCAGCAAGCTATAATTCCGTATTCTTTATTCTTTTAATAGAATATTTGTTATTTTTTATGGTTCCATAAGGGTTTCATTGTATGTTGTTGGGTATTTAGAGACTTTGATTTGTATAAAATACACGAAAAACGGTATTACAAGTATATTTTAAGGACTTTTTAACTAGTTATAGTGATATATATAGATGCACTTAATTTTAAATAATAAAATACCAATGCTTTGTCTTTTATTTGAACATTTTATTTCTGTTTCTTAAAAGTCTGCACTGCAACGGACCGAATTTATTCTAATCTTATTTCCATATTTTATTTTATGAATTTTATGAATTTTTTCTGAATTTCCAGTATAAATTAAGGCATATAAATATTTATTGGCTTGTTGATATTGATTCTAAGCATTAAATTAAAACATTTTATAATTCTTCAATAGATAAGCAAGCCTAAGCAGCCTGCACTCTTATATTATTTTATCTTTATTCTACTTTAATTATTTTTATTATTTAATTATTTTTATTAGTTCAAAGTGCGAAAAGATCAAAATCGAAATTCGACTTGCAACATTACGATTTTTCTCGGTGATTTTCAAATAGCGTAGATGTAAATCTAAGTTTGCTAGTCTTTTAAAATTATACCTAAAATAGTTATTGTTTCCCCTGTTAATTCAGATCAAGTTTTCCTTCAAAATTGTTACTTATTAACTTCGTACATACAACAAGCATGCTACTAAAATTGTTTTATCACCTAGAAAAATTATATACGTTTACGTTAAAAATATTCTAAATATTTGTTGGCAACGATTGAGCTATTTCTTAATATCGCAAACTGAACTTCTGTAGATTAAAAATTATCTATTGTTTACTTTTTAGAGTAATCGAACGTAATCGATATAAAATTCAAGAACAACAAACACCACAACGGCTAAATACACGTAATTATTTAATTAACATGGAGAGAAACTGACTCTCATCACACTGACCTACATTTGCACGAAACCACACGAAGAAGCCCAAGAGGACAACCGCAAAAGCATCTGTCCAACAACCATGACACGGCAGTTCATTTAAAAAAAGTGCAAATCGCTTTTAAACAGGTTGTGCGTTTGAAAATATGAACCAAAAACTCGTCGAGCCCCTGATTACCTAGTATGGGAGGTAGGACAACGTTGATGGAACTGCGGAAGTAAGACGCTGCCACTTAATTTTATGCGACATTGAGTTTTAGTGTGTAAGTTTAAGAGAATGAACAGAAAGTAATACATGTATACATTTTGAGTAGAAAGAAATAAACATTGTGACTACACCCGAAAAAAAGCGTCTCAAACACTAAAAGTCTATTACAGTATTGCCACCAAATGCAGTTAAAAAAGTGATAATAATCTGTTATTAATTGTAACCTATGTTGTATGTATTTGGATTTTAACGTGTACCATTTTTTAGATTTCTTACCAAGAACTACTTTTATAAATTGCGAAAGTATCAAAGTAAATGCAAAGTATACAAGAATTCTGCATTAGAAGAATTTTCTGAATTTTCTCTGTCTTTTTTTTTTGGAATTACTAAAAATGCATTAATTAACCATCCTTGTAGAATCATCATCCCTCTAGAATATGTTTTCATTTATGTGGGTATGACTATGAGAAATAGGAGTTAAAACATAAATACAAAATATGCAATACTCGAATGTTTGCCTCACTATTTTTGATGTTCTGTTGAAGGTTGCCTTGCACGAGTATTTCCAGCTCACACAGTTTTGAAGCGATTTGAATTTCTTGAGTTGTATTTTAGCTCAAACTTTATTTTTCATAAAAACCTAGACAAATATTTTACGATAATTGGAAACGCTTCGAACTTATGCCGGTTTTAATGATGATGTGCTTTATTCAAAAAAGTAGGTATTGTATATAAAAATTATGTCGGTATGTGATTCCATACATATGTACGAGTACGTATATAATATAATATATACTATATTGTTATCTTAAAAGGCTAAATACGAGTATATTATTTACATTCAATCACTTCAATAAGATTCATTTAAAAGAATAATTAATCTGGTATTCATTAAAACAACAACATAAAATCTTAACTCCTGACTAGCTAACGTAGTAATTCTTTTATTTCTATTGTTCTTGTGCCTCATTTTATCCGCTCCGTCGTTTACTCATCTTCGTGTACTGATTTTCATTATATGGCAAACTGAATTCTCCGGTCACAGCTTACTGCTGCTCGGACGGATGAGCTGCAATGTATTCGAGTGCTTTAAGGATGGCTTCTGGAATCGGTGGTGATGTGGGCAGATGAGCTCCAACTGGTTGGAAACCATTTTCATCGGCAGTGTAACTGAGGGCAATCTTCTCACCCTCGGGCGAAACGTACTCGAAGGTGCCGGCGACACCATTTGGATTGCCAGCTTCTTGTTGTTGTATACCGTTGCTAGTATCGAAGGCATAAGCAAAGTTGCCCTCAGCGTCGGCGGGGTCATTTTTATAGCTCAGAATCTGTGCATCTTTGTCGATGTTGTCAGCATGTGACAGCGCCAGCAGAGAGGAAACGATTAAAAGCTGAAAGTGATTTGGTTTAGTTTGATTTTCAAAAAATACAGAAACGAATTCGTTTTTTGTAAAAGATTTCTTCCGTTAGTTGAAATTTAAGTATAGCTTGAATACAGTTATATATTCACAATATTCTACAAGTTTAATCTTTCGAATTCGAAGACTTTTTCCACCTTTTCCGCTAACTACATTCCTTAAAAGATCATAAAAACAAGTTGCTTTATGAAAAATATATAATTCTAAAATCTTTTTAACCATCGCAACCGTAACTAAAAAACTCAAATAATTTGTAAAGGTACTGAGCGTTAATGGGGTCCTTTCTCCTTGAATTTCCATGAATTTTCATTGAACTTATTTATTCACTTTATTTCTATGTGAGGGGACTCACATCCTTTTTAGGAATCAAGAAATTGCTTTATTAGCAAAAAGCTACACGTTTTTGATACTCACAATTTTGAACATTTTGCTTTGATTTTCGTTGCTTAACTGTTAATGAACTGAAATTAACTTTGGCTTTTATACTTATTCAATAATACCGCAGCAGCCACTAACGAAAATGCTCATCTAAACGCATTAAAAAAGAGGGGAAAAACAATTGCAAATACAAGACAAATATCGCGAATTGAAATTTGAACTTATTAAGTGACGTCAAGTCAAAGAAAATTTGACCAAATAAAATGTGACCGCAACCGTAACGAAACGTACCGAAGCCATAACGAACCTTACCCAATTTTTAATCTTCTTCAAGTTAATGAAATACGTTAAAAACCTAGTTTAATTTGAGTTTTGGTAACCTAAAAAAAGCTGTTTTTGGCAACGTTGAGTTGGTGCTAAATACACACACACACGCACATATCAATAGTAAAATATATTTTTCGCACGCTTTGGGTAATTTTTAAATTACGAACTGTATTAAGATCAAATCAGACGCTTGGATTAGATTCCTGCGTAAGAGATGACGAAAATTCTACTTGATCGACTTTATGTCAAAAACAATAACAACAACAACAACAACAACCACAAGTAGATAGATGGTATGGTAGATAAACGAGATGACAAATCAATTTTCCTTAAATACTTCATCTTTGCAAATTATAAAACTGATTCATCTAAGATGAGCTTAAAAATTTGCTTATGAAAATGAGCACTTCTTGCGGCTGCCGCTGCCGCTGCCCCAATTTGTGTGTGTGCATATTTTTTTTATTATTATTTGCAATTTATATATTGATTTTTATTCACATAATAATAATAATAAATAATAATATTAAAAATTATATATCGCAGTTAAGCCGCTTTACTCGTATGCATAAAGTTGTTCGATCGAAACAAAAGCAGTAGCTTTTTTACAAAGTTGAATTCTATGCTCTCTGATGATTGCATTTTTAATGCCTTCAGTGCGAGAAGTAATAATTTAAAGATGACGTTTCGCGAAGGCCTCGCTTTTTTTAATTAAAAGTAACGTATATAACAAGTTAAAAATTAATTAGCAATTAATTGATTGCACTTTTCTGCAAAAGCGCAGCAAGAAATCCTCAAGAAGAAGAACGCATTCAAATAAAAAGATTAAAATTTAAATTAAATTGATTTGTTGCGCTACTTAGAAAAATAATTGTCGAAATCAGATTTGAAGAGATTTTCAGCATAAAGTTAACCATCAGATATCAACACCAAAGTGCAGAACGCATTGGAGCAAGTTTTGAAAAGACGTGGATTTAGTTTGGAGTTGTAAGGCATTGAATTATGGCTCTTGGGGACTTGGAACTTGTATTAAAGTCGATAAAATATCGCCGAAATGGTTGTTCGATTCGAAATTAAAACAATTCAAAGTTTAATGAAATAAAAGTTTTGAATTGATCTCTAAACGTATGCAAATTATAATAAAAATTAAAAGTATTTCCAAAATACGTAGACAAACGTCGATTAAAGTGTGCATATTTAAACAAATATTTAACTCTTATATATGTATATATTTGTTCTCTGAACTGCTTGCAGTCTTATCACTCTTTTGCATTGAATGAAGAACACGAACATAAGCAATCAACGAAAAGGTTGCCAGTTCAGCATCATCAACATTATGTTACATAAATCCAATTCAATGCCGGCGCAGCTGCTAAATGAAATCCTAGTAAATCTCTAAATGCGAAGATGGGAGAAAAGAAGCACTGATGGCCGTGACTGACCTTGCTTCCAGCAACTCAACAAATTTGGAATTTCTACCGCTTTGCGTTGGTCCGAAAAGCATCACCGCACACATTTTCGAATCACCGCAACGATGTGCGAATTTATCAACACTGAAAGCTTTTATATGAACCATTAAGAGATGCGGGGGAACAGTTTTGAGGAAGGTGGCTTGTTTTTGAAGTTTTTGGGATGTATTGTTCCACTTCGCACCATTCTTTGTGGATATGTGGTTTTCAATTAAACAAGTTATTTTAAAGTGAAAAGTTTACCGGCGTCCATGCAATGGTGCTGAGAAAGAGATATCAATATGCGATAAATTAAGCGACGCAATGATGTACCTTTTACGTTTCTGCTGTTCGTCGTTCACATAACCTAAAAGGATTTGGTTCGAATTACCACGAATTGCGGGAACTTGTTTCACAAGGGCCTTTAAAATCACCAGCAAAATCAAAAACAACGACACAAAAATAAGTACAAAAGAGTGAAAACTCCCTTTCGTTGTGTACTTTGCTGTGGGTATAAAAACACGCAGCACTCGAAAACTGAAAACAGTATCAGCTGCAGCTTCACATCGACCTTTAATTTGAGCAGCGGCATCCAATCAGTACCTTCAGTTCACTTCAGCAATGTATAAACTGGTGAGTGCGAAGATGAAGAAAACCGTATATAGTATATGTCAACAATAAAACAATTACGCAACCGACATTACATAATTATTCAATATTATGTGTGTTCTCTTTTGTCTGATGTTTGCCCTCGTCTAGCTTGCCTTCAGCTTCGGAATCATCTTCTTCTTGGCATTGGCTTGCGCCGATAACATCGACAAAGATGCCGAGATACGCAGCTTAAAGAACGATGTCGCTGATGCCGAAGGCAACTATCACTACGCCTACGAAACCAGTAACGGCATCCAGATGCAGGAAGCGGGTAACGCGAACGGGGTACGCGGCTCCCTGAACTACGTCTCCCCCGAAGGCGAACACATCGCGCTGACCTACACCGCCGACGAGGAAGGCTACCATCCCGTGGGCGATCATCTGCCAACACCTCCCCCGGTGCCTGTGCACGTACTGCGCGCTCTGGAATACATTCGTTCGCATCCACCACCGCAACTAAAGGAGCAGCAGTAAAAACCGAAGGAGCGAAATAGGAAACCTCGATGGCTTTTGCATGAAATAACACTCGCCTCTGTTGTTGATATTCTTTTTATTTTTAGTTGATCTGTCGGTGAAATTTTCGTTGATATACTTAGCATTAAGGTTTGAAAACTATTAAAATTATGTACATGGAAGCAATTGTTTATATAAAACAAGAAATCTTAAAAAACGTCCAGTTCGTTTCTGAAGTCTTTCGATTTGGATAGCTTTTACGTAACATGGTGATAATGACACATTTTTCGGTGCTAAAAGTTTGAGCCTCTTCATAAATTTTACATTCATTTGTATTTACGTTTTGGCCGCTATTTGCTCTTGATCGAATGAGTATAATTTATTGGGCAATAAAAAGGTGATTAATAATCTGATCAGATCGATCCGGAGAATGAGAAAAAAATGTAATAGCAGAAGTGGTCTCAAGGCCTCTAAAACTTCATCTTTTTAAAAGTTTTAGACCCTTTAGGACAAGGAAAGGACGATTATATATCATCCGCTATTACTAAGTTATTTCTAATAACATGTACCTTTTCATGTTCTTTAGAGGTTCCAGAAATAGACAAGTAATTACTATTATCTCCCATTTTATTTACGGTGAAGATATGCTTTCGGCTTTTCTCTCAGTGTTTCATTTGCATATAGTAAATATGTATCCATCTCTAAATTTCTACAAATCTCTTAAATCGTTGACAAATAATTTCATGTTTTGTAGCCCCTTCAAGTTAACACAATTTGAATCACGCAAAAAATCAGAAAAAGGCAACAAGACCAGAGAGTCATAGTAGGAAAAATAGTATAGCAATCTTATATGGAGCATATGTTTGTCTACATATAGAATAACAAGTGAAAGGAACGCGAAAAACCCATATAAAAGCAAACATATTTCGACAGACATACATTAGTTTCAGCAGAAGTACCGAACATAAGACATAATGGAGAAGGTTATGCTCATTTCTGGAATTGTGTGCTTAACAGGTTCGAAACTCAATGGCTTTTTCTCAAATAATTAGAAGATACTCAGTTTCATTCTAGTTTCAATTCTATGTTTAATTCATATAATCTGTAGCTCTAAAGTAGTTCTTAATTTAATGTATTGTCATATTATAAATAGCACAAATGAAATTATAAACTTTCATTAAAATTAAGTTTAAAAAATAAAAATATTATTCTGAATGTTATTCTGTGTTTTAATAGTTTCATTCATAATCATCGGTATGAAGTGTGTATTGTGCACACTTTTAGTAAAAAAATGTAAAAATGTTTAACAAGTTTTACTATGACATCGATATTCTCTACTAATATATTTACTAATATTGATCTTTCTATTCTACGAATAATATGATGAGCATGATGTTTATAAAACGGTTTTTGACCGTCAAAAAACGTACTACAATCCACAAAATATGTATGTTAATTAATACGTTAACAGCTTCTAAGACGTTGTAGCAAGAAGGACGAAGGTGATTGGCTCTGAATGGGAGGTGTTTTTACTACAGTGATTTGAACCAGTTATTCTGGTACGGTGGGTGATTAATTTTGAACAGATATCTCATGTCAGGCAATCAAACACCCTGAAAGTCGCTGATGTGCTGCTCAGCTATAGGAGTTCTCTCAATCGAAGCGTGCTTAATTGAATTTCGTTGAGATGTGATTTGATTTGATGTGTGGCCAAGTCTATAAAAACATCGATCGAAACAGCAGCGTCGCTTATTGTATTGCGGCTTCTTTCGCAGGGCAACCAACGGTCGTGCGCTGTTTACGAGTTCTGTTCCAGCGGTTTTACTTCACGATGCTTGTATTGGTTCGCAGCCTCGGCAATTTCAAGGTTGGTTCCTTAGAAAATTAATGCAAACATTTCAAACCGTCTCAGACTACAGAAAACTGTTCCTCAGTGCGCGCTTCTGCAGCTGCCCTCTGCTCTATTCGCCATCGCTTCCTTGCTGCATTGCCTTGACCTTGTGCGCAGCCAAAATTCAGCTTTGGACATCTCCGTCAAAACTCTCTACTATCACAATCGCCCACCGGATGCCCAGGGTGATTTCCACTTTGAGTTCCAGACGTCAAACGGCATCACCACGAAGGCTGCGGGCAACACACACGGCTTTAGCGGTGTGGTCCAGTACGTCTCCAAGGAAGGTATACCGGTCACCATGACGTACGTGGCAGACGCCGACGGCTACCATGCCAGCGGGGAGCACATTCCGAGAGTGCCTGAGTACATTCAGCGCGCTTTGGAATACATAAGGAGCCATGAATCAGTGAACGAGAAGAAATCAAGAGCGTTGTAGAACAATCCCGAGAACGGTTTGCTGAAAATGTACTCGTCTAATGGACTTAAGAGGTACCTTAATGTAATAATAATGGCGTGAACTCATTAAACAGAAGTGCAAGATACTCGTACTAATGGGGGGATGACGATACGGTTGACAATTAACACAAATATGACCAAAAGATTGCAAACGCTTTCGCCTTTTTATTAAGTATTGTAAGATCCAAGGTAATACACCAGATAATAAAGGAGAAGGAATAGTGGGAAAACCACAAGTGTTTCAGAAAGGTTTAAAAACTCAAATGTTTCATGAAAATAAGATTTTTAAAAAATAAAATATTGAAAAAATAAGCATTGTTTCAAGGTGAAGATTCGGAAGATGAAGTACGATTTAATGCATGGTAGTTACATGAATAAATACTTTAATAAGTAAATATATTCTATTCAATTTTATATATGTACACATAAGCATTTAGATACTTAATTGGACCAGATACGCATATAAAATCTAAGCAAACGAAATTAGATAAAACCTATTCAACTAAAGTCAAAACTACGTTTGCAATATTTTTAATACATCTGAAAACATCGGTATACAAAGTTGAAAAATAAGAAATGTTGCTATATATTTTTTTATATTATACTTTAGAAATATTTTTTATACGTTTAATTTTAATTAAAACATTGATTTGGATACCAAAGAATCGAAAAATATTAAAGTTCCTTACACTAAAAAGGCTCGTTAAAAAACACAGTCGAGCACATAACATTTCGAACCACTCCTTAAAATTCTTTACTCCAATTATTGTTGGATTGAGACCGCTCTCCCGACCTATTTATAAACCTGTATAAATACAAATACAGCAAAAAAAATCATGTATGAATAGCTCTTAAAAAATTGTTCATAAAATCTAAGCTCAGTAGTTCCAGTTTCAAAATTCAATTCATCTTCAAAATATAAGGTAAAAATAAATACGCATATTTTATTTTTGAGGTTGCATTCTTATGTTTTGTATTACGTATTTGGTATTCTTAACATCAAATCCTCGGAAAGTATGTTGTTCGTTTGTTCAATAAAACAAAAATCGAAACGTGTCGTCTTAATAATGGATATCTACACTTGAATGCTCTCTTTAGTTGCTCTAAATCTTTTCCTTTTAATATTAGGAAATAACATGTTTAGAAGCGAAACAATTCGAACACCAAAATTCATTTATCACTTAAATTTATGTATTTCTTATTCGTTTAATGATTTCTTCGTTACAGAAAATTTCAGATGAATAATTTTTGCTGAGTTCTGTAGATGAAACTTATTACTTGAGTCTTTCTCTCGTCTAAATTGATTCTCTCCTACATTCTCACGAACTCCACCACCATGAATAACAACGCTTTGTCCGTACTTCGAAGCTTACATGTGAGCTGTCCGTTTTAATCATACATACATCCATTTTCTGTAGAAACTACAGCAATTATTATAATAAATTGCAGTTGAATTATAAAGAACTAAAATTTAAAGTTATTTATACAAGCATACATGAGCACAGTTAATTCCATGCTATGAAGCAATATACATTATAATTCCAATCAATTATTGTAGTTTTTTGTTCAACACATCAGAGTTGAAATTCAATATTTTAATATTTAAAATAAAATAGGAACGATCAGCTAATTTCGTAGTCTTCTGATCTTGAAATTTATAAAATGCACAAATACTCAAATGTGCATTTCGATTATACACAAATGTGCATTTCTATTTACATCACCAGAAAGCGTTTATATTCCAGCTATTGTCCAGTTCTTTATGTGACCTATGTTTAATTTTATATTCATTTATGTATGAAATCGACCCTTGTCGACTTTCAACTTGCATTTCACACATACGTCAGTCAATATCGGGCCCGTTCTACCGACACTCTGGTGGACAGCACAGATCATTTGACATCTTGTTTTACCAACTGGCTGCATATAGACTACGATACTATACTAGTATATTAATACATATTTTTCAGGAAAGTATGGAAATAAATAACGTTTCTTCATTTTTTACAACTATGTATACTTTATTATTATATTAATTATTTTTAACAGAATTCTATGTATAATAATAGAATATAAGTTATTATAGTGTAACATAGTTGCTTTTTTTATAAGGTCTGATTTTGTTGACGCGAAATTACTTTTATTATTAGTTTCATGTCCATTTTCAATATTTTAATTTTAACATAACGAAAGAAATAAATCATTGGTAGTTGTTATAAACCTAAAACTCACATATATATTTTGACAAAGCCAAACGCATTTCACAGACTGTTTTGCTCTTTGTGTTTGTTCTAACAAAGAATGAATAAAGACATTTTTTATGGGTGCATATCATAATCTGGGTAAGTTATTTTGCATATATATATATATATATATGTTTACATATATATATATGTGTGTGTATATACATATATTATGTAATATGTGTAATAATGGATACTTCTCTGTCTGTACCTTGAGAGAAAACTACTTTGCGTTCAATTGTTTAGAGAATCTATTTTAAAAGCTACTTATACGAATTTATTATTATTTATTATTAATTCTTGAATGAATTTTAGATGGTTTCGTTCATGCGCGTGCACGTGTACTTTGTTTTTTCTGTTTATTTTGCCTTAGACTTTCGATTTCATATCTTAGCCTTATAATGAATAAACTCATTTTCGTCTTTGGCGCGTTTTGTTTTGTGCATTTCGTATTTTGTTTGTAACTTCAAATATATAAAAAACTACGAAAAACACAAAACAAAATGAGTGTGAAACGAAAATTGTGTTTACCCATTATAAGGCTTTTTGTCTGAAGGATTCTTCAAAATTTCAGACGTTTTAGATTTAAGGATAAGCAACTTTGAACAATAAAATAAAATATTTGTTATGTAGAGAATAAAATAATACTAATTATTCTGTCAATGACTCAACATAATGTAACGCAATCGCGATATTGAATAAAAAAATGTCTTGAATTGAATAGAGAAAAAAAATGTCGAGCCTAAAAAATGTCTGAATTAAAAAATAGAAAGAATTCAAATGTGTGCCACAATGAGTGTTTACTTATTTTTAGACACATAGTTAAAAGTATTTGCTACGTAATTGCTTGTCAGTTTTAAATTCATGCATATTGTAAACTATACAGTAGATATTTTTTGGAAATTATGATACTTAAACTTTTCTTTAAGTTCCCTTTTTCATGGGTTTAATAATCGATTTAGGTTAATGAAATCATAACCACGTGCGAAGCTTTTTCCGCAGATGCGCCCAACTTTCACCAGTATGTTTGATAATAAAAGCCTAGAATAACGAACAAAATTATATTGAGCAATCAACTGATGAAAACGAAATCATATAAATGACAATAAAGTAGCTATCAAAACAAATTTATTATGCCCGCATCAAAGTACGTACTTACCCCAAATGTTTAAAATTATTCAAAAAAATGCGTAACCTTCTTTATTCTCTATTCTGCGTCTTTGGCATTTGCCGCATCTGCGGATTGCTGCATTAGATCCTCCAAAGCGAAGAATCCGCCTCCTGTCGACGCGTCACCCTGGGCATTTTCAGAAGTGGCTGCGTCTTGGGACGCATCCTTCTCGAGGGACAGAAGCTGTTGTCCTTCGGCTGATTCCAACACCTGCTGCTGGACTTGCACTATTGGCTGACCGTCAGCTGTGTAGGATACTGAGACGGGTATTCGTGTGCCATCCTCGCCAATAACGTGAGCGCCCTCACCCAGTTCACCATCTGCACCTTGCTGTATAACCAACTGTCCGTCAGCGTTAAGCAACGATGCATCAATCAGTTGCGTCTCATTGTTGTCTCCCTGCACGAGAACCATCTGGCCATTAGCGTCAGTCATCATTTGCAATGTCTCGCCATCCAGACCTTCGCCGCTCTGCAATACGCCCACGCTTTGTAGTAACTGTTGTATTTGTTCTGGGTCCTGCACAAGGATCTGATTGCCATCAGCGTCGGTGATAATGTGGTTCTCCAATTGCAGTAGCTGCCCGTTCTCGTTGAGAATGAATTTAATCTGACCGCCCTCGACTTGGGCTTGCATGGCTTCATCCAGCTCCATGGTAACTTGTTGCTGATCACCAGTTTCTTCCATATGCTCTGCTGAAGCTTCATCTGTGACACTGTTGTTGGCGGCATCGGTGTGCTCTTCCTTAACGTTCGAATCAGGATGAGTGTTAGAGGCAGAATCGTCATTGTCGTAGCTCTGTGGTTTCGCAGAGTTTTTCTCCGACTCTGAAGTAACTTTATGATCTCCTACCTCAGCCGAATCCTTCTCCTGCTCCTGCTTTAGTTGATCCTCTGTGTGAGCTGGTGCCTGATCATCTTGAGCATCGTTTTCATCGTCTAAGCTAGGCATGCTGACTGGTCCGGTAGCTTGCTTGGCGACAGTGGAGATGCTACCTTTGGAACTGTTAATTTTTTTTTCAGTGCTTCCCTTTGCGGAGGCGAGCTTGTTGGCTGGTTTCTCATCGGGTTGATCCAACATGGGCATATCAATGCTGACCGAAACAGGAGTGGCTGTAGTGGAGGCGGTAATGGACTTTTTGTTCTATAAAAGGGAGAAGATAATTTGAACATTTTGTAAATGCACAATCTATCGTTAACTCACCGCACTACTTTGCTCTCCCACCGAGGACCCGCCATCCGGTTGTGGTATCGTTATATTGAAAGTAATGCCACCGGACCCAGCTTGTGAAGTGATAACCAAGTTATCGCCAGCAGCAGTCGTACCAGACGTTGATGGTGTTGCTTCGCTGCTGCCGCCGTCTCCCTTATCGGAATGCATCTTCTCAAAAATACTCTCTATATCCGCTTCGGAGATAGTCGCGGCGGATGTTGTCGAATTGCTGTGTTGCATCGCGCCACCACTGGACGCAGTAACACCCAAGTGGTTTTCGGATTTTACTGGAACCGAAGTGGTGACTCCTTCAGAGAGCAGTCCGGCGTTGGAACTCAACGAGGCTAGTGATGAGCTATTTGTAAGGATGACAGATGAAGCTGTAGTAGTAACAGCGCCAGCTTTCTTTTCGCGCTTGTGTGTCTCCATGTGTTGGTTGTAGTAGTTCTCCTGAATGAATGTTAACGAGCAAATGTGACATGAGAAGAATCTGATGTTAGCATTAGCCCCGCCACCAGCGTTGGTTTCAGTCGTCGTAGTGGGCACCGTATCGCTGAGTGCTTCGTCGATTGTTTCCTGCAACAACTTTTGGGTCGTTAATAAAGTACTGTTGGTCGTCGTCGTCGTGGGCTGTGTGTGGGTAACAGTTTGTTGTTGTAGTACGACGGTTTGCGGCTTTTGAGGTGGTTGCGGGGACTGCTGACGCTGTTGTTGATGCACCTCGAAGTGCTTCACAAGCAATTCCCGCTTAGGGAACGACATGGAACATGTGCCGCACTTGAAATAGTTCGGCTGATGTTGTTTAGCATGGACAGTGGCCTGTTCACGGGTCTCGAAACGCTGCGAGCAGAGGCGACATTTGAATGGCTTCGGCTTGTTGCCTGGCATGTGTTTCCGCATGTGTTCGTCAAAGACTGGCTTGTCTGTACTCTTGAATTGACAATGGTTGCACGTGTACAGTGGCGTGGAAGTGGTTGTGGACTGATGTGCGCTGATCGCTTCAGCGGCGGGTGCGGCCGGTATTGTTGTGGAACTGGTGACGACTACGTTTGTGCTATGATTGATCTCCATGTGCTTGCGCAGAGCCTGGTCGCTGACGAAGTTTATATGACATACGGCGCAGGTGTTGTCCATGGGTGTGTTGTGATCCTTTATCATGTGCTGCTTCATGGCGCCGAAGTTGGGGAAAATCTTTTTACAGTTCTTGCATTGGAAGTTCTGCTGTTTGCAGGTCTCGTAGTGTGTGTTGAAGAGCCGCATGTCCGAGGTCTTGTAATCACACGTGAGACATTTGTAGATCTTCGTGGTCTTGCGCTGTACCGTTTGAGTCTGGGATGATTGTTGACTCTGCGGTGTGGATATCTTTATTTGCTGGACGGCGCTGACTATAAAAACGAATACAAATATTACTAAAATTAACAATATTGTTTCGTATTATATTGTACAAAAAAATTGTATTAAACTTAAATCAGTGTTTTTTCGAGTTTGTAGAATTTTCTCCATTAAATTTAAAAGACAATAATTATATTTTTGTAACCTTTGAAATATTTCAAAATTCATCTGAATCATAAACTATGGTGGACATGCATATCTATGGCGAACCTGTCCAGCTCGAGGTAGGAGGGAGATGAGTTGTTGTTACTATTAAATTAAGCCTTTTCAGTTCTAATTACTTGATATTTGTACCATGTTTATTATATTTGTTCTCTAAAAACCGCATCACATTATTTTGTTTATTATAACATTATATTTAAGTCAATAAAAGAAAGTAGAAAATGACAATAAACAAACAGTTCTGCAGGAAAAAAATAAAACAAATGAATAAACATAAAAATAAAACAAAAGAACTGAAACTTTAAATTAAACTGAAACTGAAAAGTACGGAAAACCGAGTTAGTTAATGAACCATACAGTTCTTGGACATACGAATGACACCTACCCAGGTTATACCCAGGTCTCTATAGGGGAGGTTAGGTACAGGTTACACACATATTTCAAGACTTCCTCCTTTTTTTAAATATAGCCAACTTCACGCATTCAAAAAACGTCAGAAAATAAAACTGAAAAGCAAGTTTGTATGGAAACTTGAACTGTAAAGTTCATTAAAACATGCAATTAAAATCTACGTTGGAAATATTACGCAATGAAGTTTGATGCGATTTCGATGATCATCCTCTCATGAGAGAGGGTTCATTTAATTTTTGCTTTTTTCAACGAAGCAACAACTTTTTACCCAATTGGCTAATTTCATCCAAATCTGATCAGAGCCTATTATAACACTTTCCAAATTTAAAAAATGTATATTGGGTCATTTGATGTGATGATCACCAGTGTTGGTTTGGTATCACTCAATGAGCCAAAAACCAAATTTTGTTTGAAACATGTATTACGAATTATGTGAACTATTATATATTACATATATGCTTTTATATTAACAATTGTTTAAGCAAGCACCTGGTGGTTTTCCTAATGTTCCATCATGGTGCACTAAAGCGCTCTTCCTTACGCGTTCACCGCCGTCATCGCTAGAGTTGTTAGTCACTCGATTGATCGCAGCTACATTGCTTGTTAGTTTTTGCATCTTGGAAGGAGGAGAACAACCTGACTGGGTAACTGACTGAGTGCCACTGCCGCCCCCATCTTCATTAAGACCATATTTCTTGTTTAATAGATTCAATATGTTGGTACGTACGCGTTCTACGTCGTTTTCCAAGCGATCTAAGTAGTTCATTAGATTCGTACAACGCGCACACACGACATCCTCGACACTGACAATCACCATGAAGGCATCACCGACTAACTGCCCGATCTTATTTGGAAACTTGGTGTTAGTATGTGATGTATTCATCTCCGTGATCAGGTGCTTTACGGAGCTACCGGCGACGGCATCATCACATACATAGCACCGACTACCCACGTAGTTGTTCTGCTGTACCGAGTTATTGCTATTGACAGAGCTGCTGGATACTGTGGTGACGCCGACTTTCTGCTTAAGAATGCGTGGTTGATTAGGTCCAGTGACTGTGACGGCACCGCTAGATAAAAGATTGTGTATTTTTCTTACTGCACTGTTCATCGGATTATTCATGTTGATGGACTCGCAACCGCCGTTTAAAATGTTTCAAGTTTCCTCTATTCGAAGAATACAGTTTGTGATGATGCTACTGCAGTCGCTTTTTTGTTTTGCCGATTGCTCGTGCTGTACTTGCGCCGCCGACTACAACTATTTTGTTTGGTCACAAACCTACGAAAAATTTAGAAAGGTTTAGAATGATTCCCCCAACTTCATTACATTTCTAATGTAATTCAAGGCGAGATTTTAATGTAAAAATTTCTATTTACTTTTACTAAAAGCAATGCTGCTTGTATTGTATATGATACCTAGCAACTGGACAACTGGTTTTTTATTCGATTACGTTTCGTTAAGTTTCATCTACACGCTCATAAAAAACCCAACGCAATGGCGGCCATTAAACGAATAGAAATACGCCGTCTCTTTTTATTACGAAACAACTAATCTTATGACGTTTATTAGTTTCGAGTATTTTTTTATTGACCGTGTTGCATCTTTATTTGAATGTTTTAATGTTTGGGAATTTTGGATAGTATTCTTTTATTTCAAAAGTCTAAAAACATCACCCAACATACGTAAACATGTTAGAGCAAAGATGAAACAGAAAGTTACTTAAAACGATATCGAATTATGACCCTATAATCTTATGTTTGCAAGTATTCAAAATTAAAGTAAAACTTCTAAAAGTTCCGTTTCAAGATTAAAATTAGATTTAGTTTCAATTTTTATATATCAATATAAATGTACACAAAACAAAATTCGTTTTATAGTCAATCAAACTCATTCAAACCACGGACTTTTAAAGGCACGATTAGATCCCGCGCACTCTGCATTCTTAGAGTGCAGAGATAAAGCAAATCATAACTATAAACACATATTAACAATTACCATTAGCTTTTTTCTGCTTTATATATTCTAATGAAACTTTCGTGAAAGCAATTTATTGAACCATTTTGAATAGGTTGCACAACTAGAAATAAAATTTATACGACGTTATCGCAACCCAGAAACATCTACTCACTAACCATAGTATTTTCTGCTAAACACGAACACGAAATTGCACGAAAGAAAACCAGACTAAACGAAGATGCTAGATGCGTTATTTACAAAGAAAATAGGCCATTTCAAACCAGACACCAAAAATTGTTACATTATATTTATTAAATTTAAATATCCACAATTCTTTTAAAATACATATATTATCTATCTTGTATAGTACACAAAACAGAAAACATAGATCGACAAATTGCAGTTTTGAAAGTGTTTCAATGTTACCAAATGTACGAAAAAAATCGAAGCCCAACATTTATTTTACATTTGATGCTAGTAAAAAGTATTTAACAAAGTAGTCGAATTAATAAATTTTTAAATTTCTTCCCAGTACACCTTCGTCATTTAACGACGGCAACCAAGCGAAATGCCTTCTGTGCGAAACAGTGACAACACGTGTGACCAGTTTATCGAAATACGAGGCACTCGATTTAGTTTTTGTACAGCGTTTCAACGAAACAAATAAAATGGCTGCCGCGTCGTTGAATTACAAGGAATTAACGTGATTTTCTCAACACCGTGTTCTGATGACCACACCGGCCCTTTGTTGCGCCATTTTGCAATTGCATTTGGTCTTATGCTATGCATTTCTTTCAATCTTTTCAAACCTTTTTTTAGTTCCTATAGCTGTGTTTTCGTCACAACACAAATTATTTTAAAGAGCACTTTGCTGCTTTTCCACTTGAACGTTTCGCATCACGCATATGCTTCCCAACGCTGTCAGGCGGTCACTAAAAACGACTAGACCATCAAAAGAGAGAAAAGGAATGGAATGGAATTGAAATGAAAAAGAGATGAGTTTTTCGTGGTCGGTAGGGTTGCCAAGTTCAAGTCTGTGATTTTCCGAAAAAAATTGCCCGAATTCAATTTAATTCAACAAATATTTTTGTGTTAATTATGTGTTCAGTATTAAGTGCTTGTTTAGATTACAAGACAATTGCCATAAGTTGCTTTCGTTTCGCAACAAAATCGAAAAATTAACTCTTCTCGAATTTAAGAAATGCTGACAACAACAAAATTGAAACAACTGTTCCTTTATCTAAGCAATCCCTAAGTTTTATAAAAATTTCTCTATAATAGTTTTAAAAAATGAAAAATTGGAAAACTAGTTATTATTGGTTTACAATGGTTTACAATATTTGGAATGTTCCTTTTTTTAGAATTTACTTTTTTTTGGAAAATATTCAAATACTTGGCAACCCTGGTGGTCGGCACTCAACTTCGTCATATACATCTAGCTAATCTTTGGTTGGAAAAGTTGCCCCAGTCGCATCGATTTTAACAGGATGACTCAAAACTAGTGTTATAATTTATAAATTCAAGTTTTCATGACTATCCGCGAATTGTTTAGCATTTATTGTTAATTTAACAATTTAATTTAATTCAGAGTCTGAAAATAACTATTATGCCAATGACCTTGAGCAAAAAAGTAAACATAAGTAAAGTTAACATTAAACTTTTTAACTTTAATGTTAAAAGTTTAACTTTTATTTTAAAAATAAAAGTTAACATCTATCTTTTATTATAAAAGTAAAAATTAAGAGCTTCTTTAAGTTTTGACAACCTAAAAAAATCAGATTGAGGCATTTCTAGCGAAATATGCATGATGTATTCATGTTCCTCAGCAGTTCGCCACAAAGACTTTTAAAGAAGACTTTTATATAAAAAAATAGTTATATAAATAAGTATATAAATACAAAATAGTTTAACTATAAACTAAAAATATTATTAATAATATAGGTCATAAATTTATAGGCCTCAATTTAATAGTGGAATAACTCAATTTCGTCCCAACTCAAGTTAAGCGTTTTTTTGTCACAGCACTTTTAAATTTAGTACTTTTTAATGCCACAAATTAGTTTCGACAAATTTTTAAATATGAAGCTGGGTGTCAAGTAGTGTTTATTTTTTGTAAAATTTCTGTTGAGTAGTAAGCCCTGACAATTTAAAAGACCTTTAAATCCTGCTTTATATACCCGTTTCCGTAGGCAACCAAACAAAAATGTAAACAAACAAAAATTGTGTGATATCGAAGGACTTAAAAATAAATATGAAGCTTTGTAGTACATTAAAATAAGGATATTTGGAATTTGTGATAATGCGTGGCCTTCTAAAATGGTCAGAGAAGATTGAATTTCCAATTGTCAAGGAAGAAGATGTCAGGTGAGTTTATCATTTATCCGAATTTATCCAAATGTACGGTGACCCACATTTGTGTCTACTTGCCAGTGTTCATTCCGTGTGTTACCATCCTGATGGCAGCCAACTGATTGTCGCCGCCGGGGAGCGTGTCCTTATCTATGATCCAAGCGATGGAAAGCTGCTGAACACTCTGAAGGCGCACAAGGATATCGTAAACTGCGTTGCTTATGCTCGAGATGGCAAAAAATTCGCTAGCGGTGGTGCAGACAAGTCAGTAATTATTTGGACAAAGCAGCTGGAGGGACTCCTCAAGTACTCGTATGTAGCAACATTTCATAAATTCATAATATGCAAAACTAATTTTTTAATATAAACACACAAATATGCATGCAATATCAGAGCTATTACAGAAAATAACCCCATTTATTATGATGTAAAATAATATTTTAATATTTTCCGTGTTATGTAGTGTAATTTAACGTTATTATGCGATGCATGTTGCAATGCAGTTAGTTTTCTTATCGACAGAAATGTAACATAACGAAATAATTTTTTATTAGTCACAGTGATTCTGTACAGTGCATGGCTTTCAACCCTATCTCACATCATTTGGCTTCTTGCTCTGGGTCAGATTATGCGTTCTGGTCTACAGATCAGAAGGCTGTACAGAAGTACAAAATACACGCTCGCGTAAATGCGTGTGCATGGACTAATGATGGCCAGTATCTAATTCTAGGTCTTTCTAATGGATCAATCTCAATTCGAAATAAGGTATGACAAAACATATAAATGAACAAAGGGTTTAACTGATTCCGTCTCTAGTCCGGCGAAGAAAAGGGACACATTGAGCGCCCCGGTGGCCAAAACAGCGCCATCTATGGTGTGCAATGCTACCCTCCGGCAGTTACGTCCAACAACTTGGAAACCATTGCCATTGTTGATTGGAGTCAAACCCTGACATTCCATACGCTTAGTGGGCAGGTTGTTGGCAAGGAAAGACCGCTTGGTTTCGATCCTTTGTGTCTCAATTACTTTCCCAATGGGGAATTTCTTGTGGTTACTGGCTGCACACGGTCGCTATATATCTTTACTAAAGATGGCGTACGCCTGGGAATGCTAGGCGACCCATTCGGTTCGTGGATTTGGACTGTGGCCCTACATCCGAATGGTCTGTCTTACACCGTGGGATGTCAAGACGGCACACTAGCCTGTTTTAACATCGTCTCGAGCACTGTTCATGCGCTCTATCGCGAGCGCTATGCGTTTCGGGAAAATATATGTGATGTTATCATTCAGCACTTGATATCCGGGCAGAAGGTTCGCATCAAATGTCGTGATTTAGTTCAGAAGATTGCTATCTATCGCAACCGCCTAGCAGTGCAGCTCCCAGAGCGTGTTGTTCTCTACGAGCTGAGCTCAGCAGACGATGCTCCAATGCACTACAAGGTGAAAGAAAAGATACAGCAAAAATTCGATTGCAGTCTGCTGGTGGTATGTGCGAACCATATTGTACTCTGCCAGGATAAAAGATTAAGAAGCATAGACTTTACCGGAGTCTTGCAGCGTGAGTGGCTAATGGATGCTTTTATACGTTATATTAAGGTTATGGGTGGACCAGCAGGGCGAGAAGGTCTAATGATTGGATTGAAAAGTGGGCAGGTTTGAAGAAAATACTTTCCTTGAAAAAAAAAACAATTCGCTGATGGATTTTATATTTTCTATTTTAGATTTTTCGGATTTTCCTTGACAATGCTTTACCACTGTTGATCACCTCGGTGGTGTCTGCTGTGCGCTGCTTAGACATAAATGCGAATCGCACCAAGTTAGCGATCGTGGATGATGCAGGACGAATGATGGTCAGAGATATAGTTAACGACACGTTGCTGTATCAAGATACTGGAGTCAATTCAGTCACATGGAACACGAACTTGGACTCAATGTTGTGCTACACTCACAGTACAGGCGGCCTTACAGTGCGTGTCGGAAACTTACCACCTCGTTCACCGCAAAATATGCTTGGCGTTGTAGTTAGCCTTTGTGGTGCGACAGCATTTTGCCTACGTGGCAATATAATGCACAACGTACCGTTAGCCCTGAGCTCCACGATGTGGCAATTCATCGAAGCTGGATTTTTTGAGTAAGTAGAACAGCCGCAAAGCATCAACAATTTAATGAAAGGAATTTGTTATTGTAACAGTAAGTAAATTCCTTACGGAAATAATAATAAATTCAAAAGCACCACACAAATTCTACTTAATACATAAAAAATTGTATTATATACATTTTATTCATCAGTCTTATAATTTTTAATATTAAAATTCCAGTGTTAGAGATAATTTAAATAAAAACTACCGTCTCTTACCAACTTTGCAGTGAAGCCTTTCAAGTAGCTTGTCTTGGAGTCACCACCGCCGATTGGGAAGGTCTGGCTCAATCTGCCTTAGAAGCGTTGCATCTCAATATAGCACGCGATGCTTACGTTAAAGTACGCAACCTACCTTGGTTACAATTAATCAATGACCTGCAAGAGAAGCAGAAACGCTCTGAGGTGCCTAAGGAAGTATTACAAGCGGAGATTTGTGCCTTCTCTGGGAAATACAAAGAAGCTGCACGATTCTTTCAGAAATGCGAACAACCTCGTCGCGCCTTAGAAATGTATACCGATTTGAGAATGTTTGATGCAGCACAAGAGTTCCTAAAGACTGGCAACGAGGATGAAAAGCGAGCCTTAGTGAAGAAGCGTGCCGAGTGGGCATGTTCTGTGAAAGAGCCGCGAGCAGCCGCCGAATTATTATTGTCTGCGGGAGAGACCGCGAAGGCTATTGAAATAGTATCCGAACAAGGCTGGGCGGATGTGTATGTATCGAAATAGAAGATTCAGTTTATTTTTCTCATAGGCGTATTTTTCTAGGCTCTACGATATCGGACGTCGCTTGAGTTTGAGTGAAAAACCATCGTTAGAGCTTGTGGCCTTCAATTTGAGACGACTGAAAGCTCTGCCTCTGGCAGCGGAAATATTTAAAAAGCTTGGTGATGAGTCACAAGTTGTGCAACTACACGTCGATGCTCACGATTGGGCAGAAGCATTTCGTTTGGCTGAAACTATGCCTGAATTACTTCCCTCCGTCTACTATCAGCATGCGCAGTGGCTGGCAGGAAATGATAAGTTTATAGAGGCACATAGAGGTTATTTCAATCATGTTATTGAAGAATATTCTTCATTTACTAAATCATCTCTATTATTAGCTTATTTAAAGGCTGGACACAATAAAGATGCTAATCGGCTTCTTAAGTCACTGAGCAGTGCCGCCATTTCGGAAGAGCGTTTCCTCGATGCAAGCTTCTTCTATTGGTTACTCGCAAAACAATATCTGGACGTATACTACGAAAAGGAGTAGATATTTTGATAACTTACAAAATTAATATTTAATTTAGCTGCTATTTTATTTTAACAGTGAACAGAATATGATTGATCATCATTTGAATGAATATAAAAATCACATGCGCGTAGCGAAAGTTTACTATGCTTACAACATCATATACAGTTACATGAAGGAGCCGTTCACTACGTATGCGCCAGTGAGTTTGTTTAACGTGAGTCGCTACATCCTCAATGAAGTGGAACACAAGGGTGCACCAAAAGGTGTCAGCATGTTGTGAGTAGTAGCATTTTTCACCTAATTGGTTGCATTAATTTCATAATGTTTGTCTAAGCAGCGCCGTTTTATTCACGCTGGCAAAGCAGGCTAAATTTCTACAGGCCAACAAATTATGCTTAGTGGTAAATAAGCGCTTGCAGTCTTTAAAACCACCACCTGGAGTGCAGGAACAGATAGATGTGAGATCCGATGCATTTAATTCAATTATTACTTAATATTTTAATCCATGCATTCGTTATTGATTATTACAGATTAATTATTTAAAAAGTAAAGCTTGCAAAAGTGGATTCAACGATCCCGAGGAACTCTTTCCACTGTGCTATAAATGTTCCAACTACAGTCAACATCTGAATGCAAACACCTGTCCTACCTGCAAACAAGAATATATTTTTTCATTTGTTTCTTTCGGTAACATATTCTTTTTTTTATTCAACGAATTATTGTATTTTTGCAAAATTGTCTATATCCCAGAAATATTACCCTTGGTACAATTTTATCCTGAAGTCGATATTTCGGACGCCGAAGCTGAACGGTTGTTGTTGGCACCTCCAAAGCCTGCAGAAGAAAACGATATTTTTTCTGAGGTGCTATTTATGTTAATAAAATTGATTACTTAATATATATAATGTTACTCTTACACTACGAAACAATTAGGACGCCGCCAGTGCCTTACCTTTGAGCCTTGATCGTAACGCGTTGCGTGCAATCGATCCTAATCACATTATAATTGTAAAACGACGAGAAAAACACGTCAACAATATTTATTACCGCAATATTTTGCCAGATCTGCAAGTCACCTTCTGCCCAGAATGTTTATTGGTGGGTTTTTTCTTGCTATTGGTTTTTTTTTTTTCATTAAATTATAACTACTTTCAGGTCTTTTATGCAGAAGACTTCGAACTGCAAGTTCTTCAAAAGGGGTTTTGCCCCTTTTGTCGAACATCATCTGAGAAATTATTTGATGATTATTAACTACTGTGTTTTGTTTTTTTCGTTCAGGATGAGTTATTTTCAAACATTCAACAAAACTTTATATGTAAGAATATATTAAGGTGTATTTTTAGGTTATATGTTATTTTACAAAAGTGCAATTAGAACGAAACTAGAAAGGGTAATTAATGTCCAGATTAGAAAAACCTGGTGGCGCGAATAATTAGAATTAAGAATATTTATTAAATAAAATTTTTTACATAAGTCTCGTTTGTTTTGGCAGATTCCGTGACGTATTTCTTCACTATGCAGTTCATGCTTTGGATGCATTATTTAAAGTGTGCTTTGCTAAAATATAACTGAAAATTTTCTAAGAAAAATGTTCAAAAAAATTTGTATTTCCTATTAATATAGATTTGCATGACGACAATAGCTTTGGATTTAACAAGCTTACTAATATATACAGTTGCTATTGAATGATTGAATTAAGAAATATAATTGCAATTATTAATTTAAAATTACAAATTGGTTATTTTATTCAAAAATATTTGCTACAGTCGTCCTACTTAAATGAAAGTAATTGTAACTATTTTGATTTATTTTGAAATTTTAATTATAGCTTCAACTACGACCATGTTTCTTCTTGATAACGTTTCGTTTTAATCATTTGCTCCACATATGTAACATCATCATTCAGCACAAAAGTGAATGCTTCTCTCACTTCCTTGGGCATATTTTTTGACGTTCCAGCTACAAGAATCACTGCTCCTTTTTTTTTAATAAGGTGACGTAGAAGTTTGGCATTCTCTTTTATTAAATGCTGTACATAAAGTTTTTTCTCTTGATCTCTAGAGAAAGCTATAAAATTCTGAGTCAACATTGTTGCCTGCCATCGTTCGAAGTCGTCTCGAAAATGAAAATCCTTCTCTTTGTTCCGGCAGCCAAAATATACAACAAGTTCTCCTATTATTTTCCCAGCTTCACGTTGTGAGTATTTATGCTGTATAATACTTCGGAATGGTGCCATGCCCGTACCAGGGCCCACCATGATCAATGGCGTCGCTGGTTCTCTTGGCAATGTCATTGTACCAGATCTGATGACGCCTAACACAATGTTACCAGGTTTCAAGCATTTCAGCCAATTCGAGCACAAGCCCAGCCGCGGTGTGGATAGTTTTGTTTTATAATCCACTACAGCAACTAGCAAATCCAACGTGCTACCTACCTCCGGAGAGTTCATGGAAGCAATGGAAAAACTTCTAGGCTGTATTATGGTGAAAACTTCAAACAACAGGTGTAGGGATAACTTTGAAGTCGCATGTCGAAAGTCTTGCAAAACTTCTAGAATATTGCGTCTCGGTCGATTTATGTATTGTATCAGATCGTCCAGTCCTTCGGCGGTAGTAAATTCCAAAAGCTTTTCCTTTTCCAAATCATCGTCACAGTTGAGAGCCAAGAGCTCAAATGCGCGCTGGCGTGGCATGGCGCTAAAATCCCAAACATATTTGGCCAATAGCCCCACCGTTACAGGCTTAATATACGCCAGCGGTAGCGGCATATCATCAAAAGCAGAGCTTAGCTGAACAACGGTGTCTGCGTTAAACGATAAACCATGTTCTTGAACCAATGCAAAAAAAAACGCAACCTGCTCATTTGAATTGCATGGACGTACATGAAAAACATCACCAGGTTGCCAGCCAAGGTTATCTGGAACTGTAAACTTAAGCAGGCGCACATCTTGAAAATGGTTCGTCGGTGTTGTGCGTTCATTGACTTTGAGAACAAATCTTTGGCATTCCTCATGAAATGGCCATTTTAGAGTATCTTCAGAAACCAGCTGAGCAGGTTGCTCCAAAACCTCAACATCCCATTTTGAAGGAGTTTTATATAACTCCACCTCTCGTACAGCGTCATGAAATCTGCGCTGGAGTTCCATCCACAACTGTTGCATCCAGGGTAAAGCCACTGCTCGCAGGCCATGATCGTGCTGGTCATCACATAATCCAATCGGTATTAAACCGTGTGCTCCTAATTGCAGCAGTCGCTTATGCAGTTTCTTTGCAGTAAAATTAAACTTAGCATAGCTGGAATCGCCCAAACCTAAACATGCAAAGTGAAGGAATTGTAGTGAGTTCGACGATAAGTTTTTTCTCAGCAAAACCTTCCAAGTCTTCTTCATGTTATCTGGTTCATCACCGTTGCCGGTCGTTGCAGCAACCAGCACGATTAGGCGCTCTTCTCCAAGCTCCTCTATGGGATACTCATCCATGGGCATCACCGGACCTGTGAATCCATAACGCTTTGATTCACGCCAAATGTGTTCGGCCACATCTTGCGCTGTACCAGTTTGACTACCGTATAGAATCACTAGACGCATTTTTTAGGGTACGGATTGTTTTGATCGTAAGACAGATCACAACACCAGATGCGCTCTAATTTTAGTTACATATGTCATGGATTACGAAATAATAGGGAAAACCACTAAATACAGTGGTCAAAAAAGTTATTAAACTTTTTACAGAATTATAACATAATCACGGAACCAATCCGAAGAATTTAATGAAAACTTACGCGTGCTTAAATAAGGATCCAGTAGGATGCTCCAATTTTATTGCTGTTGTTGTTGCTTGTGGGGTAGACCGCTGGCGCCCCCTGGTCACTGAGTTATAATAATTTGAAATTTGTTACCCTATATCTCCTCAACTGTAGAAGATATCCGGTTGGCATATGTACCATTAGAAAGGTGTATATAATCAATATATTTTATTTAGTAAACATAAGAGCTTGAGTAACTTATATAATATTGGCCTGTTACCCGATCGCTTAAGTGACATCTATATGTATTTTTATCATAATAATATGTTTTAATTAATTCAGAAAGATCTATTTTATTTTGTAGAGCAACTCTGGTTGACAGTGACTGGAATGATTAACTGCAGAAAAAAATAAATTATATTTTGTTGATGAAAATTGTCTATCAAAATCAATTTTTAAGAAAACCTTAGATCAATAGAAATTTAAAGGATGCAGGCTCCTATGCAACTACACAGTTCTTCAGATTTTATCACAGTCAATGTTTCAAACTCCAAAAATGACAGCATTGCCTTTGAGAAAAAATTTCCAAAGAGTTTGACGGTAGCCCAATTAAAGGTAAATTTAATTGGCATTTATTTAAATCATACTGTAGGACCTGTAACATGTTTAATATTTAGAGTAAGTTGGAAATTGTGACGGGTGGAAGTGCGGGAACAATGCAGCTGGAGTTGTATAATGGTGACCATCTGGTAGCCAAACTAATGCAAGACGAGCAGATTCTAGGTTCCCTGCCAATTGAAAAAGGTATGCGATTGCATGTCATCGACAGTTTTGCCTGGTTATCCGAGGAATCTGTTGAGAAGTTCGAGCTCACGAATGATCAATACGAAAATAAGGAGGACACTGTACGCAGTTTTCTCAAAAAAAATCGACTAGGTAAATATAATTCTGAAGAACTTAAAGAAGCAGAGGAAAGGAAGAAACGTTTAGCTGAAATGGAAATGCAAAAGGCGGAGATGTGCACGGTGGGCTCACGTTGTCAGGTAAAAGTCGTTTACTAATTTAAACTAATTTAAAAATCGGTTGCTAAATTTAATAAAATAAATAAATTTGGCTCTGATCTCTCATGATAGGCGCATCGGTGTAACTGTAAACAATGATTGCATGAATAACTTTATTTCTGTAGAATGCTTGCTATATTGTATGTCATGAAAATATCCGCATATTCTCTATTTAGTCCTTAAAATTATTCTGTTTTAGCAAGGCTTTGGAGAAATTGAAACGGATTCTATAAAAAATGTAGAATATCTAATATTATCTTTATGGAAATTTTACGATTTAAATAGACAGCAATAACGTGATATGTCGTTTTGAATTTAATATTAAATTTGGAACTTTCTTAACTCTAAAAAGTTTCGGTAAAATATTCCATCACCGGTTATCTATAACGAAAAAATAGGATATCTTGCCCAAGAAGCAGAAATATATTTGCGGATTTTTTCAAATTTCTGTGGAATGCTCCTTAACCTCCTATTAGACTTTCGCATACTTATATTATTAAATGAAGTAATTGTAACCTCCGAGCGAAGTTATTTGTACGACAGGCTTTGTTCGCTTACAAAGGATAAAAATATCCCACTTGCAAGTCAATCCTTGTTGTCAGAATGCCAGTTTTTAATTTCTGCTGTTGGGCTCTACAACACCCCGGTGCTAGATTCCTCTCTACTTTCAAAACCTCAATATAATACCTACTTCCCTTCTCAATTCTTCACTCAATTCTTGTTTGAATTTTATATTATTTTATATTCAAAAATTTTATAAAAAATTTTATATAAGAGATAATTAAATTATCGATTATAAGTGTTTCTTTTCAAGTGTTTCTAGTCAATAAGGATTAATCTGTAATCTTACACTAAATATAATACACTAAAGCATATGTTTCTAGGTGGCTGTAAGGGGCAACCCTACTAGACGCGGTACTATTATGTATAATGGTCCCGTCGAAGACAAGACTGGAACATTCATTGGCGTCAAATATGATGAGCCATTGGGTAAAAATGATGGATCGTATGTTGAAAAATATTTATTTAAAATACGGTGAAAGTTTTGTAATTTTTCCACTTTAGTATTAATGGCAAACGCTATTTTGAATGCCAACAAAACTATGGAGGTTTTGTGCTGCCGACATCGGTAGAGGTGGGCGATTTTCCCCCTGAAGATATTATGGAAGGCATTGATGATGAATTGTAATTGTAAATAATCCTTAAATTTTATACGCTCACAAAACAAGGCTTTATTAAATATTTGTTAAAATATTTTGATATTAATTTAAATTAATTAGATTTTGTCACAGAAACATATTTAAAAATTAGTAGCCATTAAAGCTGATCTTAATTAAGTAACACTAACAAACCGGCGGTCAAAGTTTTCTTTTTTAGTCAAAGCTTTCTGTTTTCACATATAAAGAAAATGCAGCATTCCCAATACAAGAAATTGTAAGTGTATGTATTATAATTATTATTAATCTTAAAAATAGTGTAAAGACTTGTCCCAAATGCATCTCTACTATAATAAATCACTATCGAATTATAAATATGAATTTTTTTTTGCGTAATCACACTGTAATTTACGCTACACTGTAATGACATCTACCAATATTAATTTACTTACACAAATGAACTCATCATCAGATTTTAGAGGGCATTGAATAATGATCTACATTTTAATTAACTGCTTTATTAAGAAATACCTACAGGTAGATGGAGAGTTTTGCAGTATGACTTCATGTGTAAAAAGCTTCGTGTTTTTATTATCAATTTTTTTATTGTATGTATTTGGTTCCAATGGATGTCTATATTTCTATCATTCGTGTTTGTGACGAATCTTCATCATAGATGAAGATGAAGATGAAGATTCATCATAGATGAAGATTCCTCCTACTCTCAAGAGTTCATCCTACATTCTATTTACTTATATCTCACTAGTATATAAGCCTGACTTCGACAGGAAGTTATTATTTTTTATTTATTTCGTAAAAAAATTGCGAAGTCTTTTGGACTTTCTCAGCTTACACTTTTTGGTATATTTATTTTGGAGCATCAAAAGTAAAAAATTAATCGCAATTAATATCGATTGTTTATATTTGATTCAAATATTGTTTGAGAATATTTCTTTAAAAACATATTTTGTGATAACCGTCGTCTCCACCAGCGGTACTGACAGTTTGAATTGGGAATGGTATGTGCGACCTCCTTTTAAAAAGTTGGCCGCGATTTCCGTGGAGGCCACAGGTAACGGTATATCGCCTTTCTTGGCACCACGCTCAAGAGGGTTTTGTATATGTAGGTTTTTCCCCCTCCCCCAGGTGCATTCAAGAAGAAGCATTTTGATGATCTGCTAGAAGTGTATACTGCATCCATAACTCTATTAAAAGCAACAAACACCCTGTTCATCGTTTAAACTTTCGACCATATCTTGACCTGTTGCTCTTTCTTTTATTATATCAAGTGCTGCTCCGGCATCATGAGGCAAGTCTTGAGGAGGATTTTTAAGACCGAAGTCTGTACAATTTTTACCATGTAAAATAAGAATTTCTTGGACATCGCGTAGGTAGGTCTTCTGCGGCTCAAGTAGACTCCCAAAAACAAAGATTAAAGCAAACAATTCTATGGAGGCTTTAGGCATGCTGATTTACAGCCTCAGCCAGTGTGGCTTCCCAAACAGAATCGTCTTCTAAGATACCCAACTCATTGCATGCCGTTTTGAATGTGACCCCGTGCACAGTTCTCAAAACTGATATCTCACATGATATGTCACATGTAATAGAAGTAGTCTTAGATATCGCTGACCTTCCGATATACTAATGTTCATTTTCTAAGCAACTATACACAACACCACCAAAAATAGTCACAAACAAAACAAATTCAATGAAATTAAACTATTATGAAAAATTATTAAATTTTCAAATTATTAAATTTTTAAATTATTAAATTTTTCAATTTTTCATAATAAAATCTGACAAATTAATCAGCACAATCTAGGAAAAAAAATACAAATTTCCTCCCAATTGGATTTTTTGCAAAAAAATGGCGAAGCCGTTTGGATTTTTGAAATTTGCGATTTTTCTCATCAACATTAGATGCCCAGGAACATCTGTGAAAAATTTCAGGATTCTAAGTGATATGGAAGTCCAAAAAAAAGTCCCGGACATATTTTGCTAACAGAAACGCATAGGGATTTTATATATATAGAAGATTATTTAATGAGTTAATTTAGTTTTTACATCTTTTAAGTTTGTGGACATAGAGTTAATAAAAAAGTATTAAGATTTGGAATTTCGCATCCTCATTTTTAATGGTGTTTACCATTTGCGACATAAATGCAGCTTTCTATTTATGTGTGTTTGTCAACTTCGTGTGGTTTCCACAAATCTTTTCCGCAATCAGGCTTTATTTTTGGAAAATAGCTTGTCACGGAGTTTTCGAAGGAGATATTATTCAAGTTGTGGGAGTTGTACAAAATAATTGTATACACATACATATATTACAGAATTAATTACAAACATTTGTTGTCTTCTATTCAGTATAATTAGTAGTCTTACCCTTAATTATTACCAAGATCAATCCATGCAAAGTCGTTCTAACCATACATATTTGCGACAGTAGAAAGTTAAAAATGTATTTTGTCTGAGGACCATTATATTCGACTACCCAGGACTATCATGAGCTAAACGGTGCTGAGGTTTTTCCCCGTCCGATTATCCTCTACTGCAGCATGTAGTTAAACAATCGACTACGATGCCGCGATCAAAACTGTGGAAAACTGATACCCTTCCCTATTGCCCAATGTTTAATATTCAAAATCGAAGAATTCACTTAACTGTGATTTATTTCACATTTTCAAAAAATGTATTACATTGTTATATTAATATAATTAAAAATAAAAGTCACTTGTGTGTGGTTCAGTACACCGGGCCATCATCAAAATGTTCATCGTCCTCATTATATGCTTCCCCATTGTCAAAGTAACTGTGACCATAATCGTTCTCGTCATCCATTTCTTCGTCTACCGGTATTTCCTATAAATATCTTAGGTATAAAAAACAAAGGTTTTTCTAATCTTTTCTAAGTAAGCATACCTCCTCCTCGCCCTTCTCATTCTCTGAATCGGAACCATTCTTAGGAGTCGTTGCCTTTTCGTTCTCGGCACGTTCTTTTTCCTCCAACAACTTTAAATGAACTTCTATATTTACAACCTTAGCTCTCTTGGTAGCAGTTTTGCAGGTTTTCACCATTCTGCGTCGCTTCTTACTCTGCATTTGCAGTTCACTAGGCATTCGTTTCCACGGGAAATCCGATTTGCTTTTAATTTTAGAGCTTTCCATTGCATTCTACATCGGATAGAAATAAATTCCAGTAATATACAAATATTACTATTTGTTACCACAAATCGGTCTGAAAAATGTTGTGGGCTTGTAACTTTCGTTTCCAGGTCTTGTGTCATAAAATAGGGCGAGTCATGCATATGATTGAGAAAGTCTTCCTTCCAAAGTATTTGATAATTTTGATCAGCCGTCATCTTCCCCAGGAAATTAAGGTACCATTAATTTATTTATTTATTTAATTACATAGCCTATGTGAATGCAGTTTACCTCCAAAAAGACTGGTTTCACCAGCATAGACGGATATGTCGGAGGAGGCGCTGTTAGAACCTGCGGTGCATCTTTGCCAAAGCATCCTAACGTTTGCAGTTGCTCCTGAGTCAACGAACAGGTTTTCCCACCACGGCCACGACCTGCCATTTACTTTGTTTATCAAATCAATTTATAACTTTTTTTAAAGTTTGTTAGGAGTCGAACTATCTGTACTATCGCTTTGAAATGTTATCCACGTTATTTTGATTTTGAGGTCTTTGCAGTAGCACAAATGACAAACAGCTGTTGACATTTGATTTTGGTCACAGTATGAGAGACAGAGAGCGAAATATATTTACTAGGCAGCGATGTTGCCCCAGTAAGAAATTTTATTTCTTAAAATTAAGTAATTGTGGGGTATAATAAAAATAACTCATAGCCAAGTTTAACGCATTATTTATTTTGTAGTATTTTAGAAATAAAGTCGATTTTTATATTAAGTTTCTTTCTTATTATTTATTAAATAACAATGCAATGCAATGCTAGTGTTTAAAGCTAGAATAGGTACATACTTTAAATATACTTATTGTTTTTCTAAACACAAAATTGCCTTTCTTTTTTAGTATTGTAGATTAATAAATGTAATTAGACGAGTTTAAATGTATAAAATAAATTACCTATTAATAATTGCGACACATACATTTAAAAATATTAGTGACATAAAATATATATATATATTCAATGCAGAGTAAAATTTAATCTACTTTGAGAAAACAATATTAAACAACTTTTTTACTTATCATTAACATCTTCAATATTTGATGAGGTTGGAAGAGGTGTATAATCGTCGGCTGGCGAAATACCGACTTTAAGCATTAACTCGGAGAGTTTTTGTGCTTTGCGATCTTCATTGTGTGCGATCACTGTGCAAAGATGTTCAGTCAAAAGTTCCTTTTTCTCGGCAGCATTATGTAATTCTATTTTAGATTTCAGAAATTGAGATTCAATCTTTATATACTGCTTTCTGAAAGATATACATATATATACAATTCATTTAAAAAATATTATTCGAATAAAAATCAAGTTAGTATTTAGATATTAAGCCTACTCAATGTTGGCAAAATGCACGCAAGCATTATCAATCTGTTTTCTCAATATGGCGACATCGACCGCAAGATCATTGTCCAACTTAGAGAGCTCACTTTTGATTTCCTCTATTTTGCGCGCTTCAGCTGCAGTTTTTTGAGAACTATTTGAATGATAAAAGAAAATCGTGTTAGACTTGAATATACTTGTGTAAATTATTAATTCATTACTGATGTTCGATGGCTTTATAAAGTAATTGTTTTTTTTGTTTATTCTGTTCCTCGATAAGCTTCCGATGAGATTCGAAATCCTTTAAAGATATGCCCTTGAATGGAGAATCGATATTGAGACTTGAATCCCCCGCTGATGGTTTCAGGTCTGACAGAATGCTTGAATCATCTGTCATGCAGGAAGTAGATGACGTCACTACATTATCCAATGGAAGTTCCAAGATTGACGAATCATTGGCATCAGATGACTTAGCTGCCTCCACGCCATCAGATTTGACAGTAATTTTTTTAGACGTTTTCTTTGTAGGGACATAGAAAAGCGCTTCTTCAATTGATTTCGACAAACTCTGATCTAGATTTACACCATCCACAGTGTCATTTGGCAGAGATTTCACAACTTCTACCGCATTGGTTTTCTTGGCGTTTGTTGTATTCGGCGGCTGTTTTTGTAAAGCATCGCTATTCTTCGCTGGCATGCGCCGAATGCCCTTGTGGCCTCTAAAAGCTTGTTTCGCTATGTTAATATATGAAATATAGTTATACATATAAATATACATGGATACGTAGCCATCTGCTCACGTATGTAAATATTTCTTATACACTTACTTGTTCCGGCAACAGGTACTGCTGCTTTCGCGAATTGAGCTATGCAAATTTTTTCTATTTCATCTTGGCTGAACCCATTGAATTTATCTGACATCTCTTGCATTAGTTTAGGATCAAATCATCAAAAAACAAATAAAATAAGCAAACTAAAACTGAAATCATACCAACCAGATCGTGCGATCAAAATTTCGTATTAAAATGTCAAACTTAACAGACAAGTGGTCTTGCCAACCTCTTTATAGTTATCAAATTCGGAAGCTTATCCACTGCTTACACCTGCACCAACTGTCTCCCAAGGGACAAACATTTTCAGAAGCTGTTTACACATGTTGTCTTGAGGAACGTCATTATTCTTTTCAATTTTTAAATTAAAACCATTACATTTCCATTAATTTGGGATTCCTTCGCTTTTTCGTTCCGCTAGTGACGTGACGTTCGCTTGTCAAAACATAACATTCCGCTGTTACGGGAATGCGTAATCTATCATTCTTGGTGCCCAGTAACGGCGATGAGCGACTGGGTCTGTCATAGCTTGGCACGAACAGAAGAGCAACGATGAAAGTTCATCGTTTCATTCTAGTTATGAAAGTAGAATGAGAACGATCGCTGGCGCCCGAATCGCAAGGCTACACGTGAAATTTATACCTTTTTCTTGCTTCCCATAAGGGCGGGCCCATGTAAGTCTGGCTGACAACGTTTATCTATTGATTTTGATTCAATCTATTGTGGTAATAACAAGGAGAATACCGAACGTACAGTACGACGTCGCTAGTTCGGACAACAATATACCGGTCAGTATATCAGTAATCCGAGCTCTTTAATTCCGACAGTTTAAATTTTACTCTACCGAACGATTATTTTGAAATTTGGTTTCGTCGGTTAAATGTTAATGGCTGACTTTGAAACCAATGTAAGTTATTATTTTAAGTTTAGTAAAATCTTCAAAAACAAGAAGTATTTTATTGAATTCTATAGTCCAGAAATTCAAGTCATCTGAATATGGCAGAAACTCTATGTGTCTGAAAGAAGTGATCGAATCATTCTAAAAAATCAATTCAAATTGTGGGCGATCATAAATGTGTTTGTTTATTTTAACTATACTACTTTATTTATTTATTTATTCATTACATAATTCTCTGCAATTCAGTGAAATCCTACTCTCAGCGTTCATTTAATAGCGTAATGTTCAATTCCTTGCGTAATTCAACGATATCCTGCTCCCAACGTTCTTCCCAGTATACCGCCATAAGGGGCTTTATATGTTTACCACTGTGCATAGCCCAGGGCAAATATCGACCCACGTATTCTTTACGTTGTCTAAGGAGTTAGATAAATTTGATATGATAGAATGTCTTCATAGACTACGATAACTCACTTTGGTCGGAGGCGGAGCGCACCGAATATGGCACCACCATAGCACATTGGTAAGCCGTTGTTTAGGGCCTCCACCCATTTTACAGCCACCTCACCGAGCATATTGGTGGGCATACCTAGGACTGTGTGAACCAAATCGTGACACTCCCGATAACGCGTCATGACATAGGCGAGGTCAGCATTATTTATGAAACGTACTTCCATACGTGAGTCTGGAGTAACATTCTGTTTAAAAGCATGTGTATAAAAATTTTCATCTGTACATTATGTCAGTGTTCACAAATGTTTATGCAAACTACAATACATCAGAAGTACATACGTTTTCATCCAAAAATTGTATATATGCGCGGCCAAAGCTATTTTCCGGCAGATGACGCAGTTTTCTTATATCTACGGTTTTTGTATTAATTCGGGGCTTCTGGGTCAAAATGCGCAGACCTTCTTCTGTAGAATGCATGATCTGGAAAATATTTTGCAACGCCAATTGGCCAGTGGTTTCACCTAAACAAGCTATCATATCGTGACTGCAAATTAAAAAAGTTATTACACTTCTCCATTGTTTGATTCCAACGTAACTAACCGTCTGGGATCTACCAATGCTGCAATAGACGCACCCGCACTTAGTATAAACTTTTGAAACTCTGTCGTCTCGATGCGATTTCGAAGGAATTCTTGAGTAAAGCTATCCGGTTTCGCATCGTGAGGTGGAATTATTGATGTTTCGGACATTCGCTCAACCGCCATGGTTCCAAATGGGCAAATCCGAGGCTTGCTTAACCGAGTTACAATTTTTATAAAGGAACTTGGCGCCATCTTTAAAAAATTATTTCATTATAACATATTCGTGGCAATGGCACTAAATAGACTGTTCATTGTTTTCTTTTAATTAGTAAAATCAAAATTAAATAGCATTAGTCATGAGATGTGAATCCGAAAATAATTCTCGTGAAAAACAAACAAACATAAAATTTAATCAGCTTCCAACCAACTACGATAACTCGAAACAACTTTAAATTTCAATTAATTTATTAGAAAAAAAAAAGAAAAAGGTAAAAAATACATAATTAACAATTTTATTCAGATTCTGCTAAATTCTAAAATAAGTGCTCGCGTAAAAGCATTGAAGTTATGCTTTTCCAAGCATTAAAATTCTTTGGAACAGTTTTAACGATCTCTATACTAATAAGTCGAAGTGTAAATTTGTATATAATTAAATTTCCATAAAATAAATGCGGATGTATGTATGTATATACATATATGTATGTATGTACATATCTAATGCTTTGGTTGATTGTAAAACCTGACTGTTTACCAGCGGCAATCTTATGCGCAGTTAGGTTTTTCTCATCATAGAAATGTTTGCTTTATGAACAAAAAAGTAAACTTGTAGAAAACAAGCATTATTAATATTGCAGCAGATTATTCTATTATTATTTTGTATCGCGTGAAAGTAAAAATAATCTACTGTTTGCTTTCCTGCTAAATGTGCCGCACTTTAAACAAACTTTAAACAATTATTTATCAAGTTTCAGTGTTCACTTTATCAGATACTGTTGAAGTATTTTTACCATTACGGAGAGAGCAACTGCTTGCTTGTCTTCTTTCGCCATAGCCGACTAAAGCAATGTTTACAATGTTCTCTAGTCTCTGATTACAAGAAAAAATGTGCTTATTATATGCATAATCATTATGTCATGATTTACAAATATTCTTGGTACTCGAAAAAACAAGCTTCAATTAACATTATTTTATTGATGATTGATACAAATATTAAATTACACATTAATTGCATTAAAACTATTATTAAAACTAGTTGAATTATTAATTAATTTAAAATATTTTTCGTCATATATATTTAAGATTAAATTTAAATCTATATACATATATAATCTATATCATATATAATTAAAATTTTTTCTGTTTTCTTATGTACAATCGTTTAAAATTATATATGGCTTTGGTAATTGTGAAGCTAAACGCAACTTATATGATAGAACTTTACGTATTTATACAATTTTAAGTTTAATCTATTTTCAATCACAAACTATTTGAATAGTTGTTCACTGTTTTGTTTTTTTATTTCTTAAGCAAACTAAATATGTCTACATTTTGTGTGAACTTCTAAAGTATGGAGCGTTTGTATACTATACAGGCTCGCCTCTAGCATTCGGTATGAGCAGCTCCTTATCGGGTGTCTGCTTCCGTCTAAAGGTTACATAAGTGTACAAGAGACTTGCGAAGACGCTAATGTTGATGCCGATACAGTTTAACCACGAGAAAATATAATCACCACCAATAAACATGCCTAAATATGTTACGCAAATGTTCTTTAGGCAGCCAACAATGGTCGTTGTCAGCGCCGAATTGTATTGCGTGCACAGTATAGTGCTGTAAGAAAGCACGAAGCCCATAACACAACTTAGCAGAAATTGCACAATGAAGTAGGGATTATTCCAACCTGAAAAGTTCAGTGATTTCTGCAGATCACCACAGAAATATGTAATCGCAAGGGCCGGCAGGAACATAAATAGCGAATTATAGAACATCAGCCCATACTTTCCAATGTCCATGGTATCCAGCTTCTTTTTCACAAACACTCCATTGGCTGCAGTGAGTGCGTTTGTGATCATGACGTACGTGTAACCCTGCATGTTGAATGATAGATCATCGGAGGCTGCCAACAGTGCACCGCCAATCATGGCATAAACGCTTATCTGTACTGCGGTCGTAGGACGCACACCCAGAATGCGTAGTTCCAACAACATCGTCATCAGGATAGAAAAGCGTCGCAGGGCAGCAAACATAGGTAGACTGAGAGCCTGTGTGCCTCCCAGACCGAACATCATGTTGCCCAAAAATATTAGCGGCAGCGGAAAAATCTTCTTGAATGAATTTCGTTCCAAATCCGGAAAGCCAAGTATATGGAATTTCTTGCCGATGTAGAGAACCATGATACTTGCGGTTAGTTGCCCTAAACTCAGGAACATGAACGAGGGAAAACGGTAGGAAGTGAGAACAGTCTTATTTACGACGGTTATCATGAATGAAGCCATTCCATAAAACAATGCACTGCCGATTTTTTTAAAGAATAAGGTACCGTCGTCACCGTGCTGCTCTTTCAAGTTATGGTTGCTAAAACTGTTGCTGTTCGAATTGCTTCGATTAGGCAACACATTGGAGAGCTCCAGCGTGGTACTTTCAGCACCCGCAACCATTTGAAAAATTATTGTAATTATATTATAATTACGAAATTATTAAACTTATACGTTAAATTTTCCAGTTTCGCAAAACAATCAGAAAAACTCTCGGAGACAAAAATACTACTCCCGAAGTGTAGCCATTTTGACAGCTCAAAGCATACTGAAATGCTGTCATTTGTATTCTAGTCTGCCAAGCAACGGAATATTTAAAGAATGGGAAAATGTCAATTAAGGAGAATTAAAAATAATAACATGCAATAAAATATATATAGAATCTTACGCTTACCTTTCAATTTACAAACAATTAAAAACTATGAGCTTCGATTCCAATTACTTCATTCGAATTAAAGGTTTTTTATTTTTGTTTTTAATCACCTGTTCAGCATGACAGCCCTTTTCAAATACTTTTTATTTTACCCAGTAAACCTACTGCTGATATGTATACATTAAAACCGTTGATGTCGGCATTGCTTTATCATCGCCGTTTGCTGTCAATTGAGGCAGCCGAGTTGTAATACAAAAGTATTTTTTTACAAAATTTAAATATAAAAATGATTAATTTAAAATATCTTTAATATTGAAAATAATTATAATTGCTTCTATTGTATATTGTATTGTATAAGAACGCAATAAGAAAAAGTGCTGGGTCGCCCAGTTAATTCTTTGTTTCTTAATGATCAGTGGCTTAGTGATCAGAATTTCTGCCACCCGGGGCTGGTTAGAAATATTCCGCCCCGCACACACAACTCCTCGGCCGACCCCGATAGCTCTGCCGCCCGGGACAATGGCCCCCCCTTGATCACTCCACACTACGCCACTGTTTGGCTGCGCCAAACCTCTAAACCAAACTTATGGGCGTTCAAACGTCAAAACTTTTAAGTGCGATATCTTCCAAACTATTAGGTGTAAGCGGGGTACTGTTTGAAAGGTAATGTTAATATCTATTTTCTAAGTCTTAATCCTTTCTTTGATTTTTTGCATAGTTATGGAAATAATTTAGTTTTAAGGAAAAATTGTGGTAGTTGTTTTAAAAAATATGTTTTTTCTCAACTTAAATCGTAATTAAGGTATACATTAAAATCAGTGGGCTTATAGCACATAATTTTCCCTTTTAAACGGTATATAACATGTTGGGGTATCTCCTACCGTTTCGACCACTTTTATTGAAATATTAAAAATAAATTTTCGTTACATATCCGAACACACATCTTAGACTTGGCTACAGGAAACTTTTGTACTTTAATGCGCGTAGTGTTCGGTATTTACTACTCAAAATTGAAACGTTTTTATGAATTGCCATAAAAATACTATTCAACTCCGTAGCCGCGTAGCTGGGGGTTATAATCAAAAAGCGCGGCCGTAGGCCGGAGGACGCATACACGCCCTAAAATTGGCCACAAAACACTATTCTGTTGCATAGCCGGTGTTTGACATAGTGAGGGTTATAATCAAAAAGCTCGGCCGTAGGCCGAAGGCTGCAGGACGCATACACGCCCTAAAATTGGCCACAAAACACTAATCTGTTGCGTCGTAGACAACAGCGAGGACTATTAAATTGTAACAAACGAATAAATTCCTGCTTAATAAATACTAATTATTAAAAAAAACACATCATGAAATACACATAAAACACTGTTTTTAAATAATCATTCCTTCTCCAATTTACCAACTCTAACGGTAAGTATGACATATTATATATCGCTGAAAAGAGAAAATTAAGGTCTTTATAAATGGTATTTTTAATATATAACTTAATTGTCATATAAGAGGGAGGGGGAAGGTTTTATGAAGGCACCTCCACCATTTTTTTCTTATAACTAAAATATCTTCCAAACCGCAACTTTGACTGTAAAATGGTATACTAGGAAAATGAGGGGCGTGGCAATACCTTTCTTTTGACACCTCATTAATTTTGACACCTCATCATTAATGTACCTTACCTAATTTCGGAATAATAAACCTTTAAAGAGGTGACCTTTCGCGACCTTCAAGCGCCGATAACACTCAAACTAATGCCAAGCCCCCAAAAGTGGGCGGCTATTTACCGTTATAATGGTCCCAAATAACGGTAAAAAAAGTAACAAAAAAATCGGGGCAAAACCGCTAAACCGAACTTTTCCCAAAAATTCATTATTCGTTGTTATTTCTTGTAATTTCAATAACAACGAATTCTTGAATTTACTTCATTTACTTTTTAATTCATATGTTTATTTTTTAACATTAACATTTTGAATCCCGTGTTTCTATGAATTATGTTTAGTAAAGTAATTTTGATGATATAGTTATGTTTAATAAGTGTTTAATTTTGTTAAAAAGGGTTCTGGCGTTTTATAATATTTTGTATACTTTTTATATTGATGTAATTTCTAAAATTGTTTAAGTGCCACAGTATGCTTGGCACAAACAAAACAATGACGATAGAAGAGCAGCGGTATCCCTATGAAGATAGATTATATAACGATCGCTAAACTACGAACGCGATTTTTAAATTTTTCTCGTTTCTCATAAGGACGGGTCCGTATAATATTGTGGCTGGCGACGTGTAGTGTTAAGAAAATTTATCGTACAATTTACAAAATATTTATTGAAAACCGAACGCACCATTTCAATTTTCCTGTTATCATCCTACTTCGTGTTTCATACGTGTCACTTTGTGTTGATAATCTTTAGTGTCGTATAAATATAAAACTATTTTCTTATTTGAAAGAATTTTATATTGACGGGAACAAAACCTTAACAATGGCTCCACCTCAAAGAATGCGCGTCGCCAACGAAAAAGCTAGCAAATACGTCACGATGCGTGGCAACGTCCCCAAATCCTCGGTAAGAAAACGGTGAAAGCCATTTATATTATAAAAGAACTTTGGTATGGAAAAAGGAAACGGCCAAAATCAACGAAAGAAAGTGCCACGCCGTCATTGTTGCAGTACAAATACATCACAGTCACCTACCGGATGAGTGTCCAATCTCATAGAATACCTTCTACCGGTTCCAGGCAAGAAAATCTGCGGATTCAGGAATACATAAATACAATGGTCGTGAAGTTGTCAAATTTGGATTGATGTGTGTATCACCATTCAAATGTAATCTATACCATACCATAAATGCAGTTCCTAATTTGGATGTTTATATCTGTTACTGTTAAAGTGAAAATTATTGATTCTTTTCATAATGAAATTAAAATTACGAATTGTCTTTATTTTTGTGATTCTTTCCAGAAAACAAAGGAAAATCAGTATCCCGTAGGACCATGGTTGCTTGCTCTGTTCATATTTGTTGTGTGCGGTTCTGCCATTTTCCAGATCATACAATCGATTCGTGCAGCGTAATGAAATCATGGCCAGACAGACGTTTTTTTTAATTTAATAAAGTTAACAATCTTCATCCTTCCAATATAAAACAATATGAAAACTAAGCTTGAGAATATAATTGAAAACGGGATTAAGATTGCTTGTAGATACATACTGAGATATCTGCTATATCATTCATACATATATTAAATAATTTAGTCTAATTGTATTTAAATTATCAAAAATTTGTAAAGCATCATTCCTATTATAAAATAACTTTCCTCGTTCAATTTATTCTTTTAGCTTCTTTGATTTAAATCTGATTTAATTGATATAATAGTTGTAAAAAGAAATTAACACTTGCGAAATGTATTCACTGATTTTTTTACTCAATAAAAATATATAAAATATAATTATCTTTCTATCTTTTTTTTTATTTTCTTCATGTAGTAAAATCAAGGGAATTTTATCTATATATGTATATCATAGTAACTCCACAGAGTTTGAAATTGAATTTATAATATTTATAAATTTTATAAATTTAATATATTTATAAATATATTTTATATACATATATTTATATATAAATATATTTTATATACATATATTTATATATATATATTTATATATACAAATTTGAATTTATGTCATAGTTGGCTGGGGGATTCGATTACAAGAGGTAAGTGCAAAGCATCAGGAGCAGAAAAAAATTAACTTTAACTGAGGTCAAATTGGAAACTACGTGTCGCCTCGATTACATCAAGATTTCAGAAAAGAATCTTCAAAGGCATCAACGTGGCCCCAGAACCATTGCGGAAAGTACGAAATAAAGAACTTGTGCAACCTTGTATTTAGCTTTAATTGAAACATACTGTGGTACGTAATGAAGAAAAAACTAGACAGTCTGGTCACAGTTAAAGGCCCAATTATAATATGCTTACGCTGGCATACGCAACTCTCAGAAGTGAACGAACTGCGAAGAAGAAGACTGGCTATAATATGCTTATGTGAACTTTAGTGTTTTGAGCTTTATTTGCTCTGAATTTTTGAAATCAGCTGATTCCGTAAGCAATGTGCGATCTGTTTCGCTCCTTGCTTAAGCAAAATAAATTTAACGAAACGACGTTATGCACATTATAATTGCGAGATACAATTTCTGTGTTATCGCTCGTTTGCTTAAGCTGGCGTAAGCTCGGTTAAGCATATTATAATTGGGCCTTAACAGTTAAGTCTTGTTCAGAGTTGCACCTTTGTTCCTTTGTCGGACAAAGCAATAAAATCCAATAATTGTATATCACGCGTTCATGTTGAAACTGTTGACACGTGCGTAATTTATTTACACAATTTGCTGTGTACTCAGTGTTGAGGGAAAATTAATTTTACCTTTGGCTGGGAAACAATATTTTGTTCCTTGGGGGAATAACGAATCATCACTTACATCACTCACACTGATTGATTGATTCGTAGCATGTGACATATTCCGCGTGAGAGATGCATGCATCGCTACGATACCTTTGACACTGGCCAATTGTCGCATGTTCAAACTGCGCCTTTGTGTCTCATAGCACGGCTGTGTTCAAGAAACTTGTGGAAAATTCCTTGTGTATATCCGCTCTTTCGAATTTTGAAGCACGGAGCGCACACTTGCCACTTTGATGCTTGGAAATTTCTTAACTCCAAATAGTTTTTTGCTGATACGGAACGCTGAAAATTTGACGTCTGAGTAAAGGCTCAGGGCTATAAAATATGTTTAGTACTTCTACGTCTTCGTTACAATAAAAGTATTTAACGCCCAGTATGACGTTATAAAATTACGTTTTATTTTATGACGGATAAAATTGTCAGTTTCAGTGTTATAGCTCTTTAGGGAATCTGCTTCAAAATTGAAAAAAGTTTTATATAAATTTATTTAAATCAATAAATACATTGTTTAAATGAAATTATTATTTTGAATTAGCAAAAATTCATAACAATTATTATAATTACCTCCGTAAAAACGTAATGTGAGAAGTGACGTATCCCTAAAAATAAAAATCGCACTATTTTTCACTAATATTTTTCGGCGCGGGCCTAATTTCCTTAAAAGTGAAAAATGTAATGATAAATTATGAGATTTTTCATTTTCTAAAAATAAATGTTAATTTTTTGGAAAATACGTCATTCGTCAATCTCTTAAATCAATCTATTAAGTCAATAATCTCTTAAAGTTAAAAGAATTATATGGGCTAATTATACATTTTGCTCAGGAAAAAAATAATAAATGGAGAAAAAGGTACTATAAATAGAAAAAGTCCTTTTTCACCAGAGTTAATGGGTTTATTGCATATAAGTAAATGGTATTTCAAGTTCGTTTTAAACGGTATCCATCCTATTCGGATGTCTTTATTAATTTAGGAGTGATGACAAGAATTTCAATTTTGATGGGCTATAACTCGCTAACTATACGAGAGGAGAAATGGTGTTTTTGTAATAAGCATAAAACTGAAACAACAACAAAATTCCACCACGGTTTCCACACTAAAATTTTTCCTTTTATAGTATAATTTTTTTATTCGTGTTATTGTATATAAAAATGTTTAAAAAAACTAAAATGGTCAAACTAGTAAAGTGCTCAATATCAAAATCATTATAAAAAATGTATGTTTATGTGTACAATAAACGTAAAAAATATGTTTTTCTTGCTTTCATACTAATTTTCGTAACAGAATTCCAAAATGCGGAATACGTGCTTTGAAACTTATTGCTAAAAAATCTGGGCGGTGAAAAAACTGGATATGAACTTCTGAACAAAAAGTATAATCATAAACATTTCCCCTTTGAAGACAGCAGCATTTCGCGTCTGAATGGGACTTTGATTGTCCGCCATTTTGAGTGCAGGTAACACTGAATTTTTAGAGCCGCATAGTTTATTTCTTGTAGCACGTGTTTCGGTTTTAGTTGAATAAAGTAATAAAGATAAATATTTGGAAATTATAAAAGAAATATAATAGTAAAAAAGCCAAGAATAAAATGGCATCGTATGAACAAATAATAGCTGCATTCGTTTTTGAATATCTTCAAAAAAAGGACAAAAATCTCGCAAAAGTTTTTCAGCAAAAAACTAAAGCTGTAAGTTTATAGACGCAATTTCAATTATGCATGCTTTTATATAGATGTATAACTTTTTTTGCCCCTGATCGTGGGAAAGACGTAATAATAGATATGGGAAATAATACAGTTATTTCTCATATGGAGCACTGTTTTTCAAGCACGTGGGTTGGCTATTTAATTTGTATACCTTTGAATTGTTACAGGGAACTGTTAAAAAAGGTTCAATCAGTATTGAGGACGTTTTTACGTACTATCAAAAAAATAGTAACAAAAAATTGCCAACAGTAAAGGCTTCAGATCAGAGTTCCAGTGAAAGCAGCTCTTCGGACGAGGAAGAAACTGTACCATCAAAAGTTACTGCTGTGGTTACAAATGGAAAGGCGCCAGTTGCTAAAAAGGCAGACACTAGTTCTGACGACAGCAGTGATGATGAGGACACATCCACTAAGAATTGTTTACCAACTAAAGGCGCTGAAAAAGAAAAGCCGGTAAAAAAAGCCGATTCCTCAAGTGAAGATAGCAGCAGTGATGACGATGTTACTAAAAAAGCAGTTTCTAAAACAGTTTCTCAACCACCGACTAAAAAGGTAGGTTTATAACGCATAGAAAAGCATTTTCAAAATATATATATTGAAGCTTTTGTTAGTTTTTTTTACTCAATCTATTATTTGGATTCAGAAACAATACACAAGTTTTTGACCTTATTTGTTGATATATTGGCAAAGAAAATTTTGGTATCTTAGCATTTATTGCCAAAGCAAAGTAAATGTCATGAAACTAAATACATGCTGGAGAAATTAGTATTTATTACTTGGAAATTCAGTAGTGCTTCGGAAGTAATCCTTACGCCTAATAAGTTAGAGAATTTTTTGTTTTAAAATTTATTCTTAGGATAGTTTTGCAAAGCTGTTGTAAGCTATGTTATATTTTTATTATATTATATCTGTAAATTTTTGCCAATTTAAGTTATTAATTAGTAAACTAGAATTGGATAAAAGCCAAAAAGTATTTCCTAAACCAAAAGCGAAAAATACAACCAAGACTTCACCTACCTTTACAACCTAAGCAGATGTGATTATTATACACTATTAAGGACACTTCTTTTTAATTAGCATGTATTTAACATTTTTATTAAATGTATAACGAGCAATAAATAGTTATTTATAACATAAACAAATATTATGTTAATGCTGGCTGACCCCTTTTGTCCAGGTATCACATATACCTGGCAGGTCCTTAGTGTTGGCAGACTGATTTTTTACTGTTTTTTTTACCGAGTCGTCACTTCAGGTGACTTCATGAGAGGTTGGAGCCCGCTTTAGACTAGACTTCTGTATACACAGCTCTAGAGGCGCCTAGCTATGGCTAGTTCAGGATATGACATAAACAAAGCATTGGATTCAAAACATTACTTATTTCTTAGAAAACAATAATACAATTGTTTTAGTGCAATATCGCCTAGTTTTCCTTATGCTGTGTTTACGAACTTATTAAGGATTTAATTCTACCCATAAAAAGAAGAATTCATAAGGTAAAATGAAAATGTACAAGTTCATTAGAACAATATATTAACGCAACGAATAAGTATAACATCAAACGTAAGCGTAACGTTTAGCTATTCTAATACATGGAAAATATGTATTCACATTTTACTTTATGTCGAAAATCATAAATAAAGACAAAAAACAAAACTAAGAATACCATTTCAATATACTAATATATAACTGCTGCAGATGTTAGAAGAAATACAGGAATAGCAGTTACGGTGTTACAAAATTGTCATTGGAAGCTTGCTTAATTTGATATATATAGTAAAAAAACTATACAAACAGATGATAGATTTCTTAATTTAAAACTAAGAGTTAAAAACTTTCAAAGTTCGACTAAAACTTCTAAAGTAAATATAAGCAGCATCAGTTGCTTTCGAAATTGATAATAGGCTATTATAATGTACATTTTAATAATAAGCATTTATTTATGCTAGGTTTAGAATAGTTTCAACCTTCTGATTTCCTGAAGACCTGCGACAAACATTTTTCATTCCTTTTTCCATTTTTTAATTTCCTTCAAAATAGTGTTGATGTTATTGAAACAGAAATACATATGTACTCATATGTTGTGTATACGAGTACATACATATATGAGTTTTAGTAAAATGACTTTATTTTTAAGGAATCTTCAAGTGATGACAGCTCTGAAGAAGAAGTCACCAAACCTGTTTCGAAACCAATAGCGAAAAATAGCTTTGTAAAAAAACCAGAGTCAGCAAGTGAGGACTCTGATGAGGACAGTGACGAGGAAGCAAGTAAACCAGAGAATAAATCAGCCAGTAAGCCCGCAAGTGGCCCGGCGGCAAAGATAATAGCTAAAGTTGCGCAGAAATCAGCGCCAGAGGATTCCTCAGATGATAGTGACAGTAACGAAGAACAAAATAATTCGAAAGCTAAAGTTGCACCAGTGAAGAATATTGGTGGCGTGAAGAAATCAGTGGCGGCGGCATCTAATGATTCTTCAGATGACAGTGACAGCAGCGAGGATGCAAATCATGTCACTAAGGGGAAAGGTAAACCAAAGCCCACTAAACAAAAAAAATTGGATTCCGACTCCTCGGGCGAAAGCAAAACAAAGAGTTCTTCAAATGTAAAAAAAGTAGCTGAAGTTATCAATAAATTACCTGTTGGAGGAAAAAAAGAAGAATCATCCAGTGATGAAGATAGCTCCGATGAAGAAATGAGTACCAAACTTGCTGCGAAACCAACTCCAGTTAAGAAGGCATCCACCAGTAGTGAAGATAGCTCAAGTGAGGATCAATCTGCTGTAAAGCCAGCGGTTAAAAAAGTGGCCACAAAAACTCCCTTGATTAAAAAAGCTGATACAAGTTCAGAGGATTCATCTTCCGATGAAGACGTACCTCCTGCTAAAAAGACTACACCAATGAAAACAGTGCCCGCAACTGTAAAGAAGGTAAATTCTTCTTCCGAAGATTCCTCTTCCGATGATGATGATGAACCACCACCCAAAAAGCTTGCGGTGTCAAAAGCGAATTGCGTCGTAGCAGTTAAAAAACCAGAGACTGATAATAAGGATTCTGACAGTTCAAGTTCTGAAGAAGAAGAAGAAGAAGAAAAAGCTCAAAAGGAAACGAAATTGTCGGAGAAAGCGAACAGGAAGCGCACTTCTAGTGAGCCAAATATTAAAAACAAATACAAAAATTTCGTTAAAAGTGATGAAGCAAAAGTGAGTACATTTTAAAACGTTTTTATTTAGTTGTTTTCCCCTCCATGTTTGTGTTTGGATCAAATTTTAAAGTTGATTTAAAACTAGTTTAAGTCTTATATCTTCTAATTATCTTCTATATATCTATCTAATATATTGGGAGGCATTAGTTCGGCCACCTTTTTTGTGTTCAAAAATGCATTTATTTGAAAGCAAAATGAATGAACAGATCAATTAAAGTATTGTCCATCGCTGTCTACTACATCTTTCTGTATCTTTCGGAACGACCAGTAATCGGAAGGAGAAATGTCTGCAGAATATGGTGGGTGCGGGTAAACATCTCATTTTAGCGTTTCCAAATATTTTTACGACTTTAACGCCATGAGGCCAAGCTTTGTCATGAAAAAAACTAACTTTATCATCTCTTTGCTTGTATTCCGGCCTTTTTTCCCGCCATTGACGGCTTAGGCGAATCAAGTCGTAGTCGATATAGATCACGCGTAATGGAATTGCCAGGTTTCAGGGGTTTACATAAACAATACCGTCTTGGTCCCACCAGATACAGAGCCTGATCTTCGAACCATGGATGATCGAACGTGGTGTTGATGTTGAGGTCGATGGCAACGATTGACCGGGCTTATATTTATATTTATTAGTATTAGTATTTTTTTTCTTGCGGTTGTCACAAAATATCTACTTCTCATCATCATCATAAACTTCGACAAGCATTCGATGGGCTACAGCTACACTTTTCTTCACAAAGAAAAGTTTGGTTAACAAAAAATTCGACATTTCAAACAGTAAAAATCAAGGTTTGTAATTTTCTTTCACGCAAAGCACTGAACACTTTCCCCTTCAACACTACACTTTCCCCTTCATCTTTTCTCTCCAGAAAACATGAAAGAATCGCTTTAAATCGCTTCTACGTGTGGTATCGGACATTAGCAGATATTTAACCTTTCTGAAACCGTAAAAATCAGCTGCTATTATGAATCATTCACAATAGCTGAAGCAATCTGTAGGGAAAAGGACCGAACTAATTAACTCCCAATATATAATTGAGTTCCTTTGTAAAATATTTTTAATACGCCACCAAAAATGAGAGCAGCTATTAGTTTATTTATGGCTTACGGGTGAAACGGGTGAAAACCTGTTGGTTTGAGGCTGTTCTAAATCTCTAGATTTTTTGGGTCATTAAATTTATGTGCGTGTTCTTTACTTTTGTTGTAAATTTTTTTTTTTGTTTAAATTTTCAAATTTGACTTAAATTTTGAATTTAGAACAAATAAAATAAAAAAGTATGATATTTCGACAAATAATGTTTAAACGAATTGGATATGATTGGTCTAGCATATTTAAATTTAGAATTTATTTGTTGGTATTCGTATGAAAATTAGGCAGACCATTGTTACAAACTTTGGATGTAAGAGTATAAATTTTAAAATATTTCCAAATTCAATTTTAATCGTAGAAAAAGGGCTTCTCTTCTACGCCTGCTTTTAAAGGTAAAGGTAATCAAATGAAATGTCAGGAACAACCCAAAAAGAACACCCCGTTTAGACGTGTTCGTGATGAAGATGTTATAATTGACGAAAAAGTCAAAGATATGTCATTTGAAGCAAAGGTAAGTGCCTCAAAGTCAACTAAAAGTTTTAACCAAGCCCCTTTACACTATCTGATAATATGACAAGTCTTATATGACTTATGACTTCACTAAATTGACAGCTATGATAGTGACATATTGATATGACATATTTATAGCTGCGTTTTTTTAATGAACTGAAGATCCAGTTCATTAAAAGAACGACGAGGGAAATTTCGCTAAAATCGACATCGCGCCCAACTTCATTGTATAATCTTTCATACGTAGAGTAATCTGAATCGCGTTTTTTTAATGAACTATACAGGTCTTCAAACAAAATAATTTTTCAATTTTATTTTTTGACGTTTTTCAAAATTTGTGAAGTTGGCTATATTCAAAATAGAGGGAAATCTTAAAATTTCCCTATAACCCAGATAGAGACCTGGGTAAAACCTGAGTAAGTGTCAGTTGTATGGAGAAGATCTATACAGTTCATTAAAAAAACGCAGCTTATATCTCTCAAAAGAGTTCTCGTATGAAAAATCATATGACTTTTGTTGGCATTTCATCTCATCATTTTTCGTAAGACAAATAATAGCGTTTTATTGAATTACAAAGTTTTTAGGCAGAATATCATACAAAAAATCATAAGAGCGTAGACACGAAAAGCATTAAATGCTAATTTAATGCTATTATTGACTAATCTGACAGTTCTTAAAAAACATAAGGAAATTCATATGATTTACCACCAGATAGTGTAAAGGGGGCTTTTATTCACAAAATGAATGCATATCATACACTTGTGGCTGCAACTGGTAGAATAATGAATTTTGGGCACACAAATTAGCATTTGAATAATTTTTAGGTTTGAGGCACTTTTCCTGTTTGTTAATACATTATTTTAAGAAAATATTTATTTTTATTGCGTATATATATTGCGCCTTTCAATGTGCTAATTTGTGTTTTTCCCTTTTTTCATGTATTCTTCACAATTCTGCAAAAGGATCAGTCTGGTGACAATTGGACAAATAAGAATAATGGAAAAGCCGATGATGGTTTCATAAAATTCAGTGACCGTAAATCTTTTGGAGGTTTAGAAAATAATAAATCAAATGGAAATGATCGAGGACGTGGTGGTGGCCGTGGAAGGGGCGGTAATCGTGGCGGCTTTGGTGGCGACCGGGGTCGTGGAGGCGATCGGGGTCGTGGTGGCGATCGGGGTCGTGGTGGTTTTGGTGGACGAGGTCGTGGCGCCGGTTTCGGAGGGAATCGAGGTGGTGATCGCGGTGGTAACCGCGGAGGTAACCGTGGAGGTGGCCGCGGAGGTAACCGCGGAGGATTTGATGGGGGCAATAGGTCATTTGGAAATAATAGTTTTGACTCATCTAAAAACAAAAAGATTACATTCGACGATTAATTTAAGGAAGGATTTAAAAACAGTGAGCATTTCGCTGCTAATCTTTTATGTAATTCATTATTTTGTCATTTCAGAAAAATGCTTTTGGTTCATGGGGCGATAAAGCAAACCGAGATTTAAAACACACACGGGGAAAATCGTTTAAACATGAGAAGACTAAGAAAAAGCGTGGAAGCTATCGTGGTGGTCAAATTGATATGGGAGTAAATTCAATTAAGTTTGAATAAAATCATTAATTTTTTTTTAATATAACTAACTATTTAACTATAATATACTATACTATATATACTATATTATATACTATATACCAATATGGGTTTTATACCAATATGGTATACGAATTTACATATATATTTATATATATATATATATATATATATATATATATTAAATTCGTATACCAATAAATTCAAATTTTGAATTAGGTTTGATAAAAATACGTATACCATTTTGAATAAAGGTTGCTGTATAAGTTACATCTGCATACATTTTTATCAAATCTATTATATGCATGTGTATTATAGTAATATCGGATGCTTTTAAACACGAAAATAATTTTTGCTTAGTACAAAAAAATCCGACAACATCAATATACGACATAAATACAAAATATAGTATGTATTATCGTATTATATTTTTAAGTATTTGGTGACAACCATTTTAATAAGTATACAGTAAAAATGACTGCCTATTAATCTGAAGTATATTCCGACAAATATGTATCTGTGTGTTCGCCTAACCAATGTACAATATTATATTTAGGACGAAATAAATGTAAACCTAGTGTAGATTCCATATAGATTTTTGTTATTACATTCTAAACATTAAACCGAGAGAACAAGCGGAAAAATCCATGTTGTACTTTTGTGACATTCGTCAAAATATTCTTTTGTTAATATATTATCTTAGCCACTTCAATGCGGAAGAGAATCCGCATGACATGGATTAGTATTATGGAGTAGATCTCGTACATCGCCTTAGCGACATCACTACCAAGGTTAACGCCCTTCAGAAGAGCATTAAGAGGTAAATATTTCCTATTTGGACGCTCCAAACGAATAATAACTATTTGTTAATATATGCCATATTTTTTTAAAAGTTGATTCTTGGGTATAGAAAAATGTTATTACACTATACTACTATACTAATAGTACATTATCATCAACAGTGCCGTCCATAAGTTTTCGGACAAACTTTTTAGTCAATTTAAAAATAAATTGTTTTTGTTTTATCAATAATATATTTACTTAAATATATTAAATTAATTTCTATTAATACAATTACTTAATAAATGCATTATTGTACGTATTTTTCTTGGAAAAATGCACCTCTCGCTTGTACCAATTTTGATGTAAATCTGTCCATTCTTTCCATTAGGTTTTGAGTATTTTGCGATGATATGGATCGCAAAGTCGATCTCAGTTGATCCCAAAGCTGCTCTATTTCTAAATGCCATCGGAAGAGAAATCTCCCAAGACCATTATAGAACCACCGCCATGCTTTACTGTTGGAATCATCATCTTTTCTTCAGCTGGCCTCCGATCGTAAACTCTTGTCTTTTTTCAAAAAAATTTCAAATGTAGATTAATCAGTTCATAAGACCCAGTTTGTATAAATTTTTGGTATAATTTACTCCATTCCCTAATCTATCTGCGACAGATTTAACGCCTTTTTGTCGTAATCGATATCTGATTTGAGTGCGAAAATGGGTTGAACTCTGCGCAGATTTTTTGTGTGTCCGCCTCTGATCCCTCTTACTGTTCAATTTTATTGTGTGATCCTCCTGTCTTGAAGTTAATTTGGGCCTTCTGTGTTTTTTAAAAAAAAATCTAGATTGTAATTTTTCAACTGAGTTTTCGTTTTTATTATATTTATGTTGATGGGTTTATCAAATTAGCGTAAAAATTTCGGTACTTTTTCTTGAATTGTGTTGTGATACAATAAAACCTAATACTGCGCCCAACATATAAAAGAATTTTATCCATTTGAAAATCTATGGATGCGCATAGGCAGCAAAACAGCATAATTGTAAAAAATGGTTTGTCCGGAAACGGCAGTGTATATCACAAAATTACAAAATTGATATGTCTGATACATAATATAAGTGATTCCAAATGTGAGGAAATCCGGAACATTACGATTTCAAGAGTGAGCATTTCTTTTGGGACCGCCTTTTAAACCATCTGGCGATTATATCACAATAATATCATATCAAATCGGTGAAGAATTTTACAAAGTATGTAAATGTGTTAAAAATCGTGCGATAGCAACTGATATCTGCCATGGTTGCCCAAAGATTATCAACAGGACTACAGGGGACAACGAATTGAAAAATGCATAACAATTTAACCCAAATCTCGGTCTACTCCTGCCTATTTTAATTGGTTTATTGAAATCTAACACAAGTTATCCAACATATAAATATAAAAATCAAATAGTAGGAAAGAGTGCCAGTGATTTTTTTGCTGTGTATTGTAAATTTTTTAAAAATGTGGTTTTCTTTACATATTTCCAATCGCAGACTTTGATGTTGATCATATGTACATATATGCATATACTTATATGTTGCCGTGCCCTAAATGCTTTCTCCAAATTCTTTTGTTCGAACACGTTAAGCAGGGAATGGTTGCGATTCGCGCAATTCTTCTTATACAATATTAGAACCAACCAAATTTGCAAGTCTCGACAAAAGTTTGTTTACGACGTAGACATTATAATAGAAAGCAGGTGTTAACTCCGACTGGGAATAAATTCGTTTAATAAAAGTTATCAATACGATCATCTTGTGCAAAACTTTGATCGCGGACCGGGCACATTACTGTACATAGTCTTCCTAGATAATTATTAGGAAACTTACCAGATTTTTCTATAATAATACTAAATAAATAAATAAAACAAAAGATGGAAAGTATACAAAAATATTATGTTTTTTAGAGATATGCGAATTAAACTTTTTAAGTGTATTTGAACGATTCGAAAATTTTTTTTTTGGTTTCTTTTGTTTTATTATCCGCAATCAGATGAAAACGTAAAATAAGTAAATTTTTGTCTTGTGAGTAGGCTTCGGAGAAGCTTAAGTACCCTAAATTGAGACACATTTTTCTGACAGTGACTAAAACTGGGATCCTTGTATTTTCAATAGTTCCATGAGGAAATCTTTTTCTTTTTACACGGCATTCATCGGGTACTGACATATTACCGTACAGGAAAGGTATGTAAAGAGAAGTATATATGGTACGTACCTCAATCAGTCAGTGTAGTCGTCCATCGTGGATCCGACTTTTCGTTGACAATATCTACGGACACTTTAGTTTTAGTAGTGTAACATACCTGTAAGATTTGAAGATGAACTGTAATTGATTTACGTATAAACGCAGTAAAGTCAAGTTTAGTAGAGCCTACTTGCATGGTGTGTAGGGTATACGAATGTCTCGGTCGAGATGCGTACAACGGAGACAAAGACACAAAAAGAGAAGTTGATGGAAAATTGTCAGAACCAACATTAACTACACACAACAACAACCAAGCACTATAGAAATTCCCGTAAGTAAGCGTTTCCTAAATCGCCAGTCCGAGGTGATCAGTCGACTTGTTCGGTTCGTGTTTGGCTTTCGTTCCGTCCATTGCTTCGTTTGTGTCTAAGAAGTATCTTACCAATGTAGAGAGAACACATTTAACTTTAATTGAGATACTAAATACATGTACGTCGTTGCATCCTCGTCGAGATTTTTTTAGTTGAAAAAAGTGTTGAAGAATCTCTTCAAGTATCGTGAGCACATCGAACGAGAATTCTGAAGAAGTTCAAGAATCATCAGTTCATGTAAAATCTGCTAAAGGAATACTCGCAGACTTTTTATAACGAACATCCAAAAATGGAATATTGGTGCTTTGGGGGAATTAATATCAAAGTAAGTGATGCTCTGAAATTGTTTCAATAGATAAATAAATAAATATAAGCACTTGTAAGTTTTTCTATATGCATTTATATGTTGATTTGTTACATTTCATCATTTTTAATTTACTATCTTGTTTCTTTCTTATTTTTACACCTATGAAAATACCAATATTACACCTTCTTCAATAGCATGTAAATTAGTTCTTTAAGAATAAACTTTATTCAACACAATATGTTTATATGTACATATATAGTAGACATTTTACATTTATATGGATTTAATTTATATATAGTTATGTGTATTTTAATATTTTCCTTGTTTATCAATCGAACTTTTTACCTATTGTACAGAATTTGAATCAAATTATTACAGTCTATTACTTAAAATGCCGCAAACCTCTACCACATTTAATAAAACCCTTTTCAGCCAATTTTCTACCATTTATTTTGAAAACTATGAAAGAAAGAATACATGTGCAAATGTTTACTAGCTGCTAATTAATAGAGGTTGAAAGTGTGCAAGGTGAAAACAAATCATATTCGAATGGATCAAGTATTCGTTTGTTTGTTTTATACCTTAGATAACCATTGGAAATACAGAATTGTTATCGAAGCCCGAAACATGAATCAACTCTCTTCAATATTTTGTCATACATGAAACAAGATTGCTTGCCACTTATTTACTCTTGTATATATTATGGATTTTAACACCTTCGCAAGCCGTTGTTGCTGCAGCTTCACGCTGTGTATCACGCGCGAGTTTCTCTTCGAAACCTTAATTCACTATATAGAAGCAAGTGTCACGTTATATTTCAAGACTAGAGAATTGACTAAAAGAAGCTAGAAGATGTCTTCAAGACGAGTGAGACCAAATGGCTATTGTATTTGTCTGATCGTTTTACATCTAAAGACCATCGTCTTAGACGGGATGAACGCCTAACAAAATTTCAAGAATATATGAATACGTTTAACCTACTTCTTTATTATTATAATAATGAATCATAGACGGAAGTATTTACAGAGATCAAAGAACGAAAAAGAATTACGGAGTTCTGGAAATCATTATTTTAGCAATTTAATAGTGAACGAGCCAAGTTTGAAACATAAAAACCTGCTTTTTAAATAAAACTAATGAAGTATGGATGTGTGTATGGTTTATACCAAGGAAGGCATGTCTATGCACGTGCACACGTATTTATGGCTGTATTTGTTATGTGGTAAATGGCTTGACAATGAAGGAGAAAGCCATAGAGTAGAAACCAAAAGGTCTAAAACGCAGCCAGAAATAAATATATGTATATTCCCAATAGAGTGAATTTGAGTTATCATTCAATCAGAACCTCTACGATACGAAGTCTTAGAATATATGTATGTATGTATGTACAGAAGTTTGTTGGATAGGGACCAATGCCTCTGTCACGAGAGAGTCCAACTTCAAACCTAATTATTATGTGGTTGAATAGTGTGAAGCGTCTGAACGCAAATCCACCACGATAGCCCCAAAACTTCTCATGCACTCACCAGGAACTGGAACCGAATAATTCCAAAAGGGAACATACATACATATTTAGACTGAAAAATGAAACTGAAAACGATCTGATTTTCCTTGATTCCAAAAAAACCGGTGTTGCCACTTTATCTCAGTTTGGAATTTGTTCAAAATAATTTTCGGAAAACTAATTTTTCAAAGTAAATAAACCAAGTAAATACATAAATAAATAATTGGGTCTGCATTTGCTTCTAATGCTTTTTCTGTGAAAAGTGTTGAACACTTCCGTTAAATGTGTATGTATGTATGTATAACTGAAGTCCAATAAACTACAGATTACAGGGTTATCACTTCGATGGATATAAATACTAAATACATATCGGTCATAAGAAAATAATATACAAATTCAGATATACATGTATTTCTTTAATAATGGAAATCAATGTTAGCAATCTGCATAATAAACTTGAAATCCTTGAGGTTGAATCTTTACAATGTCTCGGCCATTCGGTCATTCACAGAGCCACCATGGAGAGAGAACGCAGATTGCTGGGTAAAATTTAAAGTCGCGCTTTATACTAATCTTAGTAGAAGTTTATTTGCCATTTCGAAAATTTACTATTTTCTTTATGCACATAGAAAACTTTGCCAATCGAAACTTTCACTTGACAAATTTCTGAATATTTTTGTTTTTGCATCGGTTTCAGAGCAGATTAAGATCTGTCTTGCTCTTAGAAACTCTGCATTAAAAAACATTTATAGCAAGAAAAGGAAATCTTTTATAAAAACACTTATATTGGGATATAGCTTTCAAAAGAGTCAACTCAAATTTTATTATAATTCACAGTAGTGAAAAGAAATTAAAATGACATGCTTTAAATTACGTTAAAAAACACTACAACTTTATTACCTAATTAAGATGGTTTTTCTCAAGCGCAACTTGATGATAATGTTATTAAGAAAACATAAATACAATATAATTATAGTATATCGTAATACAGAGAGAGAGAGAGAGGAAGATAGTGAAATTTTATAGTCAGAAACAGGTACGAATGCGCTTCTGCTGATGTCTATGCTTCTGTTTATTAAATGTACTAAAATATAAAGAATATTAAAGTGGCTTTCGTTTTTCACATCGAAATCAAAGAAACTGTAAGCTTTCGAAAATTTCCCATACTTTGTAATGTTCAAAAAAGAAATTTGTTGTTTATTGCTCTTTTGTCTTCTCTTTTGAATGTAGACTGTATTCGAAATAAATTGTGTGTGTAATTTTAAAATGTTTTAAGCAATTTTAATTCATGTCATCTCTTTGTTTTTGATGACGCTTACGTGTGATATGCGAAACGAACAAACAAACCAAGAATAAGATATAACTTAAAAGAGGAAAGGAATAAGGAATAATTTCATTTCAACAGATCTTCGATGTTTTCTTTAATCTCAGCATTCACATTTCTTTTTCGGGAACCTGTTCTACACTGCGCTCATATTATGGATTTTACTGGAATCAAACATTATATGTCTGTATTACAATTTACTGCATAAAAACAAAGAGAAAGTGCGAAAAACGGAAACGTTGAATCCATATTAGAAATGAAGTGTTTGTTTTTGTTTTTGCACTGCCATTTTTGGTCGCCCGATATCTGTTAATTTTTACTTTCACAACTAATTCCTGGCTATGATATTACCTTTTGTGGCTTACACCGTAAAATCTGTGCACCTCTTTATGTCTTTAGTTGTATTTAATGAACATAACTTAGTCTAAACAAGTTGGTTTTATTAAGTTTTATTTTTAATGGTCATATTAAAAACCCGAGCCTCGTATGGGTTAATAGTGCACTTTCAGATCTGCGAAGGAATGCCTACCGTAGAAATGTAAATATAATATAAATACACAGTTCACGGGAGACACAATATCATTTTATTGAAACAGTAAAAAATATCTCCTTAAGTGTAACAACAACATCTCTCTATCTTAAGCCTGAGTATAAACTATGGATTTTAAAACTATAGCATGTTTTAGTACCTTTTGGAGCCTTATTTCAACAGATCTGGTCGTTTTATCGAAGTTCTTCAAATAAAAATTCTGTTTTGGTGAAATGATGGTTTTCAAGATCGTTTTACACAGCATTAAATCAATTTTCTTATTTAACTAATATTTAAATTGTACAACGCATAATAATATATGAGTTCCAATATCGCCATCAACAACTCTCATAGCGAATCGCCGAATATTCATAATAATATTTAGTTTTTTCGGTTCCTGACGCTATAAACTCCCCTGAGGACCTGTTAAGCGAAAGAAATGAAATGGGCTGTTGTTTAGTAAGACTGTTGAATACACGTCCACTATTCGTGAGATGTACCAGGTTTTTGTTCTCGGTTTTCTGTCACTGAGTATTTTGAAAAACTGTAATGCGTCATATTTACCTGAAATCTCTGACTAAACTGATTCAAATCTGTTTGAAATAGTTTTCTTTAAACTACTTAAATTAATGCATTCGCATATATCGACTCTGTTTGTACTAATCAAAATAACTATTCTTTTAGGTTCTAACTTTCATGTTTCTTATCACACTGATTCACACACAAACTGCGAGAGGAGCTCTTTGGCCGTCAGGGTACAACAATGACAAGCAGCTGAAGTGTAGTGGGGGATCCGGCCTAAAATATTTGTCCGGAGATGCATTATCAGATTCGCCAGATTGTCTTGGGCCAAATAATGCACCCTATCCAAGGTAAAGCGTTAAGAAATATATAATCTTTTTCGGCTTCTTACCTAATATTTGGCTTATAACAATGGTTATTAGTGCGACGGTAGCGCGAACATTTTCGAATTGGAAAGGAAATTCGAGACGCGGACGTCAAAGTAAATTAACATCTACACTGGATCCATCAGTTACCACCAGCGTTCTGTTGAGGGCATACAGCGAGGCCAATAACGAGGATATGCAGAGCACACGCTTCGGTATGAACAAAATATAGTTTTTCAGTGCGATTTGAAAATTAGATCATTGCAATCTAAATCTTTATATTGGTTCAGGTCGTTCTCTGGCAAATGGAGCAGCAGGTCAGTGCAATAGTATACCAGCACGTTTATGCAAGACACGCTACAACACGACTGCACCCATGTATGGCGTCAGTTTAACATCTGGTCAGCCTGTCACAATTGTTCAAAAGTTTCCAGATCTTTTGCAACAAGTAGTATTTGAAGTTTGTGAGTAAGTATTTAAAGGACGTGATACAGCAATCCAAAGATTGCTTAATTTTATTATATTATACAATATTTGTACTTAGAATTAGGTTTCATACAACTTTATGGAGCCTTTAATATTTTTTTCAAGATGAGATCTGGTTTGGAAAATTTTGATTTTTCTATTACTTGAGTTAATCAAATTGAACATCGAATGAAATAAATGAACTACTAAGATTTTAACTTCACTGATAGAGTACGTTAGTTATTCCATATTTTTTATAAAAATTAACGTACCAGGGACCGTGACCCCGGACAGATTTATGCACATATTAAAATATGTATATGGAATGACATTCATCGTCGTAACATTAGAAAAGTATTATATTATCTAGAAGGAAAGGCGAGCGGTTAATCTGGCCAACAGACAGACAGATACAAACTAGTAGTTAAGCAAGTATATATCTCTTTGATAATACTAATGTTATGTTAAATAATAGAAGTAATGAAAGGAATTGGTTGTGCCCTTTATAATACTGGGATTAGAATATAAATTCGTCTTGCCAATGAAATAACTGTTTATAGTCTTTGAGTATATTTGTATATAAAAAAGTAGTCGATTCATTGCTCTTACGTATGTATGTGCATATATACGATATTTTTTATATCTACTTTATATTTCTATAACTTTATCTAAGCAAATCAATAAAATCGGATTTCATTGCATACACATTATTCAAGTTGTCATAACTGAAGTTAAAGAGAAAACATAATTTTAATTATTTATATTCGTTTACAGATCCTCTGAATGTGACGTTGTACGCGGCGAGTGCACCCAAACATATATACCCTATCTTTTCCTCGTAATACCTTTGGGACCCGTAACACTAACCGGCCAGGATTACGTGCTTGTTGAGAGCGGTTGCGTATGTAAGCCGAAATACTCAACGGGAGCTGCACAAGAGCCCAACATGATTCCATAGTTTAATAATTGCTGTGCAAGAACTGATTTGTCTTACCTTAACTAATCTAATTTATCCACTGCACAAGCAGCTATAAATAAGTTTACTTATTCCATAAGCGATTGCGTACATAAGTAAAACTATAAATAGACATACATAACTATGTTGTTATTGATTCGGGCTACCTTATAAATTCAAGTACACGTATAAATAAGAACTTCATTTTTGGGCACTTGTAAAAATTGGGAGGATGATAATGTCGATGATATTATTATTTTGTGGGAAGACTGTTCCAAATGTAAATCTTAAGGCTAACTGTTAATAGTTTTTTGCTAATATTATATACTATTTATTAAATAAGCACACTATTTAGTATATTATGAGAAAGTTTTTAGTTTTATTATCATATTATAAACAATAAATATACAGATACGTACGTAGGAAATTCAAAGGAAAGAAACTTTAAATATCCGTTTCTGTGTGATGATGAATGGAATGAAAATTAAAAGAGAAGTAGAACATTTAAATAGAACTTTTTACATTTTATGTTCAGGTGTGGTTCATTTATAGTAGACCAGGGAACATGAGGATGTAGTGGGTCTACGAAATGTAGGTAAGAAGGCTTAGTAATAAGTTACGACTATGGACTAGTATATGTGGATAGCGTGAACCAATTTATCTGTGATGAGCCAACATATAAAGATCAACATCAACATCTGTTAACATAAACAATTCGTTGTACGTTAAAAGAGCCATGCTCTTATTGTGCATATATGCATATGAAAATAAATAAATAAAAAAATATGACCCAGATGCTGATCTATTGTGGTTCTTGGGCAAAATGTCGCAGCCCGAATGGAAATGGCCATTAAGTAGAAGCACACCAGAGCAGACGGCGGCCATGATTTGTAAGTTCATTGAAAATTACCACCATTGATTATAACCGAACACATTCGAAGGCGATTTCGTGTGGCGCACTAACAAATTCGATTTGCGTGGATTTTCCTATACAAATCAATATCTAAAAAATTATTGTACATACTTTCCGTTCTTCTTGTAATAAATTTTTATTCGTACAATTTTATAGCACTGTTTGTGTTATAACACAAGTTTTAAGCACTGGCAAATATAATACAAACTTCATAATATACCATATATAAAACCATAAATAAATAAATAAAAAATGGTGAAGAGTTGATGAGTTGCTAGATGAGATCATCCTCTTGTTGACGATGCGCTACAGATTTGGCTCGTTTTTCTTTACATTTTGACCATTTCTTTAATGCTCTGTTGTTATACTTCTACTAAATTTTTTGAGTCGAAATTTGCAGAACTGATTGCTTAATATACAATCGGGAACTGTTTAATAGTTAATAGCAAATTCAAACCCGCACAGCTAAACACTGTAAAAAGAAAAAAAAGAGCGGCTATGGATATAAAGGGTAAATGATATTTTGTTAGGTTCAAATATATTTCATATACAATATTGTAAGCCATTTGAGAGTGCGACTGTCAGACACCTGTATTTGTACACAATTATGATACATTTGTCATCAATGCAAAATTCTTTGCAGCTTCTAATTTAAAGAAATAAGCTATGAATTGTAAGAACATTCTAATAATTTCAATATCCGAATTGTACACATTAAATCAAGTCAATTTCTCGTTTAGGTTTTTAAAGTTTATTTTAAATTTGTAACATATACAGCGTATGTGTGTATGAATGTTGCATGTATGCACCTACTTATAACGCTAAAACTGAAAGTAAAGGAAATACGTTATTTTATTTAATGCAAGTATTCCATGCGTCTTGAATATATTATTTCTGTCAAAGGGAAATATACTAATTTGCAAGTGATTTGCAAGGATATAACTCAAACATTAATTTATGATACAAGTGTTTAGTGGGTGATTTTGAAAAGCTTTCCTGGGTGTGAAATATTTATAAAAATATTTCTAGTATTGTTAAATATCGTCGAATGTAATAATGAAATGAGTTGAATGTATTATTTTTGTTAGAAACTTTCGCTTTGAAGAAACATCTACAATCAGTATGACTTTTTGATGATCTAACGATCTAAAAGCCATTGCATCTGAACCATTTACCACCCTTAGATCACTTAGTCAATTTTCTTCATAGACTTTAGTGCTCTTTCGCGCAATTGTTTTTCTAAATCCTCATTAATTCCAGTAGGGAATCGTCCTCGTGGCTCAATTTTTGCAACTTTATTGTCGCTTTCCTCGTCGCTGCTTGATGTGTTGTCAGCCTTTTTGCTCTTCTTCTTGTGTTTCTTATGTTTTTTATTTTTTTTGCTGTGCTTCTTGTGTTTCTTATGCTTTTTCTTTTTGATTTCGCCTTCCGATTCGGAGCTATCATTATCAGAATTCCTTTTAACAATTTTCTTGTTCTTCTTGCGTTTCTTCTTTAAAGCCTGATCATAATCCGAATCGGTGGTATTGTGGTCTTGCTTTCTTACATCTGAAATGGAAAGAGTACGTTTCCGCGAAGCCTTTTCATTCGGTTTGGTTTTGCCATCATAGTCGGTGTCCACACTTGATACAATACGCCTGCGCTCCTCCATGCATTTCTTCAATTCGGTTGATGGCACAGATCTATCCATCGGATCGGATGAGGTTGATGTCTCTAGCACTTTAGCAGCTCTAGAAGCAGAAGAATTATCAGGTTTTGCTCTTGTATCTACGGAATTTTTGTGTGAATTCCCATCTCGTTTAGCAGTTTTGTGTTCGGCTCGTTTACCCTTCATAGGAACTTTCTTTTCACCGACACTTCTATCGCTGTCTGAAAATTTTCTTGATTTGCTTGCTCGCATTTCGGTTTTTTTTGGAAATACTGTTTTCTCTTCCTCATCACTGTCATCGCTATCTGAGCTATCCGATGAACTGGATTCGGTATCCCGAACATTGGTTTTTGGGATGACTTCGGTTTTCTTCTCAAAATGTTTCTTGTGTGTGACTGCCACCTGTCCTGCTTTCTCTCGTTCATGCGGCTTAAGAAACGGAGAAGGAGTACGCGATAAACTTAAAGAATATTTAGCTCTAGAAACTTCCTTGCTTCTACAAGGCTCCAACTGCTGTTGATCGATGATCAACGATGGTTGTTTGGACATTATTTCCGGTAGAGTATCAGACTTAGTTTTGCGTTTGTAGTCATCCTTTTCTTGCTTGGATAGATCAGTTGTTTTGACCACTGTATCCGAATATTCAATAGAGGAACGTTCTTAAATAATTAAAAATACATACATGTATATATATATATATTTAAAAAGTACATTAAACAAATGAAAAATGTATGCTTTCAAAATACCTGTGGTACTCGATTTGTCCTTTCCTACAAGTGCTTTGGGTGCTGGACTAGACATTTTCTTGTGGCGCTCCTGAGAGCGACTTTTGCTTTTTTCTCGCCGTTCGGTGCTCTTTATGGGACTTGCACTTCTAGATGGCGCAGGGCTGGACTTCTTAGGAGACCCCTTATTCTTTATCTCTTCTTGGTCACTTTCTTCCCAATTGGAACTTTCTGAAGAAACACGTTGCTTTGGTTTTTGACCTCCCCTGGCCGACGACATTTCCCAACGATTATCAGTTTTGGGCTTACCACGACCTCCAAAATCTGCTACGTAAAGTGGTGACGGTCGTCGCCTTTCGCGAGACATCCTCCTTTCACGTGAGAATTCTCGAATGGGTGATGAAGGCCGCCGATCCCTAGAAGCCGGACGCCGATCACGGGAACTGGGCCTGCGTTCGCGCGACCGACGTGCCTGCGGTTGTGGTGAATATCGACGTGCTGGAGAGAATTTCCGATCTCTATACTGCATTTGCATTTGAGGTGATCTTCGATCACGCGAATAACGTCGTTGCGGCGAGAAACGTCTTTGTGGCGACATGTTTCGGCCGCGACCCCGACTGTGACTTCGTCGCCAATGATTCATCCTGCCACGATTTAAGCCACCGCGTCCTCGAAAATGGTGAAAATTTGGAGACCAGCGACGATTAAATCTGAGTTATTTGGAGAGTTCTTATTTATATAAAGTTTCATATAATAATACTATTCTTTATTACCGTCTTGGCGAACGTGACCGCCTCATGGGAGACCGCGAACGATTACGCATACGAGACCGAGAACGGCTTCTGGAACGTGAGCGCCGGCCAGATCTAGACCGCTGATTCCTGTTCTGAGGACTTCTTCCACGTGGCGATGCACGTCGGTAACCATCACGTCGCTTCTCACCAATGCGATCGTCCATCGTCCTATCCACTGAACTGCCCGAGGACGAATTTCGATTATTACGATAGTGGCGTTTCTTTTGTACACTGTTTTTGCTCTTTGTAATTTCGAAATCATCTCGTCTATTTTCAGGGGAGTGGGTTGGACTGCGCGAACCTCGCGAAACAGAGCGAGAGAGTTTCTTCTTATGACCCGATGCAGGAGATGATCGACATGAACTAGAAGTTCGATGGGATGAAGATCGTTCCCGAAGTCTCTTCTTCGGTAATGATCTGAAATAAAGAATTATTTAATCAATGGGAAACAAGTTCAAGTTGTATATTTTTAGTCACCGTGAACGTGATTTGGAATTCTTCATCTTTTTATCTGTGGTTGGACTGGCGTGTCGGCTCCTACTGCGTGAACGAGAGCGACTCTTAGTTTTTGCGGTACCCGCAGCTAATTCGAACAATTTTCCTTGTACTTTAGTTAGCTTCTTTTCTGATGTTGAGTCGGCGGTGTCGATGCCATTGACGCCAGGCTTGGCAACGACAGGAGTTGGTGAACATTTCCTGGCCTCGCTCTTTGGCGATTGCTTGCGTTTTCCGGGCGATGCACTTTTAGATCTCCGTTCAATCGAACGACTTGAAGTGTTGGTGTTTACGTTATCGCTACGCTTTTGCGGCGAATGTGAGCGAGATCGCCGATTACTTGAGTGAAACTGACGACTGCTGCGATCTCTGGAACGACTGCTTCTACGTTTGCGATCTACGGAACGACGTTTAGGCGAGCGTCTGCGATCACGATCTCGCGAAGTTCGGCGACGAGACGGCGGTGAATTGCGCTCACCGGAAGCCCGTTGCGACGAACGATCACGAGAGTGTCTGCGATCGCGCGACCTCGACCGATTGCGTGATTTAGCAACATTTTCTGCCGCTTTTGCCTTAGGTGACTTCGAACGATTCCGTGCAGCATTTTCGGTGGAATTGTTTTTGACTGCTACATTACTCAAGTTATTCGTTTCAGTCGAATTAGACCTTGACTTCAATTGGCATCTAACCTGTTCAATTGCGGTTAAGGTACTTGCTGGCATATCGGGGTGTATAGCACGTTCTTTCGATCGATCTCTGCCGCTACGATCTCGACGACTACCGCGATCTTTCTCACGATCGCGATCCTTTTCGAACGGAGTACGTGAACGGTCGCGCTTAGTTAATTGTTCTTGTCTTAGTTCCTCCTCACGCCTTAGAATTTCGTCCTTTTTCTGTTGTATAAACTCGGCCGGTATACCGCTTTCACTCTCCTGTGCAGAAAGCAATAAAGTCCACAGCTCACCCATGAACTGACGCGCATTCTTCCCATTCAAAAATCCAGTCATATTAATTTGCATCTTTTTAGGGCAGGGGTATTTTTCTTCTTCCAATTGATTGTAGACGAACTCAACTACTACATCGTCCTCAATGTGAAGAATATCGGTGATCTTCTTACTAATCCAGGGCCGTAGAACGTCCAACTTCACTTTGGACATGTCTACGCGTTTGTTCAAGCAATCGCCAAACTTCATTTGCTTCATCAGTTTTTTCTCTTTGTCACTGAAACGCGTGTCCTGCTGTTGGTTTGTTCCCTGAATGCATGATTAAACAAAAAATTTTAACTCGTATAATCGCAAAACTATTTATAACCTCAAATTATATATAAAGCTATAATAGTTAGTGAAATTGTATCTATTTCTAAGAATTTATATAATGGCAGCTTACCGTAAACATCATATTGAATGCCGTATTCGATGGTACCGCAAATAAGTGAAGAAAATCGAATGCTTCTACTAAACTTAATCTAAACAAAGTAGGTCTAGTCTTCCGACACTCACATTTGTTTTCTCTGATGATTTTTGAAGTTCATAAAGTGGGCTTAATATATAATGATATTCGATAACAAAAGCATAAATTGTTTTTTTTTTATTTTATTTTATAATACGAGTGCTTTGCCAACGAGTATCGGCCCAAATTTCTGTGGTATGCTTATAAGTTGGCGCTGCTTTTCGTCTGCATTCTGAACACTTCATGTAAGTTGCAAGAGATTGCTTATCTACATCAAATATATTTCATATCGATATGTTTTGATACAAATACAATTAATTGCAACTTTTTTGTAAAAATTTATTCAATATTTCACTGCTTTTCATGTGGCCTGCAAAAGTGCAAAATGGAGACGCGTCGAAAAACTTTTACGAAAGAATTATGAGAAATCTTTCGTTAAATTTTGTCTTCATATCGACTTCGTCGCCATCTAGTCGTGGAAGTTCGTCTAATGTTAAGTAAACTTGCCAGATCTGCAAAAAAAAGTTAGCATTATTAGCATAATTTGGTATAGCTATAATCAGGATCAATAGCGAATAAGTAAAGTAAAATGCAAAAACGATTCCTTCGAAAATATTGTTACGTTTAGCCGCTAGGCGCTCAAGTATAAAAATGTTCTGCTGAAAAAAATGGCGATCGCTCATATAAAATGTAAGCAATCGCTTACGTTTAATGACAGCAAAAGAAATGTGACCTGCGGGAGTGTTACCGTTGCGAAGGCGACTACTATTTTTGTGATTCCCTCACGCGACCATTAAATTGTGCGCTGTGAATAAACAGTAATTGTTACCTTTGTCTTCTTGCGCAGTTCGAGGTCACATGACCACTCTTTTTGCGTCAGTGAAAAGTGTTTTCGAGCACCATGAAAGTACTCGGATTAATGAAACAAGCTATTAATGAGTTATAGTTTATACTTATACGGATATACTCATCTAGTTCGATGCTTTGTATACGAAATCTAATCGTGTGCTTTCCCAGCATTTGAGTGCAGCTCAGAATATGAGAAGCTCTGCACCAGATGAGTGTAGAATTCTTTGGCGAGAAAACATTATTAGATTTATTAATATAATTTATTACATATACATCTTAATTATTTTGTATGAGGAGGTAGATCTCGCTCGTTAACAGAGCATTTACTGCCACTGTACTTGTGCTTTAGTTCCACTGTATTTGTTTTTGCAAAACTTTGTTTACAAATAAACGGTGAATCATTTTATGAACAACAATATTTTTATATATGGACTAATTTTCTTGTAGCACATTTAATTTTATACTACTGGCAACACTGATAACAATTGTTACTAACGTAGTAGTGCAGATGGCGCTCTTTTAGTAAGAAGGCTAACAACGTTATTGTATTGTCAAAGAACTGTGAAATTGGGCAGTGTCCGGTCGCCGTCCTTTCCTTTTTTCGTTCACAAGATGGTAGGTTGTGGCATATTTGTTTCTGAATAGCCGTTTCCATCGCAGTGAAAATACATGGGGATTTCTTAAATAACATATTTAAAGTAAAGATAGAAATCTAAAAAAGAACAATAAAGATTTATTTTGTGAATTTGAGTTCCATGTTCCCCAAAATACCTCTTGAAAATTGTTTGTTTATGTTCGATTTATTGTCTGATAAATTTTAATTTTGTTTGGGAGAAAACACTTGCATATACTTTTTGCGAACATTTTACATTCAATTTAACTAATAATTTAATTTACTTAATAATTTAAATTTCTTAATATACTTCTAATTGGGATTTACGTATTTTTAGGCTCGAGGTCCTAAGAAACATTTGAAACGTTTAGCCGCTCCAAAGGCATGGATGTTGGACAAATTGGGAGGAGTATTTGCTCCTCGTCCTTCAACTGGGCCGCACAAGCTGAGGGAATCGTTACCTTTAATGATTTTCTTGAGAAATCGTCTAAAGTACGCACTGAACGGTGCTGAAGTAACCAAGATTGTTATGCAGCGTCTTATTAAGGTCGATGGAAAGGTGCGCACTGACCCCACGTATCCTACTGGATTTATGGGTAAGTTCTAAACCTTTCAACTAGCTTGAGTGACAGTGACTAATCAGAATGTTTCGTAATTTGCAGATGTCATCACCATTGAAAAAACTGGTGAATTCTTCAGGTTGGTGTACGATGTTAAGGGGCGATTTACCATTCACCGTATTTCTGCAGAAGAAGCAAAGGTAACGAGATAACTAACTTCCATATGTGATCTTTTTATTTGGGGAAATGCAAGTGGTATATTTATGTGCTTATTTGATTTTTCCACGTACATGTACACATATAATAAATGCAAAATATGTGTAATGAATTAATTGAATATCTCTGTCGCGATTAAGTACATTTGTACAAAACTGACTTTATCGAAGACCATATCAAGTGAAATCGCACTAATGTGGTTCATAAAAAAGTCAATAGCAATATTTTTGTTCGACGGTCACTAGATATCTTGATAACCATGATACTCGAGTAACACATACGTGCAAATACAAAAAAAAATAATGATATTTTTAACAAGTACTTAAAAAATCAAATTATTATTTATATATTTATATATTTATATTTATATATTTATATTTTGTTGCACTAAATATGTATATATTTTTTATTTCAGTACAAATTATGTAAAGTTCGAAAGACTCAGTTGGGCTCCAAGGGTGTTCCTTTCTTGGTTACGCACGATGGGCGTACCATTCGCTATCCTGATCCCCTGATCAAGGCTAACGACACCGTTCAGGTGGATATTGCTACGGGAAAGGTTACCGATTACATTAAGTTTGACTCTGGTTAGTATTCCGGTTATTGAAAGTATTCTTATTTAAAAATATGGCTTAATCGAAGACCATGTTTAATGATTCTTTCAACATTTTGTGGTTCAAAACAAGCCAATAGTAATCTTTGTTTCGACGGTCACTGAATGTATTCTTTGTTTTAACATTTCAGTAACACTTACGTTCAATTACACATTTATTTAACCTTATATTTTCAGTGTTTTTATTTTTATTCTTATTCCATTAATGTGCTTATAGAGAACTTGAACTTGTTATTTCTATTTTAGGTAATTTGTGCATGATCACTGGAGGTAGAAATTTGGGTCGTGTCGGTTCAGTTGTCAACCGTGAACGGCATCCAGGTTCCTTTGACATTGTGCATGTCAAGGACACACAAGGACATGTATTCGCTACCAGATTGACGAATGTGTTCATTATTGGCAAAGGAAACAAGCCATACATTTCATTGCCGAAGGGCAAGGGTGTAAAATTAAGTATTTCTGAGGAGCGCGATAAGAGATTGGCTGCCAAGGCACACTGAATATTTTTAAAATAAAGCGTACAAATGAAATATAAAAATAAATTAAAGTATTTTAATTTCAAAATTTAGGGATTTGGTGGAAATTGTGGTACGTACGCAATAAATGATATAATAATATATCTGGATGAAGAAATGAATGAATATGATGAGTTACACGTTGCTTAATATTCGTGTATAGGCTTGTGCAGGCATCCCTCAAAGGGGTTAAATAGTTATTCGAGGCTTTAAATATATGCCATGCCATACGCAAAATAACTTAACTATTGCTTTAACACATACTACAGGCAGTTGGCTTTCCTTCTAAACGGACAATAAGTATGTACTCTGTGATCGAGTTACTATTTAACAGTTGTCACCGCGACTTCGCATCAGATTCCCGAGGATGGAGTTCAAATACGCTTCTTAGACTGGTGCATATAAACCAGAGTGGATAGTCGTAAGTTGGGCGGATGTCGTCACTAAAGATCACTTTCTCGGTGAGGTGGCCTTGTGATCAAAACCGTGGGGTGGTTAAAATTGTCATGTCTGGGATCTGCCTTATTTTCTGGTAGAATCGCAGGATCATAAATACGTCAACCAGTTATTTTAACCAGAAAGAGTGTTAACCTGAAGCGATAATACACACATATGTACATATGAAGATTGTACAAATAGAATCTTGAATCCAAGGGAACTTCTGCCGCTCTGCTTCATGTCATGTCCAGTGACCAACCGGATCACCAAACTTCATAGCGATTAGGAAGCTGTTTAATAAAGTCAACCAGAGTAACGATTGACAAATATAAACGTTAGATCCATACGGCGGTCTTGAAGAGCAGAAGTACAAACATGCAAATCCATAAGGAAATTCGTTGACTTCGATTGAATTCGACTTTAATTAATTGGTAATTATAATGATGCCTTAAAAAGCAACATTATTACAATTTATACATTAGCAGTATGTATTGCTAAAAACTTTCCTTGGTTATCATGATTATAATGACGTATGGTCGGTCGTCTTATGTTTTTTATTATACTATATAAAAATGCATTATAGTACTCTTAGGATTTTCATGTATTAATAATTTCATATAGCGAGGTAACAAATTAAAAGCAGAAGTTTATTTGTTTATGTAAATTTGAGTTACATACATTTTTAAAATATATATTTAAAATATGTATTAAATAAAATGAGCCACAGAAATATAAATAAATAATGTGAAACAACAGCGAAAACTCTGTACATATGGCTTCAGTTGAAAATATGATGATGTATGTATGCATGTATAAATATGTACATATTATAATCTATAATCTTTTGTGTCAAAGGTTTTATTAATTTGTATTTTCATTGAATTAATTTAATTGCATCAATAATTCGTTGACGCTGTCAGAAGACACTAAAGATCTAAGAGTTTAGTTTAAGTGTCTAAGTTAAATCATATACATATAAAAGAAAACTACTCCGAATGTGATATGATAAACATAATTGACAAAACGCCTATGGCTTGGCTCCGAACTTAAGTTTGATCTTATGATTTAAGTGCGCTTCGAACGCCAACAACTTTAACAGAATCTCTGCTGTTCGTCACTTTGGCATGAAATCCAGTATCCCAGTCAGCGTAGTATTTGACTGTACGAACGTTTCCATCAGCTTCCACCAAAGCATATTCACCCGTGACAACGTCTCCCTCACGCTCTTCGCGTTGATGCTTAATATCACCGGTTAACGAATCGTGCACATCATATTCAAAAGCATATCGTGGATGATGGTCCTAAAATCCAAAGGAAATGCGTTAATGTTAACTAATAATTAAAAATCTTCATATATTATAATACATTTTAATACGTTTATAATATACGTTTATACATATATACATATATATTTATATATATATATATATATATATTTATATATATATATGTATATGTATACATGTACTATATATTATATAAAATATGTATCCTTGACTTTTTATGCCAAGAATTATCGGAATATTTTAATATATATTTATACGATGTATATATTTGGCTTAATATACAATATATTAAAGTCTTCTCAGGATTCATGGCATAAGCAAATCGCAGATTTGAACTTCGCTAACTTTCGGCTTAGTTATACCTAAGTTATACCTATATCCATATGAAATCTAATCTAATCTAATCTATCTAAATTACTCACATAATTTTCCAAATGATTTGCAGTGATAGTTTTTATTATAGCAGGCACAGGTGATGCAGCTGAATGCAAATCAATATGAGGCGCATTATAGGGGGTATACGTTTTCGCATTCAAAGCATATCTATTCAACCCATCTCTATAAGATGAAATATCGCCCAACCCGCGTTGATATTCGTCAATATAGGCACCAATTTTGGCCCCACTGTGCCTGTTATTGAGTTTAAGAATGCTCTGATATGTAGGAACTGCGGATACAGCCAGAGGATCTAATGAGGATAAGGCAGTTCCTCCATAGAATCCAGGCCGTGAAATAATACCGGCGTATTTTTCTAATTGTGAGGAGCCAGGCACAGATGCCAGCTGTAAGGAAGGTCTCGATATCAACTGATGAGCTGCACCGCCTCCAACTTTAAAATTGTATGCTTCTGAGTGTTGTGATGATAACGATGTCCCGGTAGCATATTTATTAACTGAAAGGAGTGACTGAGGGGCTGAACTCTGACTTGTGATAGCAAAAGGGGATGCTGATGAAAGTAATGCTCCCGAAGCATATTTAGTTAGTGTAGCCCCTGAGTGCACTGATGGAACAACATCTGATTGATAAGTAGAAACTTTAGATATTCCTAGACCTCCCGATAATGTTGCTATCGCTGGTGATGCATAACTAGAAACTTTTTGAATTGTGGGAGCTGCGTAGGAAACCACCTGCGCTGGTTTAGAGACGTACTGATGTGACACTGCCCCTCCTGCTCCATATTTAGCAACTGCTGCTCCTGTTGCTCCATAGGCGGCTACTGATGGAACTACATTTGATTGGTAAGTAGAAACTTTAGATAATCCTAGACCTCCCGATAATGTTGCTATGGCTGGTGCCCCATAAGTAGAAACTTTTTGAATTGTGGGAGCTCCGTAAGAAACCACCTGCGCTGGTTTAGAGACGTACTGATGTGACACTGCCCCTCCTGCTCCATATTTAGCAACTGCTGCTCCTGTTGCTCCATAGGCGGCTACTGATGGAACTACATTTGATTGGTAAGTAGAAACTTTAGATAATCCTAGACCTCCCGATAATGTTGCTATGGCTGGTGCCGCATAAGTAGAAACTTTTTGAATCGTAGGAGCTCCGTAAGAAACCACCTGCGCTGGTTTAGAGACGTACTGATGTGACACTGCCCCTCCTGCTCCATATTTAGCAACTGCTGCTCCTGTTGCTCCATAGGCGGCTACTGATGGAACTACATTTGATTGGTAAGTAGAAACTTTAGATAATCCTAGACCTCCCGATAATGTTGCTATGGCTGGTGCCGCATAAGTAGAAACTTTTTGAATCGTAGGAGCTCCGTAAGAAACCACCTGCGCTGGTTTAGAGACGTACTGATGTGACACTGCCCCTCCTGCTCCATATTTAGCAACTGCTGCTCCTGTTGCTCCATAGGCGGCTACTGATGGAACTACATTTGATTGGTAAGTAGAAACTTTAGATAATCCTAGACCTCCCGATAATGTTGCTATGGCTGGTGCCGCATAAGTAGAAACTTTTTGAATCGTAGGAGCTCCGTAAGAAACCACCTGCGCTGGTTTAGAGACGTACTGATGTGACACTGCCCCTCCTGCTCCATATTTAGCAACTGCTGCTCCTGTTGCTCCATAGGCGGCTACTGATGGAACTACATTTGATTGGTAAGTAGAAACTTTAGATAATCCTAGACCTCCCGATAATGTTGCTATGGCTGGTGCCGCATAAGTAGAAACTTTTTGAATCGTAGGAGCTCCGTAAGAAACCACCTGCGCTGGTTTAGAGACGTACTGATGTGACACTGCCCCTCCTGCTCCATATCTAGCAACTGCTGCTCCTGTTGCTCCATAGGTGGCTACTGATGGAACTACATTTGATTGGTAAGTAGAAACTTTAGATAATCCTAGACCTCCCGATAATGTTGCTATGGCTGGTGCCGCATAAGTAGAAACTTTTTGAATCGTAGGAGCTCCGTAAGAAACCACCTGCGCTGGTTTAGAGACGTACTGATGTGACACTGCCCCTCCTGCTCCATATTTAGCAACTGCTGCTCCTGTTGCTCCATAGGCGGCTACTGATGGAACTACATTTGATTGGTAAGTAGAAACTTTAGATAATCCTAGACCTCCCGATAATGTTCCTATGGCTGGTGCCGCATAAGTAGAAACTTTTTGAATCGTAGGAGCTCCGTAAGAAACCACCTGCGCTGGTTTAGAGACGTACTGATGTGACACTGCCCCTCCTGCTCCATATCTAGCAACTGCTGCTCCTGTTGCTCCATAGGTGGCTACTGATGGAACTACATTTGATTGGTAAGTAGAAACTTTAGATATTCCTAGATCTCCCGATAATGTTGCTATGTCTGGTGCCGCATAAGTAGAAACTTTTTGAATTGTGGGAGCTCCGTAAGAAACCACCTGCGCTGGTTTAGAGACGTACTGATGTGACACTGCCCCTCCTGCTCCATATTTAGCAACTGCTGCTCCTGTTGCTCCATAGGTGGCTACTGATGGAACAACATCTGATTGGTAGGTAGAAACTTTAGATATTCCTAGACCTCCCGATAATGTTGCTATCGCTGGTGACGCATAACTAGATACCTTTTGAATTGTGGGAGCTGCGTAGGAAACCACCTGCGCTGGTTTAGAGACGTACTGATGTGACACTGCCCCTCCTGCTCCATATCTAGCAACTGCTGCTCCTGTTGCTCCATAGGTGGCTACTGATGGAACTACATTTGATTGGTAAGTAGAAACTTTAGATATTCCTAGATCTCCCGATAATGTTGCTATGTCTGGTGCCGCATAAGTAGAAACTTTTTGAATTGTGGGAGCTCCGTAAGAAACCACCTGCGCTGGTTTAGAGACGTACTGATGTGACACTGCCCCTCCTGCTCCATATTTAGCAACTGCTGCTCCTGTTGCTCCATAGGTGGCTACTGATGGAACAACATCTGATTGGTAGGTAGAAACTTTAGATATTCCTAGACCTCCCGATAATGTTGCTATCGCTGGTGACGCATAACTAGATACCTTTTGAATTGTGGGAGCTGCGTAGGAAAGCACTTGCGCTGGTTTAGAGACGTACTGATGTGACACTGCCCCTCCTGCTCCATATTTAGCAACTGCTGCTCCTGTTGCTCCATAGGTGGCTACTGATGGAACAACATCTGATTGGTAGGTAGAAACTTTAGATATTCCTAGACCTCCCGATAATGTTGCTCCAGATGGATTATATATTTGCTGCTTAACTGTATACGTTTCGGGTTTCTGTACAGGTAGATATTGCTTCGATAATACGGGGGAATACGACACTGTTGCTGCTGGAATTGAGGGCTTAGTAAGTAGTGAACCATATGTAGATAAACTGGATTCGCCATGGATTCTTGAGGGTTCGTATGCTTCTGACCGACTACTTGAGGAAAGAGTAATTTGAGGAGGCAAGTATGATTCGGCAGCTGATACTTGTGCAATTGCCGGTGGAAGGTATGCCTTTGAAACTTCTACTCCGACAGGTAAAACTGGTGAATTTGAAAAGTGTTTAATGATTTCTGTTCTTCTGGATGGTATTACAGGTGCATATTTCGACGCCGGAGACTTATCTGAGTATGATATTTCAGAACCTTTTGCATACAGAACTGTCGGTGCATAAGACTCCGAACTTCCTCCATGGGAGTATCCAGAGTAACTTGCTGAGGATCCAAAAGAGCTTGATGAGGCTCCAACATTGGAAAGTTTCAGTATTCCATCTTCGAAACCTGATACAGACGGCGATTTACTGTATGAATTCAAAGCTGGACCTACCGCCAATTTAATTTCCGGTGCAGGATAGGAGTATCCATTTGCTGGGTGTATACAATCAGGAATAGAAATGGATGCGGGATTGGCTAGAGCCAACACTGAGCTATATGCGACCAGGAACAATGCCAATACCTTTAAAAATACACATCGAATTTGTATGGTACATATGAATGTAATTGGTAAATCAGTGTATGTACATACATATGTACAATGTGTATGCACACATACAATTAAAGATTAGTGTGTAATTCTCTTTCAGTTTTTGGGGACCCAGGGATTCAGTCGTTGTGATTATATTGTTAGTAAAATTAAAAGTTTAAATGAATGTTATTAGTGAATTTTAAAAGTATTTTCACTTAATTCGTTATTTAAAAATTTGTATTTAATTGCTGATCTTTATCGAGCGTTAAATTAAGAAAGCTTTTTTAAATCATTAACTAATTATTTCTCTACCTTCTCCTTCCTTATGGGCGAAATGTAAATGAATTTTATTAGTGAATAGGAAGAGTACAATGTAGAAATACCATATCCGTACATCATATTCACATCGAGATCTGCTATTCTACTGGTAGTATCTGGTATTCTACACTTATAAACTACTGTTCATTCGTGTATTCACAAATTCATTTAGTATTTAGTCTTTAAATGTCCACTGGGTTAGTGAGAACTTTTATCTAGCAAAATGGAACGGATTTCGGAATTCATTGATTAGTTAAGCAGTAATCCTTGTGTTTTTCAGACATACGATTAAAAGCATATATTTTATGGTTTTGTATATTTTTATTATCTATATTATACAGTCGCTATTTCTGCATTCCCATTTATGATTAAGTTTTAAGTCCTTTCAGTAATGTAAGGGCTCACCTTCATTATAACACTCTATTTTCCTGCTCTGTTGGTGTAAAAAAGGATATTGTTTTATTTTCTCAATACGAAGATGAGGCGTGTTCGTTATCCTTTTATGGTCGACAATTATGAGCGCTACAACAGCAGAGCACGCCGTTCGAGTATCCTTCTAATAAAACTCTCTCACTTCTGCATACAACTCACTTTTGAATAGCCGATTGAAGGCGATGCGCGTTATTGAATTAGCTCCAACGAAAGTAGAGCACTACGAAATACTGTTGGCCAGCCTTGCTTTATAGACGTTTATATACCGAGATTCTGATTCCAAGCTGATCGTATGCAGTTTGTGTGATCGGTGCAGTAATATTTTTGTATCAAAAAGTGTACCGAAAGAAAAACAACAACATTTAATTTCGGTGACAACGCGATTGTTCATTGTGGCAGCAGCACTTGGCTTCAGCTGGAGTTCGAATTTCTAGCACGATCAAAATGTGCTGCCTGACTTTAAGCCTCTGCAACTCCGCTCGCTGCACCAGTTTCAAGTTTAGCCTGATCGAATATGCTCTCACTGGCATATGCGTCTTATGCGTTGACGCTGTGGCCCCACCTTCGTAATTCGCCGCAGTGTTAGTGCTATCGATGCCATGACGCGTAAGACATCATCACTGCAGTGCATAATATGCGTAGTTGCATGTACCTATTTTGGTGTTACAGCATGAAAAACTTTGAGAAACTAACGAGGATTTGATCGAGTTTTTCTTAATCCGTATGCAAAATTTTCTACTCGTGGTACACTCAAAAAACGGACCTCTTAATTTACGATTACCAGATGATGTAGCGCAAAGTTCAGTTCTGAAAGTTCTCCGGTAATGGCTAAATATGTAGTGATTTACGGAACACTTACTGTTTTGTACAAATATTAAGATATTTTATACGCTTAGAAAGAACTCACGATTTAAGTAGTTGCTTGTACCACACAAAGGCGCGGCAGGTATACAAGTAGATCACTGTCATCCTCGGACTATATTTAGCACAGTATGTCCATTAAGAATTTTTCAAAGTTTAGATTAATTAATTCTTGAGGTTAATAGTCTCGCCCACTTATTAGACAATGGATTTTGAGATGGCTTATTACAAGATGGCTGCCCGTTTATCCTTCGATAAAGTGTAAGGACTAAGGTAAGGATCTGAGTATCTGTTATTTGTATTAAACAATGTGCCCGAAGACTGGACGCTTTTGCCAATTAATATGTGTAAATATAAATAAATTATATGAAAAGTATTATGAGTGGATCCGGAATGAAAAGTATGGTACGAAATTGAATTTTCTATTATCAAATAATGTATTTTGTACTAATTTATCGAGCTTTTTTATCGAGACAGTTTTTGCCAGTGTATTCATGTATACGAATCATGTGGTTAGTATATGTATTTAGCAATATTTCAAGAGAATGTACTATATTTGGCCTGACCGAATCTTAAATGCCCTGCATCCTCATGATTTCTTGTGACAAGAATGCTGGAGAGGAATTTTTAAAGGAATATAAAATTAATATAAAATTATATGAATGTATGAATTTTATGAATTTGAAGAGATATATATACGTATATGTTATACATGGGAATGATCTTCGCAAGCATCACTGAGCATTATTTCTTACTACCTTCAACCTTCGAGGATAGATATTACCACAAAATTATAAGACCTTGCTTATTCTTACTTTTCTTCTTGGTAGTACACACGAAGATGTATATTGGCCGATTTCAATAGAGTAGTTACTTTTCGTTAAACATGCGATATACATATAAAGGATTTATAAATATGTACATAGTATGGTGAATATCATCGTGTTAGGAATGCTGGGAAGAGCTTAGTATATCCTAAACTTCGGATGTAGGGTACACAAACTGCACTGCCAAAAGTGGTTCAGACTCGGAGCGGTTTTGCGTGTGCGTTCACACAATTAAAAAGTGCGTCCAATTTAATGCTTCAGTTTTTAAGCTAAAATCTAGTTTTGTTCCACTAAGAAACTAAGATTTTCATAACTTGTATTTGCTTTGTATATTTTTTTTAAAAATTTTTACCTAAGATTTGCTTTGGTTGTTTGTGCGTCTGTTGCACATTTTAGTGTACTAAATTGATTGGGAATTTATATTTATGCTCTGTACCCGAGTTAGTTGCATTTGGCTTTTATAACACGTATACGATGCTTTATATAGGCTTAGGATCTGGAGTAATATCTAATAATAGAATCTATAATCACCTGATCCCAAAATTCTTTCGTACTTTAACTATTGATTTCTAAGTCCATGTCTATAAAACAAATTTTTATCTTGGTATAGAACAGTAAAATCTGTATAAACAATAATGAGAGTACATGCACTTTACAGACAAGGGTAAAGTTTGTTTTCTAACATATTTTGAAATATTTGTAAAAGCTTTTCGCATATTTTATTAAATTGATTATGGTTTGTTCTGATGATGACAGTCATGTACAATATGTATGTAGTTGGCTAGTCTTTAGTCGGTGTGATTTAAACCAGATTTAAGAAACGTAACAGCTTATCGCGGGTGTTTTGACTTTTTAATAAATTGAAAAAATATAATCGGTATGCGTCCTAGGATTGGTCGTTGGATGTTGCGCCACGCAGCGTTGCACTTACGTAATTGAGTACGAAGTCTTGCACATGCAACTGCCATAAATACCATGGCTATGCGTGTGTCAAGTAAGAGAAACTGGTCTAGAAGTAGGTTGATTTTGGGTAAAATTAAAATTCAATCATTTGGCTTTAGAAACGTTGCACAGGACACTGATCTGCAGTAAGATTCGAAGTGCTACGCGCCGAGTTCAGATCGGTCGATTTTCGGTGCAATTCTTTTTAGGTAGTTCGTTAGTTTAGTTAAATCGACGTACAAATCGAACAGCTGTAATAATTACTTTTTCTTCCATTTGCGCTCCTCTCCAAGACACTTCTCAATAAAAAACTGTAAGTTTTCTTTATTATAAAATAATTGTTTCCAAAGCAGCGTCATTTCTTAGTTGGTTTTGGTGGCGCCTAGTTCAGAGTCCCTAGGGCCTAGCTAAGTGGGAGAAATGTGCCGTTTTCCTACCACATAGTATAGGAAATTCTTCTATATTCAGTAAGAAGGTGTGTAGGAAGAGTGCGAAAAGGTTTGTCATCGCCTAATTCTTACGATCACCTGCTCGTACTTGCACTCTTAGCTAGTCTCCGTGGTAGTTACTTCCTGAGGCGGCCCCTTGTCAAGAAGTCGGCATACCCCTGATTGTCAACCGTCCAAGGATCGCGTGATATTCTGGATAAGAGTGTTCTTAGGGCGTTTTATCGGCTCTCAAGATCCGCAGTATCCGCAGTAGATACGGTCTTGATAAGATAGTGGCTAGTAATCCATTCAGAGAGCAAGGACTGTATTCGCTTAATTCGAAGCATAAATCTCCATTGATCCTTCTATCGGCTACGGAATGATTGAAGCCATCCCAGTTCAAATTCGTAGTTTGATCTTTAATCATCGTCTTTGGCCGAACTCAATCATCTACTCAAAAATCTTGTTCAATTTTCCATCGGCGCAAAAAGCTAATTACTGAATATTAGTAATTTGACGGTCATTCTTAGCCGTTTCCATGTTGTTTCTTGTATGACCTTGATTTTGAAACATCTTCTCTCTTCGTTAGCAAGGTCCAACTTAAAGCAAAATGACCGTCCGCTTAGCAGTCGACTGATGATCGCAGTGTGACCTTTAAACAAGCTGTTTGACACAGATTTTCATTACAAACCAAACCATTATTTTCGGATGATGTTTATTCTTGTCTTGGAGAAGTCTGACGTAGTGGAGTGTTCGTAGCAGCACTGATATCTAGTGATTGGAAATTTAAGCTGATGATCTTCGATGCATCAGATGATATTGCAACGTTAAGCTGACTGCAGTTGGACGATTTGAATAGAGTTGGCGCAACGTACTATACCAGGTGTTATAACACAACAACGTCTCTCTTAAAAACTGCAAATATACTTAATATATTTCATATGTCCATGGATAATGAAACTGTTCATCAAGTTATCCGCGGAGTAGACTCCATACAATTGATTTGTAGAACAGCATCGGATGTTGATAAAATTGTCCCGAGCTAAGTGTATATTGACATTGGATGTCTAATTGGATGCGTAGTCTGTTATTGGCTTTTCAAAAGGTTTCACGTGTTAAGATCTATGATTCTTTACTTGAGAACAAAAAATGGAACGAAGAATTTGTTGCTTTTGGCGAATATTCAATGAATAAAACGAGTTTTCAAGGAGGCCAACGTCAACAATGACGTGAACGAAATTATGTTCAAATCAACTGAAAAGATAAAGACAGATATCCCTAAATACCATGCCAAAAATACGTTCGAGAAGTATTTCCATGCCTGGAAAAGTTGCTGGAACAAGTGTATTCCTCAGTAGATCAAGCGTACAATATTAAATCGATAAATAAATTAAGGCTTTTTTATCGATTCAAACATTGTATTACTACTTGGACTTAATTAAATAAAGAGTGACTACGTCAGTTGAAAGCTCTGAGCTCATAATAAAATTCAAACTGAAAATAATGTCGTCTGTTTTTCGACCTAACTGGTGCGTGCTGAAAAAGATCTACATAAAACCAAAGTTTAAGAAACTAGATTATGGGAATGCGATTGTAATTGTGTTAAAAACAAGACCAATGTGATACCGACTGACTAAATAGAAAGGTGAACAAACGCTCTGTGGAGTGTTCGAAGGAAAACCGCGCGCCAAACTGGCATCTAGCGATCTGTTGACGACTGAGCGTGTGATTACGACGCATGCGTATTTAAGCTTGAGTCTGCGCCACTTGCCGTTTAGTGAAGCATTGAGTACTTGGAAATAATTGGTTAAAATCTTTAAAATAATGGTACAATAATTAAAAAATGCTAAATAATGGTAAAATTAATAAAAAAAACAACGAGTTTATATATGTATTTATTGAAGCCAAATATAGTCAACACATAGTACTAACCTCATGACTTCTGGTGAACCATATATAGGGTCTGCCAAATAACTTTTTTTTTTTTTGAAAATGCGAGTGTAGCTTCGGCTGTGTGGCACGTAGCGGATATTGTCGCAATATTTCCCAGCGTTGTTCAAGCGTATACACAGCTATATTCGTTCAGCGGAAGGATAAAACTAATTATCTGTCAAATCAGACATGAGCTAAGTGATACCATTCACGAAATAAGCACTAGTTGAAAAAAAAAAACGTTAGATAGCGGACCCTATATATATGTATGTTTTGTTTTCTCAAACATTTTGGAACTTTTATCATACAAAAGAAAAGTTAATACATTTTATCGAAATATGTGTCTAGATATACAATATATCTACATATATCTAGAAATATATGCTAGATATAGATATCTACAGCATCTTTATCGTCTAAAACACGTTCACAATCGTTATTTAAATGAGTAGTGACAATATTTTTATATAAATTATCTAGATATAGTATATATCGCATAATATTCGACAAAAAACTAGAGCATTTGTTGCGTGTTTAGCCGAGGCAAGCTGATGTTAGAATAACTCCTTATCTATCACTTCTTTAGATGCTAGAAAAATCCTTAAAATGCACTTGCTACACCGTTTTTGAAAACTAAGTTCCCGATTCTTTATCTCCTTTTAAACTTAATTTCTAAATTCAAGAGTTTTCCACAAAAAAAATCATAAACCTAACAATTTTTGCAAATGTATTTCAGATTCTTATTATCTAATATTTATATTTAATACTTATTATTTTTCGATCATAAAACAAATACTCTTAGGAATTCTGTAATAAATTGAATCCAGTCTCAGTGTGTATATAACAGTGAACTGTAATATATACCTATAGCAATGTTTAATGTACAGTATGTTCCGCATAGGATGCGACAAAAAGCTAGGACGTGTAGTCGAGAAAGGAAAAAATTTGTTTGGTACTACAGAAATGATGGATTGACAGCCTACAGTTTTTTAAAGCATCTTATGTGGACCACTTTGTATATTGTCGCGCTAGGTGAGGTCCATTAACAATGGAATTGAACGAATTGAACGATTTGGATGGATTCACAGCATCGGATCAGGGTTGCAGTTCGCCTGAGTTGTGTCGGCGCAGCGGTTGGATTGTTATTAGCAGATGAAGGAATTACTACCATATACCGGTAGAGGCGATGTTGTATGCTTTTCTTAGCCGATGTGGTGATAGTCCGACCGATGTGGTGATAAATGGTCGACATATCCAGCTATGGTTTGTTTTTTCTGTGTATACGTATTGTAATGTTTGGGACCGAGATTTCTCCTTGGGCCAATCTTATTGCTGAAAATATTGCTAACACTCGGGGAAGGATTGTGGTAGTGCTTAGAATTCGCGGCGAGAAAGTATGTCCCCAAGTCGTTCTTTAATGGATTTCGAGGATAAATATTTCTTGGTGCAAGAACATCTTCTGTGCTCTTGTAGTCCTGATTGTGCAATTGATTGTGCATCGTCGTCACTTCGATAACCATAGCTCTCCAGTCATTCTGCTGCTCATCATACGGAACTGTAATGTGATCTAGCTCTTTCTGGTCCTGTGCTGCACTTGGCCTTGCACGCATCCGCTCCACCAGATTCATTGGAATTTGCTTTATACGCGCATGTGGATGGAATTCAATCAGGCTGGGAATTTCGGGGTGGGAAAGCGTCAGATCTTCAATTACATTTTTAACGGGATTTATATCTGAGCTGAGTACGATGTGCTCCTGGTCTTTGCTATAATGGTTGATTTTCGATTGCGAAGTGTTATCATTGATGTTGTTCTCGCCGTGAGGTGTTTCGGTTATCGGATGCGAATTGGCGCCGACAGTTTTCACGATTGCATTAAAGCCACTTTTAGCATCTGCTGTATAGTGCACTGTTCGAATGGAGCCGTCTGGTTCGAGAACGCTGTAATGTCCTCGGATGGAATCTCCATCTCTTGACTCCCACTGTGTTTTTACGTCTCCCGTATGCAGATCTTTAACACCATAACTAAAAGCGTACTCCGGATGTTGCTCCTAGAAACAAATCATTTTGAATTAGTAGCTTACTCGTTCATGCGTATTGATTGATAGACAATTTCTGAATACTGAATAATAAGTTTAATTCACAAATCGAATTAAATTCCAACTTAAGGCTTCTGGTACTAATGGCATTACTGTAGTTTTATTGTGTAGTTATTTTTATTGCTTTAAGAATTAGAAACATTTCGAGGCTGAGCTATTTGCGCATACAAGTTTTGAACTGCCCTTTTTATATGATTCATTATACATATATTCTGTGGAATTTATAATTATTACACCGTTTATTTTGTGACGTTTCCGCATGTAAGAATGCTTGTGAAAACAAGAAAAGTCCATTTTAGATAATATTTAAAATTTTTGGGATATTCTTTTCTCTCAAAATAGGTACATTATATTATTATTATTATTATTATCTTGATATTATTAAATGAAGTTAAACTTTACTTTATTTTTTACAAGCAACCTTTTCTATGTTCTTTGTCCACATTTGTTGAAGATAGATTTTGTGAGTTGTGTGGAAAGGTTGTGCGAAAAGAGCGCATATAAGGTTTAAATTAAAATTTGACTGTCTAAACCGAATTTACTCGTATCAGAACCTCTAACAGAGAGTTTTGATATCTCACTGTTAAAGAAGTGAACATAGAAGATTCGGCGATTTGTACTAAATATCAAATAATTTCAGACGAACAGATTTGACATTGAAATAATATCGAACAATTTGTCAGTTTCGAAATGATTTCAGATTAAATACTTTACCTCCGTTTTGACTTTAAAAGATTAAAGTTCTTAACAAATTGTTTTAGATTTCCTATAGAGTTGTCTTTTTAGTGACTTACCTGTTGAAGTTCATAGTCAATTTGTTCCTGATCCTCTGCTGTGGTTGGGTCTGCTATTTGCGTGACAATTACGTATACCAGGTTACTAAACAATGCCCATCGAATCCACTGAAATTAAGAGGTTTATTATATTGGTCCCTGCATTATTGTTAGATATTGAATATACTTCCAATTTATATTCATAACTTTGATATTCCAATATTTTTCTTATTTAGAAAGAGATTGTAAATTGAAAATTAATGACTACGTAGACAAAAAGGAGACAATGCGAGACGGTTATAAATTATTTCCTAAAAATATTCCTCGTTCGATCAGATTCAGTGATCAGAAGAAAGTCTGTTTAAAATCGGATGTTGAATAAATTTCTCCTGCTCGATCTGGATATACAATCAAACTTTCTCTTCGCCATCCTCCTACGTAAGCTTTTCCTTTCTACCTCAAATAGGAGATTCGATTCTCTACGTGTCGGGCATCTAGAATTAGGTTATGGAAATGGAAACGCTTCACACGTGGACTGGCTAGTAAAACTGTTTCTTCTTCTCTTTCTACGTCGTTAATTACACTTCAAAGGTGTCGATAACTTTCACTTTTGAAAATGGTTCTCTTTCGAATTTCCATGAATTTTAAATGTTTTTCTAAACTCACACGAAAACTCATTGCTCCTTGTAAATCCAACTTCAGTGAGTAATGTTATTTTCTTAGTTGGCTGACAATGCCCAAAGTAAGTCCTTTCCAAGTATGTGAAACTTTCACTGTCCGTAAAGTTCAAGGATAAATTTGTAATTAAAGCCGCTCCTAAGCGATACGAGCGTATTTATAGGAAGATCTCCAACTGACTGTGGCACTGGCTCAGTGGACTATCAATACATATCTTTGCTTCGTGAAATTATGTTATGTTTTGGTTTTCGTTTTCCATTTGGAGCCTACATTCCAATTCACTAGATTTCACTAGATTTTCCAGCTTTTCTGGTCTGGGTCACGTTTTTCTTACTCTCTTACAACGCTGTACAACTAATTCCTGTTTTCGCTACATTTGACGAAAAGCAATGAATTGAAGAGAATATTGGAGTTATTGTTTAAGTGAGCCATTGAAAATATTGTGACATCTGCTTGTAAGTCTCGATTTAAAAAAATCAAAATAATTGACCATACTAAGTTTCTAACTAAGTTTCGAGGTGTCTTTGTTAAAAATGCAGTTTTCTCTACAGATAAATTGAAACTTTCTGTTAATAAAGTTAACTCACTTTAAATTAGAGGTCTCGGAAAGCATACATAGAAGTAACATAAAGATAATAAAGAAGAGAATGGCTAAAATTCGGTGAAATCAGAAATTAATTTCTCCCAGTTCGAGCAAAGGATATATTTATTATTTTTGCCATCTTTTAATTAATTAATATATGTATATGTACATATATAGTTAAATAATGAAGAATTTCCTTTCATTATTTGGTAAATTGAATTTGATTATACAATAACTAAAATTGGTGAGGTTAGAAGACGATGTCTGTCGCATATTTCTGTCCAGAAACATTTAAAAAAACAGCTTAACAGTGGCTGATAACATTATCAGACGATGGAGGGAAAATATTTGACGGGGATGTGAAGTTGCTGCCAAAAGATACATTAATTGCTACGTGGTTCGTGTGTACAATAACCATGAGATAGTGTATTGACTTTCCAATGCTACGAGTAGAAACAAAACAATAGATTATGATTGAAGTATCGTAATTAACTAATTAAATTTATTTTATTTTACCTATTAACTTATTTTTCAACAGTATGGGTTTTTATATTCCACTTCTTTAATATTTAGAATTATTAACGCTTTCTAATGGCTTTGAGTTTCTTAATTGTATCTTATTATTTTTTCAAGGGTATCAACTTAATGTGAGCTCGTAATAAATTATATTGTTAAAAGAAGCGACAAAAAACTAGAGCATGCTGTGACAAGGCGAAATAGTCTGGCAAATTTCTATAAAAGAGAGTTTTCTAGAAGAGAGGGCGCAGGAGGTGGAGCTTATACAAAATATATATTTTCTTCTATATCTTTTACACGTTACAAACGGAAACACCCTCACCTTTGGGTGTAGGGTATGAAAAAAAGAATGTAGATTGTATATGGGCTTGTCTAAAGTAAGGTTTAGTGTTGCATTTGTTATAAAAGGAGAAACATTTACCCAGAATTCCTCTTGCTTACACAGTTGCAATTATACGACATTTAAAAATAAAACACTTTTTGGAAAACAATAAAATACACTGAAAACAATTGATTTATGTCGTACATGTTACAGTGCATTATAATGTGTTCATCGGAATATAAAAAACAGACAGTTTTGTTAACAAAATATTGCTGCTTTATTTCGAGAGAAGTGAGATATCATATAGCATAACTTCGATTCTTTTTCAGTTGTAGACATACTAACTGGTCTACAGATATATCCGAAACTATATGAAGTATTCATAAGTCATCTTGAAACAAAATGGAGTAAAGAAAGTAGAGTCGGTGCTACTGGGCACTAGATGGGTTTCATAGGTATACATTGCCTCAAAACCGACGAAATATGGGTTTCCAAACTAAGATGGTGTGAGATGGTTTTATATAAATTTCATTTAGCCTTCGTAATTGAATTATTATGGTCAACAAAATTAACTGTACTTCGTGTATTGAATGAAACCAATTCTTTAATCCACAATCATTTGAATTCCTAATTCACATTATTTTTTCTGTGTACTCGTGTAGTGCCGATTAGAGAGGCACGAACTACAGCGGACTGTTATTAAAAATTGCCTTCAGTTTCAATTTTTATTACTGTACTGAAATAACTGTATAATTCGACTTGGTTACCCTGTGTGTCATTTCCTATCGTAAAATTAATGGAGGTATAGGGTACTATTATAATTTATCTCTGATAGAATACTGTTTTCGTGTGCTGTTTTTAAAAGAAGTGTACTTAGTTTTTACATTCTGTACTTTTCTCTGACTCGCTTAAGTGATTTTAAATTGAAATGCGTGAAATATTATACATTATATTATTATACTCGTACTTGAGTAAAATACTTGAATATAATTTTATCGAATCCCAAAATTGTTAAGGAGAAAACACTGATGGGCATTTGCTTATAGATATGTACTAGTTAGAATGTGCATGTATAAGTTTTATATGTCGCTGGTACCGACCGTAGCGTCAACCAACAGATCATAAGTTCTTTAGCCGTTAAGTCGAAGTTGCAGCTATTGTCTGATCTTGAAGTTGCAATAATACTTGTCAGTAGACACTAATATTCTTTCAGACGATAACGAACGTTTATCTGATGCTGTTGTTTGCAATGGAATAGATATCAAGACAGTCGGAATAAAACAAGAGATCTAATTACAGTCAATTCTTTAAATCAAACTCCTCTTCATAGGAATTCTTGTTAATAACCTGGCGTGTTTGGGTTTTTAGTTTAGCACTACTTTAGTCCAGTCCAGCGTTGTTTATCAGCTGAACTCAATAATTTAAAGTTTGTGTTTGTGTATAGAAATGATATTTAATCGAATATCGCGTAAATATATATTGACCATGTCATTGCTCGGTTTTTTGGCAACAGTTGTTATTCTGTGTTTTTACTTTGCCTCGCTGGTGAAGTCGACGCCATCGAGCTGGTACTGCGAACATTCGGAAGTTGATACAACGAATTCAACGCTGGAACTGGTTCACATTGTGAGGATTCGTAATTATACCCTAAAGTCGAAGAATATATTAAGTTTTAAGAGCATCTAATTTGAGTATTAAAACTGTATAACTTGCACTTTTACATTACTTGCTCTACAGAGTGTTTAGACCGACCAACGTGATGTCGTATATTCTAGTTAATTAAGGCACAACTCTAAATCAAATTTATTCTCTGAATCATTCAATAAAAATATTAATGAATAGAAATGTTATTAAAGGTTTTCCGACATGGTCCTCGCACTCCTGTAGATACCTACCCAAACGATCCATACGTAAAGTCCACGTTTCATCCCACTGGCTGGGGACATGTTACAAATGTAGGCTAACATCACATTTCCATGAATATAAGCACATGTGTAAATAAAATATTGTACACATTTAGAAAGGCAAACGTGAGCTGTATGATTTGGGTGTCTGGCTGAAACATCGATATGGCGCGTTTATGGAGCCCTACTATTCGCCCGATGTGAGTACTATATCCAAAGATATCCATGAGTTTTATCCCAATTGACCCACTAACCTCCGCTTAGAGTCTTCATGCACAAGCAACCGCATCACCACGAGCACTCATGTCGCTTTCCACGGTGCTGGCCAGCATGTTTGCGCCTAAAGGCACTGCAATGGAGTGGCATCAGACTTTCAACTGGCAGCCCATTCCAATTTTCTCCGAACCACTCGAACAGGATTCTGTATGTACTCCACAGAACTCGGTACTTACGAGTACTATATTCTCATTCTTTTTAGTTGCTTTTGGTGCGGACACCGTGTCCACGTTACTTTGAAGCTCGGAACGAAGTTTTGCAGCTGCCGGAAGTACAAAGTGAATTGGCGCAGTACAAGTCACTCCTCGAGAACCTCACGGAAATAACTGGCATGCCTGTAGCAAGTGCGGATGCTGTCAATTCAATCTATATAACATTGCAGGCTGAGGTAAGCGCTTCTCAACTACTTCCCTCAGCTATCTTAACCACTCGTTTGCAGAGCGAGTTCGGTCTCGCCCTGCCCTCGTGGACGAAGCATTATTACCCCGAAAAGATGCAATTTCTGTCCGAACAGAGCTACATCTACAACGCATATACTCCCGAGATGCAGAAAATCAAAGGAGGGCCATTTCTAAAGAAAATGTTTGCGGAGATGCTAAAGAAGAGATCAAATTCGTTGAGGCCCAGCTCGCGAAAAATGTTCATGTATACAGGACATGACTGGACAGTCTGCAACATACTGTCGGCTCTCAAGGCCTGGGAGCGTCAAATGCCCCTCTTCTCTGTTATGGCTATGTTTGAGCTCCATCGACACCGCGATACCGGCCAATATTACGTGGAGGTAACTCTTTCTGTTTTGTTAAGAGTTTCTTGTAATAAATGTAACTATTTTGTGTGTAATAGGTTTTTTTGCGTAATGATGTGAAAGGATGTGTGAGGAAGTTGAAAATTTTCGGCTGTGGTCTCAAATGTCCGCTGGACCAACTGATTCAATTAACCACAGAAGTGTTGCCGAACGAGTCATACGATAAGAGGTGCAAACCTAAAAACAAAAGCTTCGTGGAACCTCCACCGAGACCAGTGGATTGAATATTGTAATACAAAAAAGAATCCTTATAAATTTGATTCTGTTTTTGTTGAATCGTTGATTTGAAACGACTGATTAATATATGTAGTTAGGTCATTCATCAAGTTCATCGCAAACTGTTTCTCTACGGCTTTTTCCGAATTTTCAATCGTTTCTGAAATAAAATACTCGAAGTGCACGGACCTAGTCTATTGATTAACGTGGGCACCGTTAGGTCGAAAGACATAATCCAGTATGTTAGAGGAAAACAGCATTACAACATCTCAAGACGTTCGCTATATTAAATATACTGATATATGTAGGTATGGATTGTATTTGATTAGCACGAATTTCTTTCATCTTGGTTTTGCGAAAGTCGTCTCCGGTCGGACCACGAAACAATTATTTGCTACTACCAATTGAGTTCGTCTAACAAGTCATGATGCTCACCCTTTATATGTCTTCCAGGATGTAAAGAGACATTTTATAGTATGCTCTTGATTGTCTTGTGGTATATTTAAATATATTTACATATATAGGAGTATATCTTTTGACATATGTATATAATTGTTCTTAATTATATATTGTATGTTAATCTTAGAATGTTACGATTGCAGTATAACTACTCGTACGTACCAGCGAGTGCACATTTACAAACATTTTAAAGAGGATGCCAGTTATACAGTTCAAGTTCCAGACGTTTAATCGAGAGTCGTTAATCGATAATGAAGACAGCGACGTATTTATTGATAAATGAGGCGAATAAAATAAAATAGCGGCGAATACAAAAAGTGGTTATCTGATTTGTAATCTATCTCAATGCTTCGAATTTGTTTGAACTCGAAAGTGCACGGGAAAAGCACTTGAAGTTTATAACCTTCTTATCATTATTTTTGCCTGTTCGGGCGCCAATGAAAGCTGCGATTATAATGCGATTCAGTCGACCTTGGGTGTTAGAAATATTCACATCCAGACAAGGCTTTTTCCGGGTGGAACCCATATATGTACAGTGAAACGAAAATGAGTAATTGCATTTAATTATTTCGAGAAATGCTCGAAAGTACCGATGAAAGTTTCTTAAAAAGTGATGAGTGAAAGCTATAGAAATGCTCATTTGAGGAGGAAGATGAACAACAATGTTGAGTATGCATTCTAGCAGGATTATAATTACAAAGATATTGGCTAATCTAGTGGGCCAATCTCCGTATACGTCCGACATGCTATCATAGGATTTCTTCTAGAAGTCTGCTTGTTACTCTCTTTTGTAGTCATCTGTCTATCCTTTAAATGAAAAACGAGTAACAAAAACTCCGTATGGATAATATTGAAATGAAGTTTGACATACATATCCTAGTTAATACATAGATTTTTTCTGGATTTCAAGGGGGTACTCGACGTAGTCCGATCGAAGATACGATGTCCGTGTTTTTCAAATGCCATTTCATTAATCACACTAACCATTCCAGTTGCCCTCGTACTTCTAATTGACTGATTAATCTATAGTTCATCATAACAATTGAATTAGCAGAGATAACTTCAATAAGTTGAATGCCTGTTAGACAGATTTGTAATGTTTTGTGTTGTTTGTTGTGAGGGAGTGTTTTTGTAAATATGTAGTTTCTTTAAATACATTTTCTGTTAGAAATTTATTGGGCAGCCCGACAACCGCTTATTGTAATCGAGTTAAGCCCGACACGGGACATTCTCGCGACAAGTTGAAGTTACGTGTGTAGTCGAGCGGCAGCTACAATAGAAGCAGGGTGTAGGAGTCTTGCAAGCGCTCAAGCAGGAGTGTCGTGAGCACAAGGCAATCGCGATAACAGCGTCAGATAAAAACGAACCCGCATAGCAAAGAAGTTTATCTACATAAGCTGGCATCACATTGAAGACATCAGTGATGAGTGCGTTGGGTTCAGCCTAACACGGGTTGTGGTGTGCAATCTTAACCTATATGCACAAGTTCTACAGTTATTTGTCAAACTTGGGAGGGAATCGATTAAAATAATTTGACGGACCTTTAAAAGAATTCGAAAGTTTCTAATTTCAAATTATTCTAAGTTAATAATTGAAGCTCGCGTGATAATCAACAAAGCTGAAATAAAAGCTTGCTAAAAATACTAGTTTTTCGAATAAAAAATCCATTGTGAAGAAATACATGCATGTAAAGCGAAACAAAAAATAAAACCTTTCAAGCAGTTTAACTGTAGTTGCGAGCTTACTAAATACTCGCAATCATTAAGTAGAAGCAACAACAGAGAACAATAATAATAATCAGCTGTTTTTTAAATAATTAATTAGACAAATAGGAATAAGTATTGTATAAAACACAAACGAATGTCTCGATCACATTTTTCGATATATATTTGCTTGGCGATGGCGGGTGCAGTTGTGCTCTCTGTTCTGATCCTGTGCTTCTACGGATCGTCTGCTTTTTCGGACTCAAAATCCGACCCGGCCACTGATCAGTCAACACTTCAGCTGCTGCATGTGGTAAGAGCAAATGTGGCGGGGTGTGGAATGGGAGAGAAGGGCAGGGTGGTGTTCGCTCAAAACGAGTTTAAAGGTGATTAAAATGTAGTATTTGTATTTGGTGTTTTATTTCACAGTTTGACATTTTTTTGAATAAATTTCATTTATTTATGCTTCTGTTCTTACTTACTATACTCGTAGTTCTTAGTGTTTAGAATGAAAAAGTACCCAACTTTGCTGTGAAAAAACTGGATTGCTTTCTTAATTACATAACTGTCGAAATTAATTGATACTGTGTAATTGTGATGTATTACTGTGTAAGAAAGTGTAATAAAAGTTGGTAATATTCAGTCGCGTCATTTCGTGTTCAGCATAGAAGTGTATGCGTTTATTCAGCTATTCTGACGAGGTAACCTTACCTTGATACATATATATTCTAATTGCTAATATGATTGTATATTATGCTATACAGAGCACAATAATGTAAAATAATGTGTTTCGTTTGAAGTACGTGATAACGTATAAAAGTTCCGTGTGATAAAATTAAAATGTCTATATAGTTATGAGTATACATATTATAAATTATATACATATGTACGAATTCCTACTAATTTAATGATAATTGGAATTGCAAATGCCAAAAAGCTGCGGCAGCTGCGTCTGTATCTTATATAAAATCTAAAGAAATGTTTCGGAAAGTCATCTTTCTGCTTACAGAAGTACTTTCGGTACCAAAATCGGCGTTCGACTTACCCGATCATTTTTTCTTTGAGGCTGCCGAAGGAATTCTGTATCAAAGACTGTCAAGTGTTGTAGAAATTATCCTTAAGAGCGTATATGCGCCGTCTACACCAACACTATGGGCTGTTAGGCCAAAAAAATTTTAATTAGTTTAAATAAATTATCAATAAATTCGGTTTAAATGTCAAAATGAAGTTCTTTTGAGCATTCATCACAGTAGTTCTGATTTTGTAGGGTACATAATAGCTTCGACCAAGGCGAACACGCCACTTTTACTGGTTTCGATAAGTAAATTAAGACGGTTTGAACAGATTCGCACTTGTTGAATATTTGTCAGTCTCCGTTTGTTTAATCAAATTTTTTCTTTTTTTGTCTCATCAATTCCAGGTGTTTCGCCATGGGCCCCGCACACCAGCCGACACGTATCCTAATGATCCGCACTGCAATCACACCTTCTCTCCTTACGGTTGGGGCCAAATAACAAATGTAAGTGTTTTATGAGTCCATTAAAGAACCAATCATTTGACAAAAAGGACAAAATTTATTTTTTTACTATAAAATCTAATACATTTGTCATATCCTGGAACATGCACTTTTGCATGTTCGACTATCGTACGTAGGATGGAAAGCGTGAACTATTCAAAATCGGAGCATGGATGCGTGAGCGCTATGGCAGTTTTCTGGGCTCTTATTACCAGCCCGATGTAAGTAAACGATCGCGGTGATGTATTTACCCTCTTTGGTTCCGTTATTTTGCCATTAACCCTAGCTAATATGTAAGCACTCTAGAGTGGTGCCATAGAGTGCAGGGTTTTTGACAAGTCACGCCTTTCTTTCTAGGTTGTTCATGCTCAGTCGACCGGCGTCACGCGGACCTACATGTCGCTCGCTACTGTGCTTGCTAGCCTGTTCCCGCCGAAAAATACCCCCATGGAGTGGAACCCCAAATACAACTGGCAGCCGATCCCAATTTTCTCGCAGCCCCTTAACGAGGACACGGTAGGTTGCGGGTCTGGAGATTCAGGGTGTTAAGGTTTCCGGCCTGCTTTCTGGAAAACTGAATACTTCTCTAAGTAGTGTTAATATCTACAATACTTTAGTTGTTGTTGGTGCGGACACCATGTCCCAGATATTACGAGGCTTTGAAGGAGGTAATGCTGAGGCCTGAGGTAAGGGCAGAAGTCGAAATGAACCAGATGATGTTAGACGAACTATCAAAGTTGACCGGCATGAACATCTATGAACCCGAAGACGTGCAATCGCTGTACTTGACACTTCAAGCCGAGGTTTTATCTTTTTCATCCTTCCGCAGTGTTTGTGAATTTATCACTAACTCTACTTTCTGCACGATTATAGCAAGAGTTCGGTCTGAAGCTTCCTGAGTGGACGAGAGCTTACTTTCCCGAAAGGATGCAGTTTCTCGCGGAGCAGAGCTATGTTTACAATGTCTACACGCCGGAGATGCAGAAGATCAAAGCTGGTCCCTTCCTCAAGAAAATGTTGATGGAAATGGAAGAGAAACTCAACAACAAACTGAAGCCTGACGGAAGGAAACTTTTCCTCTACACCGGCCACGACTCAACGATTGTGAACATTCTGTCAGCCTTTCAAGTCTGGAGCCGTCAAATGCCACACTATTCCGCCATGGCCATGTTCGAACTACACAAGAGCAAAGAAACAGGAGCTCCCTACGTAGAGGTTACAAATAAAATGTCGCACAATTATATGAATATGCTACCTCTGAGACTTGCTTTGACTTCAGATATACTTTCGCAACAACTCCAATGCTCCGGCCGGTAAGCTTACAATCCCAGGCTGTGACTTTCAGTGCCCTCTGGACAAGTTGATCGAACTGACCAGCGCTGTGATACCGACTGAGCGGGATGCAAATCGGTGCGATGCCTTCAACGTAGACTTTACAGAACCACCACTGAAAGGGCCGTAGTTCAAAGTATTATAAGTGGATGGAAAAGAACTAGAAATAAATTACGCGTACTTCGTAACACTAAATCAAATCTGTGTCTACTAATTATGTCTAAGGTATCTATGTACCTATGTATATGTACATACATATACATATAGTATGTACATATAACTTAGCATTTACAGCTTGAACATTATTGAATGAATGTTAGTTTCTCAAGACTTATGGGTATGTTTTATTAAATGTATTTAGATTGAGAATTTGAGATGTTTTAGTCATTGCATAAACCAATATAAAAAGCAAACAGATTTTATGTTTGAAATTAGAGTTATTTTGTGGTATCTTTTATACTTCCTTCAAACGTACGATGTACCAACAATAATGGGCAAATAGGTCATTCTTCCAGTGCCGTAGAATTATGCTGTAGATTCTAGAAAACAAAATTCACCTCTAATTATGACTTTTGAAACATTTTATTTCACCCAAATGGTAAATACAATTTTGGGGGATACGGTAAAAGCGAAAAGAGGGATTTCTCTCTCTCTCTCTCTCTCTCTCTCTCTCTCTGTGATTTTACTTATTAATGTTTGCACTTTAATTTGACTCAACAGGCATTGCAAATACACTAAATAATTGCTAGCGTACGAAACTTCAAAAAGTTACTCCAAAAAGCTTATTAAATTTATTAAAAAAGTTATTCCAAAGAACTTTTGCCTGAAATTGGCAAGGATTTTGAACCCTTGTTCGCTAATTCAGCTGTCTTTTGTAAAAAAATACGAACTTATAATACGAACTTTGTCCATCAGCATTTTGGGCGCAGTCCAAACAACTTAGAAGTACTTAAGCACATGAACTACAAACAAATCCGTAAACTACTTTTGAATAAAGTTTGAATTAAGATAGTTGTACCAATTATTTTGCACATATTATATCGATGCATTAGTAAACACTCAAATCATTATTATTTCTATTACTTCGACTCCGAACTTGAACGCCCAAAAACTGGTCCTCTGCTTAGAATTAATTTACTTACCTAAATGTTGGAAACTGCCAAAGAGTCAATTTCCCTTCTGACTGCACTGACAGAAGTATGTTTCTATAGAACGTGAATTGTGGTAATTAAAACCGAAGAGCTTTTCAGCACCTTGACATTTGCAAGTGCTCATTTCGTTTATTTATTTTTATTTATTTTTATGCGGTAACTGTAAATGATGCACGGTAAGTAAATTCCAATTTATTTAAAGTTATGGTCAATGTCAACAGTGAAGAGCCATTGATAGGTTGTAGTGGATAACAGCCACCACTACTACTTAAAGCGCATTTACTACGGTGAGTACCAAAGAGCATGAGCATGAGTAGACATCTAGCAAACGTCTAGAGTGCTCGCAGCATGTATTTTCTTTGATCGTAGCCTCACAAGTCATTGAAACTACTCGAATGACTGGTGTTGGTTTTTAGAATATGAGTTCTCTATTTATCGCCGATACCGAAGTGAACTCGCGGTTTGTTTCTATGGATGAGTCTTTAGGCATACCATCAACTATCTTTTAACTACACAAGTCACAAAAAAGCAAATACGATATACATACATATACCACATCTTATATATCAGTGAATTAAATCATTAATTGAAACTGAATTAAACAATTCGAAAAGAAACCAGCCGATGGGCTACTACTTAATAAACTATAACTAACGCTTAATTCATGTACGAGTAGTATTCCATTTTACTCACACAATTTCTTTCTATCATCTCTTTTATTATATTCGCATTCATACTCATTCTTCAATTTCTTGGCTTAGTATAGGCGTGACGTAATTACAAAAGTCTGTGTATTGAGAGCTATGGGGAGATAATTTAAGCTTCAATCACATGTACAAAAGAAATGAATGTAAGTAATAAATTTGCTTTACAGATGTTTCAGGGGGTCATTCACCCGTAAGCGCTATATTTAAGTTTCGGTCAGATTTCCATCGTGTTATTACGTTATAAGTACCAATTACTTTGTGTTGTTTTTTGTAAAACATCTTAAATCTCGTCACATGTTGAGTCCTGTTACATGTTAAATCTTATTATCTTATTAATTTTTTCTTGTAGTACCTTGAAGAGGATTCGCGTAATTTGTGGCGAAATAGTTTTAAAACGGCAAGACAATGAGCCTGGTGGTGGTATGTTCTTTTGACCCATCTCTCTTTGTTGTTTGAGAATTTATCCAACAATATCCGAGATTAACAATGAACGAGTCTCATACCGTATCCAGAAAGAGTGCTATCTTTGACTTGGCTAAAGCTGAAATACTCTACATTCTCGTAACCTTTGGTGAAAGATTCTCTAATTGAGAACCTTGGCTAAAGAACATTCTTTAATTTAGAAGGAAGTGCTGAAGCCCATGGGACTCTAAATTAGGCATTTATGGGAATTCATGTTAAGTTTATGTAGGCAATGCCCTTGAATGTACTGTATACATGTACATACACACATACATATGTATATTGAATAATGTCGGGATTATCTGCACTGTTTCCTTTTAATTATAATTGTAGTATGTACATATGTTTGTAGTATGTACATATGTATGTATGTGGTCCAAAGCAAAGGGCCTTTCACTATTTTGGTGTAGGGTATAAAAGCAATAATCATTTAACCAAATTCATGCACAGTTAAGCGTTGATGAAACACTAAACATAATGTTTTTACGACTGTTAAAAATAGCTCTCCAGTCCTGTCTAGAATATAAGTTCCGAGTATAACTTTTGAAAACGTAAAACAAGATGGGCCGTTAAAACCAGCGGAGCTCCACAGATGAACATTAAGCATAGTGGTTAATTCGCCTTTGGTCAACATAAATAAAACATGTTACTGGAGCGCAGGATCCAATACGAATGACAGCTGTCAGATAGTCTATTCAAATTATGTTCCATTGCCTTTGTTTTTGTTTTGATTTTTCCAATTTTTTCCTTCCACTGGTCCTCAGCCAAAACAAAAGGACATCGAAACGCAATGCACGTGTGTTGAATGGAGTCAGCAAAAGGAAAGCTTCGCACACAGCTCAAGCGTAGGATAGAAAGGCAAACCTGTACCTAGGACATGCGCTCCATGGCGTTGAATGGACGCAAGAAATGTGGAGCCAAAAATGCTTGGAGCTAAAAGCTTCGAATTCAGCTGTGCACAAAATAGCTTTGGCGTGCTCGCCCAGGACCTCGATGCTGGAAGAAAAAGTTTCCTTTTAGTCAGAACAAGGACACGAACTGTGATGCATATCAGCGAACGTGCAACGGAAACTCGCGCTGATGGAGGAATAGTATTGAAACTTAAAGTGGAGCAAGTTAAATACCGATAGATGTGTTCGGTTCATGAATAATTCCGTTTTGTGGTCCCCATGCGGGTCTGTAAAAAGTGAAATAGTGCAGAAGCGGGAGCACAATCAAAAAACCGAGAATAATGAAGAATTTTCAATCCCGAAATCACGCCGCAGCACCATTGCAATTAATCATTTGCGGAAAAAGAATAACGAATCTTCTCGAGTTCAATTGTTTTTAGAGATTTTTTTTTCTGTTATATAAAGTGAATAAAGTTCTTTCTTGGAAAAGCTTTTACGGAAATTTGTTGAAAATGCCTTCGATAAAAACTGAAAGGTCGGGTTTTTGTGAGTTGCGGATTTTTTAGCGTCCTTTAAAAGTTCTCTTCTGAGTCTCGAAAAATAAATGGAAGAAGAAAATTGTGAAAATTGTGTATTTGAGTAAAAAATAATAAAATTTTAAATAAATAACACAGAAGTCTGTCGATTAGACTTCTGTGAAATCTATTCATGTGAAATCCTTATTAAAGAAGAGTGAGAGAAAGAGAGAGAGAGAGTGGAGTTTGAATCTCTTCGATTGGTTCGATTACTTTACTAGTGTCTCTCGGCTTTCATTACCAACTTGCGGACTCTCGTCGCCTAAGCACAATCCTTCACTTAAAGGACAACGAACTTCTCGGATACCTCACCAGACAACGCCGCCAGATTCGCATAGACACTTGCGTTGATACACACTCGTTTGTACTCCGTGGAAGTGTGTGCGTCCCGAGTGCGTCACGCAACTGAAACGTCAAGATCACAAGGTATGACGCAAGAAGGGATTTTCTCCCTCCGCGCCCCGGCAACAGGAGGTTCAGGGTTCACCCCATTTGTGAACTTAGAAAGAGACGCCGATCGAAAGTTATATCGTTTGGGCGGCAGATTGCTACTGTTTGACTGTTTTTGTTTTCGCATTTCGCTTCTATGGATTAAAAGTCGAAATACAATAGATTTAATTAAGTCACAATTTCATTCAGCGGAATGGTTGATTTAGGGAATAGATTCGTCTGAAAGGGATTCATTATTACCCGTCTTTCGTGTTATTGAGGTTGCCAGAAGTTTACTGAAGGTCTGGAGCCACCATATATCTCCTAATATTATACTAATAGAAAATGTGAATCAGCTTAAAATTACTCCAAACATGAACTTACGACGCGATAATAATATATACATACATACATACGTAAGAAATATACAGAGGACACAAAATTCAGAATACATCTCAATAATCTAATAATAGAATATATTTTATACCCACTTATAGAATTGCAAATATAGTCCAAGATTAAAAACGAACATTTAGCCAAAGCAAACACTTTGTTATCTCCCATGTATAGTAGAATTTTTATACTGAGACATTTTTAGACTGAGGCATGGTTAGTTCTCAGAACTCATTATCCGGGCTCTTAAAATTAAACAGAAATTGGAAAGTAAATAATTGGAAATTCAGTGTTGGATCTTGTAATTATTTCAGACCGGATCACATACTGTTGACCGACTTCACAGATGTAGATAAGGGGAAACTGAACTCATTCCACATGTTGGTACAGGTCGTTATATGTCCGGATCCGTTTTAACAGATAATACATACATCGCTTAAGTATCGCTTAGTAATGTTAATAAAATACGAGTATTGTAAGAAAGTGTTAATGTAACATCAAAATATCTGTTTGTCTATTTTAACAATATAATGTCATCAAATAAATGTTAATAAGAGTACGTAATGTTAAAAGCCAAAATCTGTAGATCTCGCGTCGCGCACAGTAATCGAATCTTTCTCAAACAATTGAAGATTTCGCAGTCTAAAATCTTTCTCTGGCATTTTGCGTTGATGATGTTGTTTTAGGCGCCGTATATGCTATCTAACTCTGATCGACACAGTAAAAACAATAATCGGCATTTATAATTGATTAACTAATGTTAATAAAAACGAATTTATTATAAATTACATGTTTTAATGAATCATTTCCTTAGTACGTTTGCGTTTCGTTACGTTCTAACTTTTATTTGAGAATTGACATCCCAATTTTAAAATATTTGGTTTTATTTTCTTTCAGATGACTTCTCGATGGAAGACAATTTTTTTCGGGGCTCTGCTTGTACAACTTGCAACCTGTATTGGAAGTGCCTGTCGGGTGTCTGAGTATCCGTGCAAAAGCAACAGCCTCTGTGTCCCGCTGGACAAGTACTGCGACGGTAGAATTGATTGCGAAGACGGCAGCGATGAGCCCAAACATTGCACTGGTAAGTAAAGAGATGCATCACCGAAGTCCCTGTACTAAATCCCAGTTTCCCAGAGTGTTTCTTTATGGTAAATTGTTGATGCCTCGTAGTATTTAGATAGAGAGTGGAATAAAATGCAAATTTTGCAATATCTTAATTTTATTCCAACGAAACAATTTCGATTATAAGAAATGATTTTCAACTGATGATAGGTTAGGTTAGGTTAAAGTGGTAATCGGGGTTACTGACTAACTTAGACCTAACGTGGGTCGTTGTGATCACACTGTGTCTCCTCGCTGATCACTGTTTCCTCGCCTCGAAGAGCACGTCCAATGTTAGTACCGTAGTTCGTAGCTGTGATCTTAAGTGCCAGTCTTTATGGTTATTGTAATCGATCACGCTTTTTTTATCGCACTCTTTCTATCGCAAAGCCTGATATTTTATAAATTGATTGTTGTCGTCTCTAAACATAACTGTTAATTATACTTTCTTTCAGTATGTAATCGCACATATTATGGTGATATCGGTAGAACATACTCTATGAAAGTGCCAACTCCGCAGTGGAACAAACTGCCGTTTCTGTGCCACTTAACATTTACTGCATCCGGACATGATCAAGGGGACATTGTTCAGGTGAGCTGTGAAAAGTGTGTATTTGTGAATACTTGTCAGTTCCCACAGAAAAGTATAAAAATTCGAGAACTTTTCTTAAAAGTTATGTAATGCTGAAGTGGGCAGACCTCGAATATTTTTCCCAACGATGGATAAAGTGGTATATATCGCGATTTCTGAATGGTAAAGGTTGTTGTAAAGTGGACGCGAACCACATCCATAATGATCTAAACTATAATCTAAAGGCTTATAGAAGAGGTAAAGGGATTCTTTAGCATGTTGAATGAGAATATCTGTTAAATGCCATGGTTTGTTTCTTGACACTTTCTTTTATTTCTAACGTAAAATGGTGGGCTCCAAAAGCGGAGTTGTATACGTTTGCAGAGTGTGTTAAACTTATTAGAATTTATTTTAAATCAATGTTTAATAAAGTTTCTTAGAAATTTTATTGTGTTAATTTAGTGCTTTCAAAATTCAATTAACACAAGAATTTAAAGTGCGTGACCATTTGCAACGTAGAATTTTTACTGAATCGTTATTAGAACATCGTTCAATTGATGCATTGTTTTCACGCAACATCATCTTGAACGATGAAGCTCACTTCACCTTGGATGGACACGTCAATAAGTCCAATTGTGCACATATGGGGAGATGGGGAAATCGAAGAGCCATTAAAGAAAAATTACTTCATCTGGAAAAAGTTACTGTTTGTTGTGGATTTTGATCGAAAAGCGTAATCGGTCCGTAATCGGAAAGGCGATTCTTTTTCGAAAACGAGAATGGAGATGCAGTTACAGTGAATGATGCACGTTATAATGAAATTATTCTTGATTATTTATGTCTGAAATTAATGGAATCGACTCCATCAATGTTTATTTTCAACAAGACTAGCTACGCCTCCCGCAACGAGTGACAGCATCACTTTATTGCGATCGAAATTCAATGGTCGATTAATTTCAAGGAATGCTGATGTGAATTGGCCACCTCGTTCGTGTGATTTAATCCCGTTCAAGCAAACCAGCAACAATTAATGGCCCGAAAAACAGCATTAGAAATTAATTATACTAAACGAGTAAATATGCCAAAACGTCATCGAAAATGTTGACTTTCGGCAGCTTTGGCAGCTTTCTTTTCTCACACACAAATGATAGTCATAGTCACATCTGTTAATTAAATAAACAAACAAATAAAATTAAAAAGAGCTTTTTATTTAAAAAAAAACTTCCTATAGAATAAAATATATACCCATATTTTTTTACGGTTATTTTTTCACACGGAAGGTGTTTTAGTCAAAAAGTCAATCCTTATTCTTAAAAGTAGTACGAACTTTAAATTAGTAATACGCGAGCTTGAGTGCAGTGAACTGTTTAATTGTGGTAGTCTAAATAGCAGCAACTGTGGAAGTACCGTATACAACGTCTACTTAGTTTCGACAGCCTCTTTTTATGTGCCCGCAGCGTTAAACGCAGTGCGAAAAGCTTTATTTGTAAGCGAAACCATAAGTTATAAGATAGGATGACTCGCCATCTATCTAAAGAGCAGTCTATCTAAAGATATTACATATACATGTACATATATACAGATATATGTATATTGTATACGTTGATTACTCGTATTGAATTCAGTCGGAAATATGAATTTGTACCTACATTTCAAATACATTTCTGGCTTTGAATTTATAATGTTTACCAAGGGGGTTTTATGGCCTATGCCACAATAGGCCTCATGTGGATGTCCGCAATAACGTTGATTTATCAAAAAAGCATTCAGAAAAATATTTGGAAATAAAAGAAACCTGGCCCAAAATATTAATATCCAAATAATTTTTTGGAACATGTAGTAGGAAGGAAGAGAGACACTTTTTAGAATTATAAATAAAAAACAATATATAAAAACGGTCTAAATTCTTTTTGTTCTCTTTTTATCAACCCTTTTAGCATATACATTTTCACAAGTTTTTCCTGTAAAAAACGATCTGGCAAAAAAATTAAAAAACACTGAAGATCATTAAAAAAACAATTAACAAAATATGAGTAAAATGATTCATGAATGTCAGGTAGATTCAAATATAATATATGTACGTACGAATAGATTACAACTAACGAGCTGCTACGTATTTGTGACACAACCATTCCGAGCAACGCTTTCGTTGAAATGAAAGCTTTTACAAACACAGTCGCAACCCGTCACACGTACACGAATTTGAGGGCGGCCTAATTTTTTGTAGTGTGGCAGTGAGCAACTTTAGAGCTTTTTTTGAGGCCGGTTTCATGAGGCCAAATGTGGCAGGGACTTCTAACCTTCAGGGCAATTTCGAAACAGAAGCAACTTTAAGCCATGCCGGTATTTTTCGTTAACGTAGAAGACAAACAAACAAACTGTGTAAAAATAGAGTAATACTATATTTATTTCTTGTAATTTAAATTCTAATAAACATTTTTAAAGCACTAGAAGCTAGGCTATCGGCTTTGTAGAGATAGAAGTATAGGCGTAACGTAGTTTGCAAAATACTGCTGCAAGCAGAAAATGTGCTGAAATGCACTGCCGCTGTTTTTATAAAATAAATCGCCAGCGTTCCGAGTTACGTGGCTAACGAATTACGAGTGTACATCGTTTTGCATATTTGCAAAGAATGTTCTAATATAGTAAATAAAACTAAAGCGCTTCGTTAATCACAACCGTCGTGAAGAAAAGCCCGTTGTAATCGAAGTAGTTATTATTATTGTAAGAATTTCTTGTGGTTGCTCGATTGAAATCTACATGAACCTTCAAAAAATGTCCAGTAAAGTCTCTAAGCCCTCTCTTTCGAGAGGAGTTTAATATTCTACATATAAAATAATCGTGGTCATGGTTTTCCATTATTGTTGTTATTATTATATCATTATTACTACTATTAGTCATATTATTATTAGATGTGGTTAGTATTATTCGTATTTTCGATTTTCAGATAATATTCGACAGTTTTACAGTCGGTCGCTTTGATGAAGGTATGGTGGACACAGATGCCGAAGGCTATGAAACCAATCTGAATCCATCCGGAGAGCTTCCCGGCTGTCCGGAAGGTTTTATGCAGGTAACTTATTATTATTAATTTTGTTACCGGAAACTGTTTTTCACATTGATATTAGGAAAGTATTATATACTGTTACATAGCTGTTACAATGAAAAAGTTAGGTAATAACCCAACTGCGAAGGATAAGCTTATTTGTAAAGGGCTTTTTAACTCTTAATCTCAGCCCCAGTACTTTTTCCGAATAGACAAGTTCGATTTATAATAACATACAACACAACCGTATTATCGACAGGGTTCGGAATATATTGATATTAATATTTATATTGATATATCGGAATTGGGATGGATAAAACCATTCCAAAAAAGATGAACAAATTTCGGCTATCTGACAAAAAATCGATCCTTGACGTCGAAAATATTTTCATGGTAGGGATTGAAAAAAGATAACGAGAAAGAGAGAGAAGGAAGGGTAGTTTTTGTTGGCTTTTAGATTTGCCTTGCAGTTATCGAAGTTGAAAATTACTGACATTCCAAAGAGTGATTCAAATGATGTGACAAATGCGTTTGAAATATTTTTTACTTCAACTTTAGAGTCTTATCTTATCTTACTGTTATATTAGACGAGGGATATAAATTGAGCGATATGATAAAGAAACGTTTTCCGAACCCTGTTTTTATAATCCAATGTTTATCTATATTTCAGCTAAGCGAACTGGGTCGACCGTTCACGGGGGGATCTTGGTGCGGGAAGGCAACGGGGCCGCAGCTGTACTTCAGTGAGACATCAACAGTAACCGCCTCTGTCAAGGTAATGTCAGGGCTTTGATTTGATCCAACAGTTGAAGGCGAAGAAGAAGAATGTTGGGATAAATCATTGACATTATTTTTTATATGATATGAAAATATTTAGTGTATATGTATGTACATACATATATAAACAGTGTGTTACATAAAAGATCGATTTCGTTCATTTCAATCTAGAATTTAAACACATAATTTAGAAACCACATAATGTGGTATACGCTGATATGAAGAAGAAAAGCAGTGTGAACATGGCACATAGTAGAAATTTTGTAGAATTTGAAATTCTGTGACACATGAATAAATAACCTTAAATTACTTCACCTCAGTTGCCACTCCTTTACTGAAATTTAATGTTTCTTCCCTTTTCCCCGGAAAGGTCTTCCATACGCCGAGAAACCTGCAGGCGGAGAAGCCTTTTGAATTCGCAATAAGATACAAATTTATAAGCCAGTCCGATGCCGTGGTCAGGTGAGTGGAACACATCATAAAGTTGGATGTTACAGTAAGCGACGTAGACAATCTTGGCAAATTCTTGCTGGTTCCAGTTATTTTGTGAATTTCTGAAAGGGTCTGCATCTGACTAGAACACGGAATAGCAAAGTAGCACTCTCAGTGCTATTAGATGCTTTATTTATTCAGGAAGTTTAAAAGTCCGCACATTTATTTCCATAAAGAAGCAAACAAATTAATAGTCGGAATAATTTATAATAATAAGTTTATTAATCTTTGATTATTTTCGTTTGTGTTAACACTTGCTTCCACTGAAACTTTGAAACTGTGTTATCCATAGATATGGGTTGCCAGATAAACCACTTGAGCTGGGACGGGTCACGCCTGGAACATACTGTACCCGGCAGTTCGAGGAGTGCTACAGAAGCAAGTGTCGACTACAAAGTCCCAATTATCCGGGCATGTATCCCCGCAACGTGACTTGCTACTGGACAATACGCCAAAAAGAAGTTCCTACATGCAAACATGCCATGATATCCGTTAGTCAAGAGAACCAACACAAAGCACTGGTGAAGAGGTAAATCAAAAATATCCGCCAAATCTAAAATTTTAAAATCTGAAATGAAAATCAATCGCAATTACTTAAATCTAAAATGTAACAACGTCATCCATCACAAGTTAGAATTATAGTAATTATCAATGCAGCACTGCTTAACTACATAGTTAAAAAATTCCATAATTCGCAATAAAAGCCTTGAGCTGTATCTCTACAAGTTTTGAATCTCTTTTCTTTGAGCAATAATCGAACGTTGTTGAGCTATTAAATTGTTTCATTTAATACAGATCCATAGCCAGTTTCAACAAAACCTCCCGTTCGATTCGCGCCTGGTCGGACTGCACCGGCGAGAGGGATCACCTGATATTCTACGACGGCAGCTCCACAAACGATCCAGTGCTGGCGAAGTACTGCGGCGGTGACTGGTTGCCCAAAGTTGTGTCACGGTAAGTAAACCCAAGCCAGTGGCGTAGCGTGGGGTGGGTCAGGGGGCAGGGTGTTGGGGGAAATGCCCCGGGCGGCAGAGCTATCGGGGTCGACCGAAGTGGCTAGTTGTATAAGCGGAATATTTCTAACCGGCCCCAGTTCACCGGCAGAAATTCACGCTACGCCACTGACCCAAGCTATGTACATACAAAGAAAGAATTCAAGATATTTGAAGTTCTGTGTGACTCATATTACGTTGATCCCGTATATCAGCTTCTAACCGTGTGTTTGGCAGCATCTGTCTTTCGAATCAAAGGATTTGCGATAAATAGATTGGTAATTGGTGTTTTATAAAGACGAAAAGATTAAGAAACGAAGGACGAACGAACGATCAAAATTGATACCAATCATCTACATACAATTAAGTGTACAATTGAGTATTCTTTCCTTCTAGTGGATCAGAAATGTTGGTGGCCTTCCACTCGAGCCCATTCTCTGCACCGCTTCAGCAGGGCATACCTAATCGGGGCTTTGAACTAGATGTCGACGTTCTATTCACGGACTCTGACTCGTATGACTTCGCGCAGGGAACAAAGAATGTTTGTGAGTTCCATATCAACGCTTCGAATCCAGGTAAGGTGCAAATATTTACTGAAAAGTTTAACTGTATTATTTAAACAATTTTACATACTTTTCTTATCTCTTTAAAATTTTAATTTATCACAATTTAATCTGAAAGAACATTTCATATGATGCAATAGTTTTAAACTGAAATCGTAGTGACTCAGACTCTTTCAAAATTCTGAAAACTAACAATTGGACTATTAACTATGAAACTGGAAAAATTTCTTATTTTAGTTTTGATTTCTATTAAATAACATTGCATATTTTAACAATGTATGTATACCAAAAGGAATGAATGTTCAGAGATATATATTATAGTATAAGACCCAATATTCTTAAGAAAGATCACTTCAACGAAGATTTTGGCCGATTCACTTTTCTTTCTAGGATCTTTTATCACAGATCATGAGCGTGTCTCTTTAAGACTCGGGCAGCCAAAGATAAATCAACTTTGATTTAAGCGAAGTTTTGTTTTTAATTTCAGACGATGTCCTCTTCTCGCGACGTGGGCGTATGGGTCGCATAGTCAGTCCTCGCCACACTCTGCCGCCGAACACAACGTGCACATACCATTTCTACGGATACCCTGGTGATCTTATTTGGCTCTCATTCACCAGCTTCAATCTACAAATCCTGCAACAAGCAATACATGAGAACAATACGCTGGGTCGAGTAAGTATTCCGACAGCGCCGACATACCTAAGATTTATATGTATTTATACATATGTATGTATGTACATATGTATGCATCTGTGTGCCCTGAAGTGCAAATGTGTTCAAAAGTACAAAAAGTGAACTGTTGGTTTTTAGACTCTTTAGGTAACATTAAAACACCAGAATCCTTACTATAATACAAAACGAATGATGCACACTACTGATGCATCCGTCCAACGGGCCACCCACTTTTAAAGTAATTTCTTAACTGAGAAATTCCGATAGCTTATCTATATAGATATCGCACTTTTAAATCATCTGTCCAACTGTCATCTGTCCAAAAGGAAGGTCGCTCATGCCCAATTTTCTGTGTAATTATTAATAAATATCACATGTTGAATATAATAATCATGTTATAAATATTTAATAACTGAGCTTGAAATATCAATACTAACTCCTATATCAAGAACCGGAATGAGCAACAACTGGAATAAGTTTGTTGGTACTATAAAACGCAATTTAAGCACAACTAATCGTTCGCTTTCTCTATTAGTATTTTTTAAACAGTACGTTAATATTTTTAACTAATCGAACAATGCAGTCAAAATGTGATTAAAATTTGTTTTAAATTCCGGAAAAATACTATTCTTCTACCTTAGAATTGTTTTAATTAGAAATCCACAAACAGATTGAATACAGCCAGAATAAATTATATAAAATCAGGGGATTTCAACAGTTATTCGGTCCCGACTGCACTTCAAAAATGCTGCGCTTCATTACGGCAACATAGGCACATATGTACATATGTAGATATACTTATACAGTGCACAATAGTGACACAACACTAGCAAACAATAATAAACACGCTTTGCCGTTACACCTCCCACTTGAACAAAACTCGTCGGCATTGTTTTCTTATTTTCACTCTGTATTCTTTTATTCATTACAACGGTTGCAATTGCCATCGTGTGCGTGTGTGTTGAAACTAGGTCGATTTGCCCCCATGGATAACCAGACTTCGTATGTGGGACAGCTACGGCTCATATGTGCCACTTAAGCCGACCAGTGCAACGATGGGACAACCGCCGTCGTCAGTGGCATCTTCCGCGGGAGGAAAGTTGACGACCCTCAATCAGACCAGCTACAATAACTATTATTACAGTCCGCAGAACCCGAAGTTCGGCAAGAACGTGCGCGTGAACGTCGACAATGCTTGGAATCCAGTCGATAATTACATCTACGGACCCACCCAGACGAGTATATTCAATCAAGAGAACAAGTATGGCGGCTATCAAAAGTCGGCTGGAGAAGGCGGCGGTGTCGCTACTAACAGTGGACTGTCCGTTGTCAAGGAGAGCCTCACGTACATCACAAATAGACTAGAGAAGAACTCTAAGGAATCCTCTGCGGCTGGAGGCACAGAGAGGTCAGTGGGCGCCTCTGCCCTCATGAGTAGTCCAGGCAAACAGAGGCGCCACCTCATGCTCGAGATATACGACTACGAGACACCCAAGTTATGCGACCATACGGCTATTACCAACATCGGTGACATAAAGTTACGCCCATGCAGCCCACTGGAGAGCTACGTCAGTTCGAGCAGGGACTTGGTAAGTGCACGAGTATCCTCATTCTGAATCCGATGTACAACAAAGACAATATTTCACAATCCAAAGTAAAGACCCATTTGTTGAAAGTGCAATAACCGGAAAAGCTGTGTTCAATTTGCGATTAAAGAATAAATAAAATTAATAAATGGCTCTTTAATCAACAGCTCCGAACAGAAGTAGTAATCAAAATTTCTAAAATCTATATCTTTAAATCTGAAAAATCTATAATATATACTTATAGTATTTTAGTTTTATTAAGCTTTCCGAAGTTTCTGTAATTAAATAATAGTCCACTTTATAGAATGTTCTAACTTTACGAGTAGTGTACGAATTAAAGTAGTCTACGTAAAATAAAAAGCGTTATCCCGAGAAATATAGAAACATACCTTATAGTTATTTACAAATGATATCTTATTTATGATATTTATTCACAGAAACTTGAATTTCATACCCACACTGGCACAGCACTGTTTCCAGCCCAATTTTCACTGAACTACGAGTTTGTGGATACCGAGCAAGGGGGCGAACCATGGCCTGGACGGCGAGGGGAGGAGCCAGTACCGCCTCTGTGCTCGCGAGTGTTTCATAAACGCAAAGGAAACATTCAAGTTCCACGTAACGTCTTCCTTTATGGTCGTGGAGGTGCTAAGAACTTGACGTGTCTCTATCGCTTCGAAGCTGGCCTCTCGGAACGGGTTAAACTGGTGCTGCACAATGTGTCCTTCGGCGACGGTGTAGCGTGCACTTCAGACGCGGATCTTCACACTGGACGTCCCAGATGCAACCAACTGGACCCCGATGGTCGTATAACCGAGTTGAAGTTCTACGATGTACCGTTTCGTGATGTGAAAATACCGCTGGGTTGCTTTTGCGACAACACTACTGCCCTGTACAATAACGCGCCACTGACGTTTATCTCTAACTCGAGAGTCATGGAATTGACATTTACTGTTAGCCGCCTCAATATTTCTGAAGACTTCACAGACGTGTTCTTTTTCGCCTCGTACGAATTCAAACGTGTAAGTGAATGTCGCAAGCGACTCAAGTTAAAAGGGTCTGGCGGTCAAGATGAAATAAAGTATCCAATGAAGTCACAAGACTCAAGTTGTGAGGGTCTCTCGTGGTACATTGAGTCTCAAATGCTGGATCACTCCATATTCGTGCAAACGTGGGGCTCTTATTTGCCTGTGGACCCGACGTCGGAAGATGCCATGCGCTGTCACACTAAAAATCGACTGATAATATATTCTGGGCGACCGCTAAAAGTAATGCGTGTCATTTGTCCGGCGCAGAGTGGACCACGGCCCACTTCGCTGCACATATTCTCCGAAGACTGGAACAACGGACAGCCCTTGTTTAGCAACAAGTGAGTAAGATTAACAACTATTAGAACTAGACACATATAGATCACCACCACTTTTGAGGGTTATAACAGCGGATTTTCAAAGTAACACCAACAAATTAGTACTAGAGAATGAAACAGTATAACAGCTAACATAACGGCTTCGCGTGTTCCTCATTTTAATCCCATACAGCAAGATTAAACTTATATTGTTGTAACACATTCCGATATCTACCATACTTGGATTTCTTTCAATCGTGATTGCAGAAGAGTGAACAGGCTTCGAACCAGGCGTTGACGCTTATTAAGATTATATATGTATTTTCTTAGAAATGATTCTACCCTTCATTATTCTATTATACATAGGGGTAAACTATATACTCTCCACATGATATCCTAGTAACAAAAAGTTGTGTTTTCGACGACTGAGTCTAAAATCCCTAGTTGTATCTTCGGGTACTAATATTAACTTAGATTAGATTGGGCATTGGACAGCAAATTATATCATATTTTAATTTTGTAGACCTGTCAGTCTGGTGTTGGAACCTATTTTGAAGGAGCCGGGGGATATCGCTTTCACGTGGCTGGAAATATACCACACCAAAGCCTCGCTACTCCAACAGGTGGACCTACAGAGTAACGCTAGCCTGTCCGCTGGCAATGAGACAGTTTCAGAATTCGGAGTCTATCCCAAGGAGTCGGATTGCGAATATAAATGCCCGGAAATTGATGCCTGCATTGCGGGCAACCTGTGGTGTGATGGTAAGTGGACATATAGACACGGTTTTGATCTGATTTTATAATTGTTATTATTTCTAATGAAGCAAATAACAATTTTTATAAGAATATACATATGTACATATGTACATATCTGTGTTTAATAATATTTTCGATTATATTTTTTTGATCTAATTTTCATCACCAGGCCGTCACAACTGTCCATCGGGATTCGATGAGTCGGAAGAGGAGTGCGGTACAGCACGCAGACTACTGGAACTGCCAGGTGGAGTATTTGCGGCACTCGGCTGTATAGCTGCCGCCATCACAGCCTGCCTCATATTCTGCATATTCGGACTGATGAGGAAGCGCAAGAAATCAGTCATGCAGAAGACCGTCACCAATGGCACCCTTAAGAAGGACATTAAAAAGGAATCGCTCTTCATGGACCCATCCTCCTGACACGGGCTGCAGCCGGTCGAATACATTCACGTCGACCGGGAGACCACTGTGTGATATGTTATATGAGTTAATAGAGTGTTTTAATACGTAATAAGCCAAAAAATAACGTTTTCTATCTGCTTCTTCATCGCACATACAACATTAATAGATGCATATTTTTTAGGGAAGAAATATAGTTTTCGAAAAAGGTTTTTACTATGATAGTACATGAACTGGAGGAAAAACCTACACAATCACTGCCTTAATTAATCACTGCTTACTACGTTTTCAGTTATTCTATACAGAAATCGAAAACATTTCTTTTAAAATCCAACTTTATTTACACATACATACGATTTAATTATGTCGTCGCTTATTTTAAGAGGAGATTAACTCAAACTATTGTAAATTAGGTACCTTCAAATGAAAGAAATACAGAAAAACGTTTGATAGTGAATAATTAAGTTACAACTGATTATTACATGTATAAATGTAAAATTAGAATAGAACTACTTTAACAAACATACATAGAACATAAATTCCAATGAGGATCATAATTTGATAACTTTAATTTGAAGAAATTTAAATCTCGAAGGTGTTGTGAAAACGATTCACATCAAAATATAATAACTGTATCTTCAAAGGTAGACAACTTCTTTGGCATTGACAGGAATAATGTATCGTATATGTATGTACTCGAATGTATTGTTTGAAACCAAAATCGGAACACAGTTGTTTTGGAAGTTTATCGAAGTAGAAAATCAATTTCTTATTTTTACTAGATTATCTAGTCAAATTCGAAATTTCCTCAACTTTTCCTTATGAACGTAAAATGTGCTGTTCAAATTCATTGTTCCATGAGCAGTTTATTAAATATGAATGGAGACGCTTTGGCCCAATGATACTGAACACATTTTAAAGAAATTTCGACGATCTTATTCACTCTTCTTGGATGCCCTGATATAATCACCCAATCAACAAGTCTAATGGTCAACCTTCTAACCTTCCCCTTTATAACCTACCCTTGGTAATGCTTTCGGTCTGATCTGATGATTCTGAACGAATATACAGTTTTAATTAAAGTGTTAACAGTGTGACAATGTTAATTAAGAACAAAAGAAAATGACACATGAAAACCCAGCTTTTAGACGTTACACCCGAAGGTGGAAGGTAGTATATTAAGTTTATCCTATGCAACACACAGAAGGATATATTATATGGCCTGTATAGAAAACTTGTTTGATCACTTCTTGAGTTTATTTAGACCCATACACCTGTTTGTCGGTGGAAATAATGATTATAAGATAATCATGAACTACTGGATTGAATCATTGGCCTAATACTTCCAGTAAATTATGGTGATTTGATTGTTTGTAATTGCAAACGAGAAAAATCAACTACCAACAGCTTGTTCTAATTATCGTATATCTTCTATCGTACAAGAACCTTTGCTCAAAACAGTTCAGCAGGCCATCAGAGTAGTAATAATATACATAACTTCAGTATTTCATATTTGCTTCTAATCTCGTATTCAGCACTCTAATAGAATAGACTCTATTCAATAGAGCATTCGAAATTTAATTCGCAGAATAATTTCTCTAATAGGGTAAATTACAGTAACAAAATTGAGGTCATGGATACATTAGAGCTGATATTATTAAACCCTTTATGATTAATTCCAGAATAATAAGTAATGAATTTGCTGTACAGATCTAAGATGATTCTTGCAACATAACTTCGATTTCCACACACAACATCGATATTCATGTTCATATTTCACGGTTACAAGCAATCGAAATCCTTCACACTTTCGACAGCTGCACACTAAATTTTCAAATAAACGGCTGATCGACAGATCTGTTTGACATTTTCACTTTTACCATTGGAAAGATGGTGTTGAACGGTGGTATATAGTTAGATTAGTCGATATCGCGACTGCCAGTCGCTAATAACGGGTACTTACTATACAACTACATGTACGGAGTAAAGGCTAAAGAATATTACAGAAGGACATACGCTAAAAAGACGAATAAACTTTTAGGAAGAATTTTTAATCAATTATTGCAGGCTGCAAACAAATACAAGAGCAGGACAAGTATTATTATAATATTGCATGTAGAATTTAAAAGAGAAATCAATTTATTACCATTTAATTAGGTTAGGCTAGTAGAGTACTGGATCCTTTAAAAGGAGGCAATCGTATTGACTAGAAGTGGGAAAACCGAAAAAGATACACAAGTAGAACAATAGTACATAATAATAACAGAAAGAGATGGAAACATTAGAAAAACTAAAGACGAGCGATATTAACTCATGTTAAAATGGAAGGAAATCTTAGCCCCATATTTAAATGAAGTAGGAAACCAACAAAACATAAATTGTACTAAAAATATGTATAAGCTATGTAATCCACAAATTTGGCAAAGCTGAATCTTAGATGAGGGTATTTTAATGCTTAGGTATATGAATTAAGTCATGAAAAACAACTACATTGTAAGATTGTAAATTAGTTTGTTCCGAAATCGCACACTAACAGTTACATTTATACATTACATTACTATAAAATGTTTTAGTTTTTCTTTTTGTTTAAGTAAAGGAAGCATTTTTTAAAGGTTCAATAAATCTTCTATTCTCGGAATTGATGGTCTCGACCAATCTGTCTGTCTGTGCCAATATATCGAACATTGGAGAACAATTTGATTGTATACCAAACACATATACTTAGTTTTCTTTAGTTTGTTTAGCATTTAGTCACCCGACACCCACACATCGCCACGTTTAGACGTAGCATCAAATAAGAATAATTATAGTCTTCGCATGTACACACGTACATATGTACATGTGTATGTGTGTGTATGTAGAAGGTAAGTACATCCACTTACTGATTCTAGAATCTCGTAAATACATGTAAATACTACACTGGATATTGATGAACGCTAGACATATTTTGTATTACACTTGTGTTAATAGAAACTAAAAGTAATGTTTTCTATGAATTTTTTTATTTATGTATATCAATAAAAATAATGCACTGAATTAATAGAAACATTTGAAATACAAACATGTAAAAGGAGATATTGTTTTTATTTGGGGAAATCGAAATCGTATGTAACTCTATTCGTATAGCAAATACATCGATAAACTCGTGCCGACATCTTGTATACTTTAATATTGTTTGTTTAGTTGCTAACTTAAATCCAAGGGTGAAAAAATATCCACAATTAAACACTTAATGGAATTTAAAGTGTGCTAAGTTTACTTGTCGCCTGTTTTTTCTGTCATTTGCAATTTGTCTGAAATTCTGAAAGTCTACCTCAATACGAAAAACTGTTATTCAGTCACTTCGTATGTCAACAATACACAATTTCTAAACATGTTTCATTGGAATATCTGACATTTCAGTCAACAATAATATTCACCCCTATTCGCCTCATTCAAATCATCATAAAATGGATGCTTTGGTAGTGTTTCGAACGACGGTTACCGCAGTCCTTCTAGTACTCATTGCAGCTGTGCTGATATTAAGGCTGTCTCTCTGAATGCATCTCCTTCTGAACGCACATTTGATCAGGTGAGTCACATCCGTGCATCTTATTGTATGTACATATGTATGAATGTTCATATGTCATACACATTTTGTTATTATATTATTGGTTTATTAATAATATCGTTTAGGTTCGCAAATCAAAATTTACGAAGATCTACAGCAAATAAAACAATTATTACAAAATTATTTCCAAGCCAAAACGTAACATTTTCGCCCTGCCAATCAATGGATTTCTGGATGAATTTTTTAAACGGTGCGATGCGTTTCTTGGATGTTTACAGTTTAAATAATGCAATTATATATTCCGCGAGATTCAAGTGAATCTCAAGCGTATACATTATTCCTTTAATTAATTCCATTAACATACATGAATGTAATGTCTTGGTATGAAAACCCACGTATTTTACTTTGGAATGCATTCGGAACAAATATAGTCTCTACGTTAGTCTGACCTGAAATGCAGGGTATTTCGTAGAAATCTGTAACAAATTACGATCGAAACATCTGACACTAGTTTGGTATTCGCTGCACTTGCGTTATATTCTTCATGCTGAACTTTCGTTTAGGCGTCCTCGATGCCGAAGCACTTGTAATTTTTTTAGCCTAATTTTGTAGTAATATTTACACGCAAATTTACACACCGTCGATCGTTATGATAAGTGTTGCCACAGCGAATTCCCTGTAGTAGGGAACAATGCATGTTTTAAATGTTTTCCAAAATTAGTAAAAAATCCAAAGCGTGCTTCTGCCGTGTGTATGTATCCTGAATATTTTCATTTTCAGTTTTCGACATAATCAGCAAAACAATCAAAATTCCCGCGACATTTGCAAAAAATGCTTTACTTTGTTTTTTACTCTTTATGTATTTATGTATATTCTACAATGATATCGGTCATCAAATTTAATAAAACACTCATATTACGCACAGCTATATGAAAAATTCGGCACTGAGTAAAGTGTTTCGCCGGTAAATCGAACACAAGGTAAAAGAAGTGTGGACCTCTCTTTGCACCCTCTGGCGAAGGCAGAGTTAATAACTTCATGCTCCCAGCCAAATTCTTGGTGCATCACTCACTATTGATATCAATTGCTTATTATATGCAGTTTTTGCTTTAGTAGCTCAAGCTGATCAGCTGGACAGCTTTTTCCACCGCAAACCCTGTGTAGATGTTGCAAAGTCGCGAATTAGATTTGGAGCAATGGAAAAGACATCTAAAAACAACTTGAACTACAAACTAGGAGTTAATGGTTCTAAGGTATTCGAAGAATAACGGCATGAGATCATCGAGTGTTTATGTATCGAACTGCAAATGTTTCCAGCTCTTTTTGTAAGCTTATTATTATGCATACATTTAATTAGGAGCTCCATCCACTTCCTGATGTGTTGGAGTATAAAATCAAGCCAGGAGCATTAAAGCCAGGAAAAGCGTTGGCTGGTCTTTCTGCCAACAGATTTGATTTAATGGCTATAGATAATTAGCCATAGCAACAATGGTATTTACTGGCTTACGTGATAGATATAATAGAGTAGTCAAAATCACTTCAAATAATTTAGAATACAATCATAATAATTTGATACAATCTTTGATTTAGCCACTGCGTCGCTTCTGCCAATTTTGGTGTATATTTTGCGGGTGTGGCTGTGTAGGGTAATATATGTATGTATGTAAATAATTCAAAATCCAAAACAAGTCGAGAAAAGTCAGGAAATGCGTTGCTTGTCAACAATAATTATTACATATTTTAATGATTACATACAGCGAAGCGAAGGAAGGCATAGTAAACAAACGCAGATTTATTGGGGTCATAGTTGTTGTGATCCCCGAACAAAAATCAAAAACAGGTGATTCAAAAAATAGACATGCATTGCTTTGCAATTTTTTGTTATCGTTTTTTTTAACGTTTTACCAACGCATCAAAAACTTGTAAGCTTAATTTTTATAACAAACAAACATTTGACACAAATGACCCCCTGAAATCTAATTTTTGTATGCGCCACTGGTAAAAAGCGATTAAATCGTGTACCAGTTCGCTGTAGTATCCGGTGCACACAAAACTAGACCCAACTCCTTTCGCTAAATATTAGCTTAGGCTACAAAGCATACTCACCACGAATGTGGTGTGTCAGCATTGGTCTAAATGCGGTTGTTTACTTCTTTCGTGGCTTCTTCAAGCCAACCAGTCAGTCAAGTTTGAAGGCCCAAACACTATTGGTAGCTTGTAAAATTGACCAAACTTCGTACGCTAAAAAAGTGGAGAAACAACAGCAAAGCACTTAAAAACAAAGCGTTCCAACCACGAACCTACAAGAAGAAAGCCGCAAACCGAGCTCACTTGAAATGAAGTCAAGTCAGGCTGAGCTGGCCATAAGGCGGCCAGAGACTTGTAGGAACACTCAGTTAAGACGCGTCAGTAAAACGCTGAAGACGTGTTGCACCTTGCTTGCCTCCGTGCCGTGCTTGAAACCAGATCGCCGAGTGTTAAAACTGAATCGAAATCGAATCGGTTTAATCTTGAAAATCTTGCTCTTAGTGCTTGAGACAATTAACCCAGTTTAAACCCAACAGATATATTGTCACCTCATTAGATTAATATTAGCTAATATATATTTCTGTATGATTCCACTGAGTGATAAATCGTGCAAAATGAGAATGCGGAACGTCGAAACTGCCTTAAGACACAGACGGATACCGTATCCGAAGAGGTAAGTACATCTGGAGTTCATCTAATCAGATCGGGTTCATAAACGAGATGCACCTTGGTGCAGGTGCATTTGAAATGATTTGGCGTGTAAACTTGTGTGATGGATGTCAGAGAAAATGTATCAGAAAATGAAAAATACGCAAATTTGTGTTGAGAGTACGTCGAACTCTTGGGGACAGTTTGCGGCTATGTGTAGCTGCAGCTTTTGGTCCGAGTCACTCCAGCTTAGGGTTAGAAAACGCGTGCAACTGTAAATCACCCAGATTTGATTAAATTGAAAACCGGTGGCCAGCAATCACTTTTGCTGCCTGCAGCTGTTCAAGTCAAAAATATCTTAACGTAGTATTGACATGTTTACAATGCAGAGACCGATGCAGTGGTGTGTTGTTGCTGTAGTAAATGTGTGGATTTTGTGGTCGCCTTTCTGCCAGCAGAAAAGAAATCGGTCGGTGCACTTTTGTTGCAATAGTTTGAGAGACTGTCGCGCTCGCTCGTGATTTGTTCTTGTTCTCACTTGTCTCACTCGTATCTCTGCAAAACTATGACTACCTCAACAACTGACGATCTGGATAATTCCATTAATTAATTATCAAACATATTGCAAGAGGCAGAATAAGAGTAACTCACAATATCCAAAACCGGCACAAACTGAGGCAAATAAAAATGGTTTCCAATTGGTTTCGTTGCGGGAATTTCATGCCAGCGATACCTCAAATGACCAGCTATAAAGTAAATTATTCAGTCGTTCGTTTTACTTGTTTACTTCAACTCCATGTGAAAATGTGAAAATGCGAATGTGTACGTATGTATGTATGTATGTAGTTTAAGTTCGAGTACCTCTCGAGGTCTGTGTAAGCTCTAGATTCCTATTCTTTGTTTGGTTATATTTTAATTTCTTGTTCTTGCTCTTGTCTTGTACACACTCCTTTAGATCAGTGCTCGCATTTCAAGAATGTTTCGTAGACCCCGCTGGTTTATTGACCGCAGTATTCATGTGAAGTGCTAGCCTTGGTAGTAATTGTATTACCAACCTAGATGAACAATTAGTGAAGCATGAATTATTAGAAGTTTTCATGCTGCAGCTTAGCAATTTTCCATTGAAAGATTTTCAATTATAGTTAGACACACGTACATGCATGCATGCATACAAGATGTAAATCATCGAAAGCACCTGAGAATGTTTTCATAAATGCATGTATAATTCATAGAATACTTATCCACAGAAGTTTCAGAACTCTTATACGAGTATAATTTATGAAAATTATATTAAATCATAGAAGCTGAAAGATATGCAGAAAGCCCCCTTTTTTTCTTGAGTTGGCTGTCACACTCGGTTGATGGACATCTTCTATAATTTTGAATCTGAATTTGAATACTCGTACTCAATGAAACACTTGATCAGTTCTTGAATATGCTATACTCGTTTATGTATATATGAGCCAATAGCGTGAATTATTCTTATGCGAGTACTGTCAACATCGGAATAAAGGTAGATAGCGATTAGAGTTGTCTTGGAAGATTCTGCTATGTCCATGTTTCTCAAGTTTCTGCTTATTGGCGCGTTCTTCTGTTTTCGTATTGAGATCCGCGGGAAAGCAATTTAAAGCGAGAATCTTGGTAAAAAAGCGTAACCGACTTTAACACAATGAGGTCAGCAAACCGTTGAGATGTTTATAGGAGCCACGAACCCATTATCCAAAAGACTATGTACTGTATTTGGAAATATCATGCATCATTAGTTATTCACAAATGGCGGTGTGTTTGCAAAGCAGTACTGTAGTAATATATTCGGCATTCAATTAGCCAAGAGTATGGTGTTTCTTATAAATTCACACTGAAATTAATTGCGGGTAGTTCACAGATGTTACTACAATCGTGCCTTTGTTCAGAAAGAAAGGCCTTGAACTCCTCTAACCTGATCAAACGTAATCGAAACCGACCACCGAATTCGCAATAATAATTTAGACAAGAACTCTTGGGTGTTATTTTTCAAGTGATTTATATGAACGACTGATTTACAGATTTGAGCACAGATTTCCGAAATATAATGGATGAACTCACGGATGTCTTTTGTACACTCTTGAATTTAGTCGTATAGTATAAATATTAACTAATTCTAAATTAAAGCATCAACTTACATTTACTCTAAGATAATCTATGTATATAGTACTTCTAATGTTAATATTGAATACTGTCCAAAGTATGGGCGTGATCTGTCGGTTCGGTTGAAAGCACATTTTGATTTTAGCCATCATCTCGAAGATTAGTTCTCGAATTTAAGCCAACCGGTTTGATTGTGAACAATGCCGGTGCGTCCTCGTAGCGTACGCTCACGCGCCAAGATAATCATCGCAAGAGAAAGTGTAAAAATGAGCCCAAGTGTAAAACTCAGCCAAGAACTGAACACACAAACAATTTTGTAGCTTTTATAATAGCATCCGACGATGTTTTTAGGACACTTCAGCTTTTCGGGTTCAAATCTGCTAAAATCAAGAATGAATACGGGGCATTAATTAAGCTACGCTTGTGATTTGTGAGTTACCGATCGATAATACCATATGTACATACATCCATGGAGAGAAAACACAACGACGACATTTAATATCTGTTATTATTATTAACATGTTGACTAAAATGGCGATTAGAGCCAACCAAATAAAAGATATTACAGCAGAGGTTAACAATTCAATTGTATTTACTGAGTTAATCTAAGAGTTTACAAGGTACTTTATTGAATTAGATGGCAAATATTACGTATTTTCAAAAACCGAATCATTATTAGAAGGTTAGCAATGGTGGGGTATGAAATTCAGTGTCTGTTTAACGCTTATTTGCATTGCATTTAATGTGTTGATGCTATTAAACTCGGAATCAGAAATGATTCATAATTTCGCCATATAAATCTGAAGCACCGTCTTCCAAAGGCGTGTAGTGTAGTTCGTGCTACTTTCACCAGAGATAATAAGGATGTAGAGTGGGCCATAAAAGCTTCGGCCAGGAGTTAATTACATCTAGCGTTATTGTGCAATACAGTAATATTTTGATATTTCATAAACTGATTCAGAAGCTACAGAAACTCCACGAACTTAGTTATAATTGGTGAGGGGGAGGGGAGGGGGAAGGGGGAATGGTATCGGGTACATCAACCACGGTAGCAATATAACCATCATTTCATATCCCATGGCTATTTAGCACTCATGCTTCATGTTTCATGTGTGGGTTCAAATCGCCGCATGAACTCTACTGGACTCATTTTCAAAACCTTAGAATATCTAAGGTTATTGTGATGTGAAATTCCGAAATTTTGGGATATCAAGTCGCTCCTGTAAGAATAGTTTTTTTTGGATACAACCAGAACAACTTGAAATATTTTTTCTGCGTTTCTGGGAACTCTCTGCCCCCGCCCGCCGCTTTCTGCCGCCCTTTTGGTTTTATTATTAATGAAGTTTCTTCGGCGTTTAAAGAGAGCTCCTTTTTCCGGACGATATGGTTATTCATTTTATATACTACCATATTAATAATGAATCTAGACGAAATTGCGTCATTAAAATCTGTAATAAAAACTAAATTGCAGCTCGTATATGCAGCCATGCATATGAGTAGATCCATTTATACACACAAGCTTGTGCATGTACTCGTGCACTTTACTTTCCTTATTTTCTACCAAGTTTTAATTTTCGAGTGCGGACTGCTGCCGAATTCAAACCGCCTGCCGGGTGCACTCGATCTCAACCGTATTTATTGTTTTTCTCTTATCTAACTTCTTGTTGTTTGTATTTATTTTGCAGATCCGTTGAGCTGATTGCGCTGGTCGCCATTTCTTGTACTTTCTTTCTATTTATTCACACAAATAAATTAAACAGTCGCCTCAAGGAAATGGAAGTTAAGCTGCAGCCGTCAGAACTGTCGTCGCTGGGTCTCTTGGGGGATCATCACATCGGCGACGGAGACGTAGCCAGTGAGTATAATTTCGATCCCAGTAGGAAAACCTATTTTTTCACAACGAAAGATCGCCGCAAGTTCAGACACGAGGAGAGGCGCGTTCGTTGCCTTGAAATAAAGTTACTTGAACTAAACACTTGAACTTTTTGCACACTCTTCTTCTTTCCGACGGAAAACATTGAGAAACATCGAATGCATCTAGAATCGCCTGCTCCCCGCTTGACTACATATTGAAACTACTCTTTTTTACTAGAAAATAGTATTCAATTTGTCGGAAGCGGTTGAATCAAAAGTTGGAATTCGATTGAAAAACATATCAAGTTTTCTCAATTAAATGAGGTTATGTGTTAAAAGGTATTTCGATTATAATGAGGTCTTAATTAAAAGGAAGCAAAGAAAGCTCCTTGGGCATGGTATAACGTAAGATCACGTTTCTCAGAATAATGAACGCTTTCAATCACAATTCGATTCGTTCAGAAAACTTTCTTCGGCCGTCGCAAAGTGTGACTGCGAAAGCGGATCAAGCAGAAGTGAAAAATAACGATTTCCTTAATCGGGAAAACTTGATTGAAACTAATTTCATCCATTGCAATGCACTGCAACTTCAAATCAATGCAGTCCATGATTACTACTTAATGCAAAATTGAGATTACTACTTAAGATTAGGTTACTACTAATTAGTAGTATTATTTATTTATTGTAATCTAAAATTATAATAAATATTTAAGTATCACCAGCAGCTAGGCGATTACTACTAAAATAATACTACTTAATGTAAAAATTGGAACTTTTTCAGTCTCTCCCTCTCACTCTCTCCCTGTTTATTAAATTAATTGAACGCAATTTGATTCTTTTCTTCCAGAGAACGATTTCAGCTCCTTGCACGGAACATATCAATACCTTAAGAGTACTGGGCAGGTGAGTGTTTGAGGATGCAAATATCGGATTATTATAACTCATCAATATGTTAGTTTTCATATATCTGGTCTGTAGTTACATATGTAAGTAGTGCATAAATCCAAGGCATCCACGTTATGATTTCAATTAAATCTTGCTAGTCATTAGATTAAGGTCACATCATTAAGGTCTCATCATGGTGCTTGACATTTTCAGGGATTTTCTACAAATACTTCTTGAAATACTTTTGCGACAATCACTCCTAAAGTATAAGAGTATTCAACAGATTTAAAAGTAACGCACGTACCAACATGTATGAAGCTTTTTATACATATGAATATATTGTATATATTACACTTATTTACAAAAAGTTAAGATGGTTAAGAAAGGCAAATTTCTGAATATGATTTGTGCTACATAAGTACAATGTATTTAACTGTAGATCATATAAATATAATACATTGCAATATACTATATAACTTCTTTAGTTGTGGAAGATCGCAATAATATAGTCTTGTACCTTGCATCTCTTTCATTGCATTCGCTTCTTGATCTTCATTGCTCGTCGATTGGTACCTTGTCTATCTTTATTGTGTCTGTATTCATGTTATCTTTAAAGTATATAAATTTATGGTGTGATCTGAAAGCATGACATGACTTTTGACATTGGAAAAATTGCATTAAGCAGCTTCAAAAATATCAGGCTCCGAAGTCTCAGATTCACATTTGTTCAAAAAAAAACTATTTGTTCGCGCACGAATGCTTTTTATTCATGTAGTGTATTTCTTATATAACAAAAATTTACAATAAGATGTACATATGTAGATCTACCTCATCCTTTAGAATTATAGAACTATTGTAGATCTCTCTTTCTATCTCCTTTCCTCTGTCTCTCCCTCTGACGATCCTGTTGCCAATCTAAATGCTACTTCAATAGCCTTTCTTTCTTCAATGCTCATCCAGTTTAAAACCAACTTTCAAGTACTCATTAGTCATTAAAACGAAGTCATTAAAAGGGCAATCATTAAAAGTAGTAACAGCTCCAGACGAGGCAGCAGGTACAAGCAACATTTCTTCATTTTCAACAGCAGCACCTAAGAAATGGAGGATACGACAGCGTTCTGAATTCTAAACATGACAGCTATCATCATCATGTTCCTGAAAAAGTTGACCTGCTGGAACAGGTTAGGTATGATCTTCAAAAAAACCATACGAAGGCTTATTCTGATGAGAATGATGATGAGGATGATGGACAGGAACTGATGGCTCATCTATTGAATAATACCCAGAAAGCTGAGGTCGATATTGTTTTCTTCAATCGCGTGCCAAAAGTTGGTAGCCAGTCGTTGATGGAGCTGATGGTTCGCTTAGGCAGAATCAACGGATTTGAACACTCCCGCGATATGGCAAAACGTCATGAGACCATCATGCTTAACGCTTCCACACAGAAGGATCTTACTGCCGAAATCCTTTCGAAGACTAAACCACACATCTACAGTCAGCACGTTGCATACATCAACTTTACACGCTTCCACATGCCGAGACCCATTTACATCAATTTGATACGTGACCCCATCGAGCGCATCATCAGCTGGCACTACTACATACGCGCGCCGTGGTACTACAAGCAGATGCAAATGAAGCTGAAGGACAAGGCCCCGCCGCCACCTACTAAGGAATTCATGGACATGGATCTGGACACATGTGTGCGTATCAAAGACATTCACTGTCAATTCAACCAGATGCAAATCTTAAATCCGGCTGGTGACCACCGTAGGCAGACTTTGTTTTTCTGCGGCCAGAACAAACAATTATGCATGTAAGTAGATAGAGCATGCGCTAGAGCGGCCTGATTGTGTACATAAGTCCTTTGAATTGGGTCCGTTTGCAGGCCATTCAATTCCGAATCTGCCATGCAACAAGCAAAACGTACCGTAGAGGAGGAATATGCGGTTGTGGGCACGTGGGAAGACACAAACATCACACTGACCGTGCTCGAGAACTACATACCACGGTTCTTTCGAAATGCCAAATCGCTGTATTATTGTAAGAGCTCCCTATTGTAGAATCATAGTTTATGAAAGCGACTGAACACAGAGCTTCTTTCAGTGGGTAGCAATCGGTTATCAAGGATTAACAAAAACCCACTTAGACGAGAAATCAGTGACGAAACACGTGAGATCTTGGGAAGAAACCTAACTCGGGAGATTGAATTCTATGAATTTTGCAAACAACGCCTTTATTTGCAGTATGCCGCAATACGGAATCGCAAGAAGAACGTCAACAACGATTACCTGCCACTACCAGAGCATAGTGAAACAGAAGACGATGAATAATAATTTTCGGATATAATGTTTTGTAAAAAATTACATATTTAGAAATATATTTACCTATATTAATTATAAAAAAAAAATTTTTTTACAAGATATATACATACTATATATCTTGACCCTATGTGAACTGTGAAAAAGTTTCCAATCTTTTGTGCATCCCTCATCCCTTAAATTGTAATAATTCAGAGTAAATTTGTAAAACAAGGCAAACCACATCTATGAGCTCTCAATTAACTCCAACCTGTTTCACGAAAATCCTGTGTAATAATAGACAAATAATTGGAATATGCTCATGCTTAGCAGCATACTATATAGTGAAACCTCTATTATCCTAGTTTCTATACATGTCACGCCTCCTGTAAGAACTTATTTAAGTATGCTATCAGTGTATATTAATAGTACACCTTAAATTATCTAAGCAAGGAGCTAATAATTAGAGAACAGTCATCACAAATTTAACCAAAGATTCAATAAATTCCTTTCAAATAATTTCCTTTTATAATTTGTATAAAGAATTATATTTTATTGACTGATTTCTCTGTACATATTTTTCATTTAATTCCTTAAAAGTCGAAAAATAGTTTGTTTCCTGTTAGGTAATTAGGTATATACATAGGTCAGTCACTATGGTAGATTTGCAAACACATTTGGTTACAATAAACATGCTTTGACTACGCTATTTCTGCATTTGTCGTTTAATTTACATTTTCCTTTTTTCCGAAATGACGTAGATGCAATCCCTGAACGTACATGAATTGAACAACACCAGTAAAGCTCAATTAAAGTTGATCTTCTTCAATCGGGTTCCAAAAGTCGGCAGCCAAACATTTATGGAGCTGTTGCGGCGACTTTCGGAACGCAATAATTTCCAATTCAATCGTGATGCAGTTCAAAAAGTGGAGACCATCCGTTTAGCCGAGGATCAACAGCAAGAATTGGCCGAGATAATCAGTGATTTACCCGAGCCATCGGTTTTCATTAAACACGTCTGCTACACAAACTTTACTAAATTCAACTTACCAACACCGATCTACATCAACGTGGTACGCGACCCTATCGAGCGCGTCATCAGCTGGTTCTACTACGTGCGCGCCCCCTGGTACTTTGTAGAACGAAAGGCCGCCTTTCCCGACCTGCCACTGCCACATCCCTCATGGCTAAAGAAGGACTACGAAAGTTGCGTCCTATCGGGTGATCAAGAATGCACTTATACACAAGGCGTCACTGTAGAGGGTATTGGGGACCATCGTAGACAGAGCTTGTTCTTCTGTGGCCACGCATATGAGTGCACGTGAGCCAACTATCTTATTTACCTATTCGACCTATTTGTGGTCACTTATATAGATTTGTAACTAGCTCACCTTTCTTACAGTCCCTTTAATACTCTGGGTGCCTTGGAGCGAGCAAAGTATGCCGTTGAAAGTCAGTATGCTGTTGTTGGCGTTTTGGAAGATCTCAACACGACGCTTTCAGTTTTGGAAAAGTACGTACCACGATTCTTTCAGGGAGTCCGCGAAATATACGATAGTAAGTATCTAAACCAAAAATAACACGGGCATTCTTCCACAATATCAAATATACACATTTCCTAACAGGCAGTGCCGAGTACCTCACAAAAATTAACAAAAACAACTTCAAGCCAGTTGTTAGCGAACAAGTAAAAGATATCGTAAGACGCAACTTTACCAATGAAATAGAATTTTATCAGTTCTGTCGCCAAAGACTGCACAAACAATATCTGGCTGCGTTCATGTCACACGAAACAGTCGCGGGATTAATTCCTTGAAATGGCATCAATTAGCGGCGGTTGTTCTCAACGCTTTGTATATTTTGTATTTTATGGCCTAGAAATATGCGTTTGTTCTGCTTTTGCTTCCTACTTTTTCTTGTTAAATTTTTACACCATTTGTTATTTTAAATGTTTTGTTAGAAAAACCAAAACTACAATGTTAAATGGTAGATTTTGATATCGGGCAAATGTATTTGGAAACTATGTGGCCTTAGCAAAATAATTCTCATATATTGTGATTAATCTTAGTGATATAATGAAATTCTGAAATTACTATAACACGATTGCTCTCTGTTGTTGAAATGTTTTTGCTAAAATAGCTTCAGATGTAATCAATAAATTTATGAAAAAGAATAAACATATTTAATTTTACATTTAATAAAATGTACAAGTAATGGCTTTAAATTTTGTTTAATTTCATTATATCTAAATGTAGAAGAAATGTTTAATTTGTCCTTCCACTTATAACGAAACCCATGATCCAGAAATGATTCGTTTTCTGCAGGACAATGATAATGTTTAGAATGTGAACGCTTTGTGAAGAATTTTCAATCAAAAAAGTTTTCTAAAGAATGAAATAAGATTATACAGAAATGCACTTGTAATCAAAATTTCAGTTTTAGCATACCGAACGTATGAAAAAATATAGAACGAGATCCTATATTTTATATGTTCTCGCGCAATGCCTATGCGTTCGAATCAATATTATTTAAATGAACAGGACGAAATCGATAGTTGATCTTTCGAACAAACATGCCTCTTTTGCAATCGACAATCTTCATGTCTCTAAAATCGAAAAGTTTTTAAATTCCAATATGAGGCACTTAAATGAGCACAGAATAACCTCTCATCGCCATAAAAACTAAATTTGTCATCACTCGGCATTTCGCTGCCAGCTGCTTTCTGTATATAATTTATCTTCAGGTAATTGGGTACGTCCTGTTATATTGTATATACATTATATACGAGTATGTGTCAGTTTGAGTAATTTATACAACCTTTGTTTCCTGTCCATTGCCAATGAATTCAACATTATTGGTGTCCAGCATCCATCTATTGACTTCATCAGCATTCACCATATTTAAAACCATATCATCAGTAAGCTGTAGAAATTCGGAAATTCGACTGGACTGAATTTCTATAAGTTTTACACCATTTATACGTCCATGCAAACGATTCAGTACAATCTCTCTCATAATTTGGTCACACAACGTATTAGTAGCCATACGGTAGCAATGTAGATGCAATTGAAATCGTGCTTCAAATATACCATATATCTTTTCATAATCCTTATACTGGTATTCAATGTGTGCGCCATTCGCACTAGCACGAGCTCCTTAAAGAAAAACGAAAACATATTTTTGGGGAAAACTTAGTTAATTCAAAACCAACCTAGATATACATCATCAAAGTCCATATTGGGCTCACAGTTGATTGCATTCAAGTAGCCCTTTAAATGGTGATGATCACGATGCAAATAGTCCCATTTGTCAACGTCCACTTCGCACTGCTTGTTGTTCACAATCTAAAGAACAGTACAGTCTAAAGACAAGTATTAAACTGATCTGTATCTATCCGTACTAACCTCAAACAAAAACCTATATTTTGCCTCAAGTGGTTTCCCTAACACTGTAGGATCTCCCAGGATAAGAGATTTGACTAGTTCGATACCAAAATTATTTTCATCACGTAGACACTCAAATCCTTTAACTGACTTGAAGATTTCATCAATGCACGGTAGAGCATTTTTTTCGTGCTTCACAAAAAAATGTTTTAAAAAGGAAAATTAAAACTAAAGGCAACTGTGATTTTATAAACATACATGAAAATCCTTCCCGATACGTTCCCAGGAATGAGAGAATGGTCCATGACCAACATCATGTAATAAAGCAGCAATCTTGGATTCGGAGTAATTTCAGATAAATAGGCAGAGGCATCTAATACATCGGCTCACCTCAACAGCCTTGCGATATTTAGATGGTATTGATGCAATCCAATCCGTGTTCAGTTCAATTCGATGTAACATTTTTCTAGCGCAATAGTAGGTTCTGAAATTAATTCGAAAAACTACATATGTATATCTAGAGTATTCATAAAAAATATTTCAGAATGGTGTTGCTTTATACATATTAACAGCTAATTGTGACTATCACTAGGTGAAGGCAAAAGTAAGTCTGATCGATTAGAGCAACATACAATACAAATATGATACAAATTTACTGAAAACAATATAATCTGTTATAAATTATTAAATTTGTATACATACAGGACAGGAATCAAGAGATCCGGCATAGGATCTATTAGAAGACGTTTCTGCTTTGGGCTTTTGATTTTGCGCTTTTAAAGAGTGTTAAAAAAAACAAAAGTGCATAAAAAATATCCAGTGGTCCAAGCGACAAAGAATTTGGACTGAGGCTAATTGCAGGATGATAATTTTTTCTTACGAATCCAAATGGAACATCTTAGGATCCGAATTGGAATTGTTGTCCATATTTCCTTAATTGTTTTATGTCAGTCATACAATTGAAATTTTTAATCTCACTGTTTTTCTGGTTGTTCTTACAGATTAAAGATTACTTGATGAAGTGGAAACTTTGGCAGTAAATTGAAAAGACAGTTATACTTATTTCGATCTATTACGAATGTATACATATACTTTCATTATATATGCATAAATCCGTTAGGTAATTCCTTTGCTAAATTTCCTATGCTTAAATTATACATAAAATATAAAACATTCAAGTAAGTCCGCTTACTTGGTTATGAGTTGATGAAGGGGTCAATCGAACATTATTATTTTTATTAGTGGAACAAATTTAAGCAATAATGGAAAATAATGGGTGGAGTTTTTATTACATTTTGATTCCAATATAAGAGCTTGTATAAGCATATTTTTTAGTATTTCTACTTTGAAATTTACTGAGTCCGAACGGGGTAAGTGATAACAAAGTAAGTTCATAAATGCAAATAAAACAAAATCTATTCATACATATGTTGGTATTGTAAAAAATTTGCCTATATTACCATCCCTTCCATATGGAAAGCTAAATACATACCCGATACAATGCTCATAGCGTGTGTGGATTCCAGTTGGAATTATTTTGTACAGCAACCCGAGTTGTTTAATCTTTTTCAGTCTTTGGAACACTGGAGTTTCAATGATACTAAAAATATCTTTGGGTATAACGAATGATCCATAGATGAAATCTGTATATTCCATCTATAAAGTGGAAAGTACTAAACCGATTAATTATTTGACAAAATAAATTTTTGTAATGATGAAGAAATCATGTAATTGTTAATCTTGTAAGATCATAAGAACCACCGCAAACAATAGAACGCTGGGTTTGAGTTAGATTTTGAACTCAAATGATCGCATGTTGTTTCAGAGATGTCTTTAGGTAAAAAGAAATCGCCACAGAAACACCATAGGCCACCCTCATCTCTAGATAACTCTACATATCAACACTACTCATACTGCTCGTAAAGCCACGCATATCTACTCACAGCAATAGCACAACTTTAAATACAAAGTTAAGGATAAATTAATCAACGACTGCAAATCACAATTACAATGTTCTCTATTGGACTGGATTTCAAAAGGTAATCTTAAAGTTCATAACAAATGTATATATTTTATTCCCCTTTGGTTTGACTAACATTTCACAGCTAAAAAAATGAACGTACTGAAATCAGGGTGTCAAAAAGACATTGAAAATAGTACTATAAAAAAGAAAAGTATGTATGAACTCCAGTATGAAAATAAATTAGAAAATCTCTTGTGACTTTGCTTGAAACAGCTAACACGACACGCACAGTTTAACACGACACACATTTCACACTTCAGACATACAAATTATTGACTACATTTAAGACATGTCCATTGTGATTGTTTTTGTTTTTGTTGTTGCTATTGTTTTTGTAGTTGTTGTATCTACCCAGGAAAACAAACCCCGCCAGCCCCCGTTTAGGAGTTATGAGCCTTCAAAGTTTGAAGCTTTTATGCCCTATATCTCCATAATCCCTGCACTTATAGGAACGATATATACATCGTTAGAAAGGTATCTATAAGGTAATATCTATAATTTATCTTTTTAGAGATTTTTTGGAAAAGCTTTTAGTTTTCCCGCAAATCGCGTTTATTATTTTTACTACTATTTTTTATAGTATTTATAAATTTTTTCCAAATAAAGTTCTTCAGAAGCCTGTGTCAACGTTTGCATTTTAACAAAGTAGAGTTAATAAGCTATTTACAGGTTTTTTTTTTTATTGAAATCGATTCACTAAATCGGGAGAAAACGAACATACAAATTTGCCAAAACTACGTTTTCCTAATGGTATGATTATTCTGTTTATTAAAATAACCACTCTGTCAAATGTTAAGGTACCTCAACAAGAAATCATGTTCAATCTTTTTTGTTGTTGTTTTTGTTGTTGAAATGAGCAATTTTTATAAAAAAAATCGCGCCAATTTTCAACCAAAACAAATTAACTTTACATGTTTCCCAATTTTTTAATTACATTACTTATAAGTACACAACATGATATGCACAACATGATTGAAAAAGTAGTACACAACATTGACAAAGGAAGTAGGCTGTTCAGGTTTAAGGAACGTTATTTACCGAAATAGTCAACCGATTTCAATAAAAAAAACACCTGCAAAAAGCTTATTAACTCTACTTTGTTAAAATACAAACGTTGATACAGGCTCAGAACCTTCTGAAGAACTTTGGAAAAAATTAATAAATACTATAAAAAATAGTAGTAAAAATAATAAACTTGATTTGGGGGAAAACTAAAAGCTTTTCCAAAAAATCTCTAAAAGAAAAATTAAAGATATTAAAATTTCCTTTCTAATGATGTATATATCGTACCTATATGTGCAAGGATTATGGAGATATAGGGCATAAAAGCTTCAAACTTATAGCTTCATAACTCCTAAACGGGGCGGGGCGGGGTTTGTTTTCGTGGGTAGCTACAACAACAATAAAAACAACAACAACAAAAACAACAACAATCACAATGGGCAAGGGTAGATCTTGTCCCAAATTATTATTTCATTTTACTCTATCGGAATGAACTTTAGCTGAAATTTCCTTTATTATTTCGCGCAGGTCGGTATTGAAAACTGGCAACATGGGTAAACGACTATTCCTACTTTTTATATCGACAATGCAGATACCTCAGTTTTCATCAAGAATGATAGAATTCTATCTAGAATCTATAGTATTCTATCATTCTTGAGTTTTCATCCTATTAAAAACACTATATTAGCGTCAGTTTCATTACAACGCAGTTGCATTCCTGGATATAGAATGGCATTACCCGTTAATGTGCCGAATATGGGTGTGATCCACTTAAAGTTTACATAGGCCGAAAAGGGGTTTACATGGGTTATATTATATATTTAATGAATGGGTTATATTTAGGGCCGTATTCAGAGTCACGACGTCGACGTTATCGGGTGACCCTCTTTGTGCTTTTCGTCGATTACAAAAAGAACGACATTAGAAAATGTCAAAGTCGACGAAAATTTTTCTTAGCAAAAAATTAATAAATGGGAGAAAAAAGTAATAAAAATGTAAAATATGGTTTTTTTTCCAAAAGTAATCGTTTGTCGACAAAATTTTCTTTTACATGAATAAGAGGTATTTGATGAATGAAATGAAATAAAAAATTTGACATGAATGAAAGATATTACCCATGCTACCCATCCGGATATCTTTAATAGTTTAGGAGATATAGAGTAAAGGAATTGAATTTTCGACGGGCTTAGCTCGATAACCATTCGAAAGCAAAAGAAGTTTTTGTTGTTTTTGTAATCAGCATCAGAAAATACAACAACAACAACAACAAAATTGGAGTGATTGTCCTAAAGAAAAGTTGTTGCATTTTTATTATACATAATTATAAAATTGATTAAAATTCACTTATATTAAATATAATAGAAAAACAAAAATAGCGAGGCATTTTTTCCAACTCTCATTTTATATTTTTGGGCTCTTAGATGTTGAATTTTTTCTGAATATTTCAGTATCGCAAACCATGAATAGTTTTATATTTTCAAACCAGATGGAGCTTTATAAAACAGGAAATGTCTGCAGAATATATTAACAAGTCATTTTGCAATGTGAACGCCACGAAACGTATTAATACTAAAAGCGCCTTATCAATATAAATGCAAATACAATATTTTAGCAATATATAATACATTACAAATTATTTTATTTAAATTTTTATTGATGATTTTCTTACCGAAAATCCTTAACAGGATAAATAATTTGGGAGTGTGTGTGTACCACGCCCATTATATACATTATAGCTAACACTGTCTACATACTTCATTTCACATTTTTAATTTTAAAATTTTTTTTCTAAACAATTTTGTTACAAAAAATAGTAGATTACAAGGAATTTTTTATAAATATGTTTTTACAAACATATGTATTTTGTCCAGAGCCCTCTTTAATTTTTATCGGTTTTAGGGTGTAAAAAGAGTTTTTTTTAATATAATATGAAAGTATGTACCTCTAATATGAAGCTGCAATTTTCACTCAAAAGGATTTTCCACTGACCGTGGCGAACACTACTTAATTTTTTCCACCAAAATTAATCTTTAAATTAAGAGTGAAAAAAATTTATTGCCTTTGGCTTTGGAAAGTAGGTACACATATTTGCAATATTTTAATGGAGCTAATGTCGAATTCTTCTTGTTTGCTGTAGGAATTTAAGTCAGAGGAATTTAAGCGTCCTTTAGGGCTCATCTATAAACAATGTGGATGTGGGTATGTTCTATCAAAGCTGACTGAAATATATAAATAAATATATCCATATATAAAAGCGTTTAGTACGTTTCCGAGTTGCGCCAAGAATTTAATTTTATATGTCGCATATATCATGAATTTTTACTGTTTAAAACAGCTGCTGTCAGTTTTTGTATAAGAAGTGGGTGTGTCTGATATGTTTGCCAAATTTTTAGTCATATAACTATTTTCGTTTTCTGTCAATCGAGATTTCAACGGACAGACAGACAAATATACAGGCTAAATCAACTCAGGTAACATTAAGCAAAAATATATACATATATGTACGTATGTGGTACTTTATTATACGTACTTTCTTCCACGCCTACTTCTACTTCTATGCCTTACGAAAACATTCACGAGTAGGGTAAAAAACGGATTGTGAATAAATAAACTGCAATGTGATACGGCATTAAGCAGCATAACCGGCATATGCATTTGTATAAATATGCGCTTCTATTATTTGTTGTTTTTTACTGACTACTACCGCACCTCCGTCGAACTAGGCTCATTCCGCAAAATCAGCAAATATTTGCGCGATAAACACCAACTGGTAAAAAGAAAACGAAAGTATTTATTGAAGTTGTTTTGATAGCGAAGTAACATTACGCGTCGTTCGCATCAGTTGGACTCCTCTGCGGGAAACAGTGCATCCAGTTCTCCACTGCAGTACGTCCAGATCGGATTTATAATTCCGCTCAGTAATCAAGAAGCCAATCAGACTCATTTCAAACAAGTTTCAAAACCAACAATAAGCCGCAAAAAATTGCAAGTAAACTTTCACGCAAATCAGTGCAATGCAGAGCGGTTAATACAAGCTGACAGCATGAAAATCGAAAGTGTATGTAAAATCGTTATAGAAATCGAAAACAAAACAAATCAGTCGCTGAACATTTCAATTGAGTAAATTTGACGAAATTAGTGCATTCTAACCGCTGTTCTCGCAAACGTCAGATGGGTGCGGCGAGAATGAACTAATTAGACAACATCTTGCCTGAGGATGGTTGAAAGCCCACGATACCACATTTAAACATTAATTCACCCAAATTGTCTCCATTCTGCTGCCGAATTCAACTGAACTTGAGTGAAATTCTGAATAAACAAAGACGTTGCAGAGGCGGTGGCTGTGGTAGTCTAGCGGGCTGAGTTTTCGTACGACCTTGAAATGCCCTTGAATGACACTTGCTGTCCGCATCATCGAATCCGAAGAGGCAGGCGACGCGAAGCAAACCCGAAGAAGGCGACTGCAGTGGATGGTAGCAGTGAAAATCAACTCAATTTTGTCTACTTTCAACTTTTCGTTTGTTCGCTTCTTTAAAAATTCGCTGCTTTTTGGAAATTTAGAATTCAACCTGCTACTACTTCAACGGCAGTAGCAAGATTTTTTCTCTTGTTGACTGTTGTTGTGTTGTAGCTCTAGTTATTTTGCTACGGTCGAAGAAAATTTTAAATGAATTTGAATGTAATGCAACCCGAAATAAAGCAGCGGTTAAGAAAACAAATCGGAGCGCAGAATGTATTATATTAGAAATCAAATTTAAAGTAATCGAATTATAAAAAAAGAATCTTGTTTTCAAGATAAATAATATAAGCAAAAGTGTGAAAGTGTTTTATTATTCCACGAATCAAACAAAGGCAACATCAAAACAATATCAATACAAATATGTAAAATTAATCAAAGTTAAACAGATTAAAAACGACTTCTTTACTGGCAGACACAATCGGAAACAAAACCCACGAACCGGCTCAAGGACGAAAGGATACCGGAACCTCCTTTCAACACACACTTCAACAGTGAAGAAAGTGAAAGGCTAGAATCTAAACAGGTCAGTATTGGTCTCTCTCTTGCTATTTCGAGAAGTCGACATGTCTTCCAATTACTAACAGCGTACGTAATTAAGCACCCTCTGCCAAATATTTCACGTGATTACTTTAACTTTTATGTTTATCCACAATCCGAAGGACTGAAAAGAAAACAACAAAACAATCTGCATGACATTCTGTTGTGTGCCAATGTCATTCTTGTAGTAATCAAACGTATAGACTTTAGCGGCTTTTATATGTATATTAATATAGACTTATGGTACATATATACGACTAAAAAGAATATATATAGCTATGTTGTTATTGGATATTTGGTATTTGTGGAGATACTCACCCATACAACGGATGAGGATATTATCTCACAGTATCCACATACATGCTTTGCTGACTAAAATCACACTCAGTATGGTTCTTAAAGCTATAAAGTGTTCCAAAGAATGGAAACCTCTTCTTGAATAAGTTTACGAGTTCCTTCCTATGCATGTCATTCATTCCCAGATCTTTTAAACAGAAACTAATCCCATCAGGCCCGAAGAAAACAACGGATGTGATGATATCTAGAAAAATCATTTCCATTTTGCGCTATTAAACAGTTTAAGCAGTTTTATCAGAAGATAGAGACATGCAATTTCTGCTCCTTAAGTTCTTAAGTAAATACATATCGCTTGGCATACATGTATGACATACCTTGTTTACATACCGGTGACAGTGAACAAGATATCTTTTTGGGCACTTTGCCAAGGAAAAGAAATATTTATTTATTTATTCAAGTCAACGGGAAGAACCGACTTAAGATAGAATAAAGTAAATGAAGGTAAATAAATTAAAATAAGATATTTGATATGTTTTGGTAAAATATGAATTTGGAATATGTCCGCATTGCTTTTTTCCAATGTTTTATTTACCATTTCGAAAAAGGTCTATATATGTATACTATCAGAAAGAGAAATAATTATTGCAATATACGAGCATGTACATATGTATTTGATTACTTTAAAGGAACTACTTTAAAACAAGTGGTTTGTGTATACTAATTTAAAACAAGTAGTATATATGTATGTAATTTTGAAAATAGTACATTTCTAAAAATAGATTGAAAAATTTCTACAAACAGTAAATCTATCTGTTTTTAGAAATGTATTTAATCTATTTTATAACCGTGTATCGGAGATACTTCTCTACAAACTCCTATACAAAAGCCACCTGTTTTACATGCGCTAATCGAAGTTAATAATAATTATATTTTATTGTTGATAGATTATATTAACTAATGAAAACGTATTTAATAACCCTTTGGAGGGTGTATAAGCTTCGGCCAGGCTGAATTCATTTCATTTCATTTTTCAGCTTAATTCTACTGAAATTTCCTTAAAAAGTATTCTAGCTTTAATACATATAATCAAATGTAAAATTATTATAATAATTTTAATTAATATATAATATAATTATTATATAATTAAGAAACCAATCAAACAAATATTGAAATATGACATTTAGGGTAAATTTCAGTAAACTTAATTGGATTTATTATACGTACATTATTAAAGTGTTGTGGGAATGGTTAATCGAGTGTTTCACTCCACTCCATTATATACTCTACAGACACGTTAATATTTACTCTACTGTTTGTTAGTATGTATTTCGAATGACATCTCGAATTTTATACATGTATGACCACAAAAATACTAAAAATTAAAAAATTGTTATTGTCTACATGAATTGATTGCATCTGTTTCGAATTTGTTGACAACCAAATCAGTACAGGAACGAAAACAAATTTAAAAATTGCGTTTCGAATTTATTTTTGCTTTGGTACGGTTCGATTGATCCGCTGATCGATCGATCGATCTGTTATTTTGATTCGTTGGCTAGTAGTAATATCGTCAGCTCGTGTCCGCTCTTTGGATCCACTGTGTTGGCTGCAGAGTTGGTCTTCGCAACTGCATTTCCTTCACTTGTTCACGTACGTATGTATGTATGTATGTACGTAGTGATTAATTGTGTCCGCAGACTCAACACAAGAGCAACCGAGCACATCTCCGAAGAGTACATCCAGACACCGCATTCTGCCGCTAAGAAGCGTTCTCAATGCATATTAATATTACTGCACATACTTATATTAGTTCATACATACATATGTTATCTCTTATAAAACGAGTTTCACGCTGTTCCTGCCGACTGGATTTCTTCACATACTGTTTGTCTTTAGCCCTGGAGTAGGTCGTTCAATTCCATTGCTAAGATTCCCGGACGTGCTGATCTGAAAGGGTAAGTAGTTCGCCGAACAACCCACTTGATGGCGACTCGCTGAAATACCGACAACTAGATAATTGTGAATTCTTTTACTTTCTTGAAAAACAGTTCAAGTCCGCGCAAGATTAAATCCGCGCGGTTGCGATAATGTAGATATTTATATATATTTGCAACGTGCACATGCAAACATAATTTTGTATGTATTTATAATATATGCATATTAATAATAGAGAATACGGAATAAGGAATAAATATATGCATACTAACTCATGTACAATAAATTGAAATAACATTGTTTTTAAATTCATTTACCGAAGCTAATTTAAATTTCGTTTTAGACTATAATTAATCATTACTTACTACTAATTAGTTATTCTTTATATTCTTATTTCGGTGAAATCGAGTTCGTCACTACTGTACAAGTCCATAGTAAGAACTTCGGCTCATGCAAGGGCAGAGTTAAGATAAAGCACTCCCAAGGTCCTCAAGGATAATCTAGTAATCCTCCAGCACTCGGCTGGCAAGGAAACCTTGATTGTTCACTCGAAATTGCAACTAATTTGCTATTTATGGCCGCGAATGATCGAGATCTTGTGATATGCCTAAGATGCATTTGGGAACACAGACTGTTAAACAAGTGTTGCAAACCTCAAATTCAACAAGATTTGCTCCAGAGTCATGGAAAGATTTGATAATTTCAAGCTTATGATGTTTCTAGGGAGCAACAGGTTAGTGATCGCACTTCGATCGAAATGGTTTGTTTATGGTGTTGGTAATTGGACTCTGTTAGTATGTGTCGAGTATAATGTCGGTAATTGGACACTTCTATCCGTTAGACTTTAGATTTTCTTTCCGGAGCGACCGAGTCCGTTAACCCTGGGAAAAAATCTCCTACCTAGGCAAAAAATATTCAGTGACCAAAAGTACAGCAAGTTCTGCTTTTCTCTTATTACTTCTCCTGTTTGTTTGTTTGTACTTGTTTTTTCTATTACTGGTCTCACCACGAAATGTCCTACCTCCGGCCTGGCCCAAGTCTATGTGGCATATTCCTTTCTGATCCTGATAGCGTGGCGGATAGCGATCATTCCTTGCAGAATAGATACTATTAATACTAAACCAGTAAGCATTAATATAATATCCTACACCCATCTTTGGATAGCTATATATTGTACTACCGATACCAGGTGTAAAGATATTGAATTTGGTTTTCGTAGCGCACTCCGATTTGTTCAAGGAATTGTCTTTTTTAACTCTGGAGTTAACCCTGATCAAGATTTTCAGGATAATGATGATGATTTTTGTAAAAACGAAAATGAATATTTTATATATGTATCTAACTTTACTTAATACTGACATCAGAAGTATGTAAATATGTATGTATGTTTACATTATAACTTGTCTGGCCATTCTAGTGCACAGCGATTAGTACTTTTTCAATCCGAACTCCTAAAAATGTGGGCGGATGCTACCTAGATGTTCGATAGCTACACAACAAAGAATATGATATCTCTATAAGTTTCCATCAATAGACAGACCATTCCATCAATGGTCTAGCCAGGACCATTGATTAGGAAAAAATACTTTTAGGAGTTACTTATAGGAATACTTTAGATATTTTAGGATCAGGAAATACATACTTTTAGTCTTTCATTTAATTTTTAGTGTTGAACAATTAAAAAGAATGAACTCTCATTAAACACTCTGTCCCAACTCAATTAAATATTGATATTGTGCATTTAGTTAAGTCTTGTTTTTACTTTCAATTATTATTTGTATTATGCCTATGTCATAGGCATAAGAATGTACTATATAAGCATTTTTATAACCAACATCAGAATGTATAGATTAGGCCTCTGCAACCCATGGCCCGCGGATAACCACGTGACCCATTTGATAATTTCAGGTAAGTTCCGCTGATAAAGCATAATATATAAAACTGAATTGGAAAACATAAACATTAATTGGCAAAATATAAAGAATAATTTCTTTTTCTGTTATTAAAATTTTTTATTTTTTTAAATTTTAAAAAACTAAAACTTTCATAAAATATTATATCAATATGAAAAATATGTATGTATATCCATCCAAATTCTACCGACCCGAACCGTTCTCAATTGTCGCGTTTCTATTGATTTTGACCCAGCACCAAAAATTGTTGCTGATTAATGCTGATCATTAATGTTAAAAGTAATTACAATATCTTTATAATGATAAATAATATTCAGATTGCCCTACGATATAAAGTACAGAAAGAAGAAGAAGTAAGGAGTGGAAAAATGTGCCTTTATGTCTCTCTTGTAAATTTTAATATCTCCATCCACTCAATATAATATATTATAATAATAATAACAATAAAAGAGGATTTTAATTTATAAGTTTAACGTTTTTTTATGAATTTTGTATTTAAAAAAACACTTATAATATTGAGAACAATTTTGTGTTAATGCAATACGATTTCCAACTTATTACATTACGAATTCCGATTTAGTTATCATTATCGTGAGTGCACTGTAATTAGCAGTAATCGTAGGAAATAAATGGTCCGAAGGCTGCGTAGTTTACGTTATACAAGTGAAACTACTGCCAATAAAAATTAAAGTCTATGTTGGCACCTGTCAATTAACTTTTTTAAAGAACATTCTTTATACTTTAAGATTAATTAATTTACTCAGTGGAAGGTCTGTTTGATGGCTGCAGGTGGTCATTTCTTCTTGTGGTATTTTAC